>CM061064.1:59441098-60029418 GCA_030762895.1 Sophora flavescens
TCGTCACTTCTATTTTTGATAGAGGTGAAAGTCATCATTTTGTAAATTCTTTGTATTAAGAATAAGAATTAATCCTCTTGGGATTATACATTATTCACCCCTTGATTCTTTGAATCCGTTGGAAGATTCTTGTGGAAGAATGAACTTTATTAGATTCATGTTTGTAAATGTGTATTGATCATGCATTTTTACACCCACGAACCTGATGGAATGATCTTTTTCCATACTGGATGTTCCGATATCCTTCAAATTAATGAAATTCTTTTCTATGCTTATGTGAAAGTGAAATCCAGAAAAATTTCTTTTCTTGAGAAATTCTTTTATGATCACCAAGGTCTTGTCTTATTGCGGTTCGAACGTACTTGTCGTCGTTGATCATCTTAGTTCTACATATTCTCCAAATGTCGTCAATGTGTGACCTATCTCATCAGTCATGACTTAGGAGTTGGATATCTCCGCATCAAGATGTACAATTGAAACCTTCCTTGTTGAGATGTTGACATTCCTTCAATTCTTGTTATGAGTTTGCTGAAGACTTACACGAGTTTTGTTTGAATTCAAGTGATCGTTGATCGACTGGTGAAGTCTACACCCTTCTTACGAGTTAAGATCCACTATGCAGTGTTAGTGAACCGAATAATGTATCAAAGGATTGTTTATACTTCATGGAGTATCTTCAAGTGTTGTTTCAGATGAAAAACGGAAGTTTATCAACGTGTGTCGGTTAAGTTTACTTTAAGTGCTGAGGACTAAGTTGAGGCTAAGTCCAACTGATCGTCCTCAGTGGGATGGATAAGTAATGAGATTACCTATCCTTAGCAGGTTAGCTGGGAGATAGTGTGGTACCTAAATTTTTGTCATCTCTATGGTAGGACGAACCAGAGTTGATAGGAGTTTCGTTAGTGTATAGATGTGAATGGTACTATGAGGACCCTTAAGTTCAACATCATTGAGTGAGATGATTACGATGGATTTTATCATGATCGAGGCAGATATATCATTAAAGGAAATTAGAGTAGTGATCAAAGTTTATGGTTAATGTTGACTTCGTGAGTCCGAGGATTAACGGAAAAATATATATGGTAGTTTCCCTTAAGTTGAACAGAAATAGTAAAAAGGAGTTCTTGAGTGAAACTAAGTTGTTAGAAAAGTTTAAGAATTTTGATTTTGGATAATTCAAGTTGAAGTGATTCCTTTTGGTTGTAGTTGCATGGAGAAATGTAATCGTATTCTTTAAGATTGAAATGAATGACTATGATATAATTTGGAGTGGTGGAATATATTCAAAGGAAACTAAGACTACAATTGTGTGCTTTGGGTTGAAAGTTGATATCTGTAGTAAAGTAAAGTTGGTGTTGAACTTGATATTCGTCGTGAGGATAAGGTGTTGAAGAAGTTTTGCTAGCAGACAAATTTAGAGGCAAGAAGTGATTAAGTTTTGATTATGTCTTTCGAGTGTGATAAACTTTGGCGAAATGTTTATAATCTTTGAGGTCTTATTCTAGTAAATATATGGTTGATGATCCATAGTAGAAATTGGACATTTTTAAATTCAAGATTGCCATTGGGGAATGTCCACCTAGATTTCTTGGCTTTGTTTTGGTGCAACTCTTAGGGGTAATGGCCTTAGAGAAACTCTGTTTTATAATCTCTTTTCTCGGCTGCAAATATATAAGATAAGGGCAGATATGATACAAGCACTTCCTTGCAAAAGTGATAGAGCTATGTCTTCAGGTGGATAAATTGTTAAGAGTTGTGTATTTTCCTTGGACAATAGGGTAAAGGTGCATAGGAAATTTTTTTTTTTAAACCAGGGATACTAACGGGGCTTGAGAACCAAATTGAAAATGAGAGGCAAATGAAGGATATGAAATCGAAGTAGGCAAAAGATTCGAGAGGAATTAAGAAGAGAACGGATTATGTTGGATATGGTAAGATTCAATTTTAATGAGATTGAATTTCTTAGGTTCTTGGAGCAAAGTTTATCATGTGCAACTTAGGAATGTTATGACGTTTTGATTGGAGACTTGAAAAGTGTGAATTTGATATGACTAGAAGAGTAGACTAAGCTCAATTGGACTAAGACTATGATTGTATCTCTTGAGTAGAAGGTTAATTGATGTTATGTAAAGTTAGTGTTGGTTTTGGTGTTAGCTGTGAAAGTTAGATATTGGAGAAAGTTTTTCCTAATGGATTTGTATTGAGAAAGTTAAATGAAGAGATTAAACGTTGATTTTGTTCTTTGAAGTGTAATAGACTAAGGTAAAATATCGAAGATAGTGGAAATAATGCGGTAGTGAAAAGTCTCGAGGATAAATATAATGGCATAAGAATCGATCTTGTTATAGTGTTATAGATGAAAGGAATGAAGCGATGAGAATACAAAGATAGATTTTAGAGTTAAGGTATGATTACAACATCCTGTTTAGTTTTAAGCTACGAAATTTCGAGGACGAAATTTTTTTTTTAGAGGGGTAGTAATGTAACACCCTAGTTTTTTTACACCTATGATTAATTATTTTATTTGGATGTTTAAGTTTATTTTGTTATGTGGTTTAGTTTGAGTAATTAAATTACTCTCTTCAAATTATTTTATTGGGTGCGTTAGCACTGACTTATTTCAGTGAATGCACGCTTACTAGACAATAATTTATGTTATTGTCACTATTATTACCAGTACATAAAAATATTTTAAATAATATGATTAAGACAAAAACATTTTCATATTTTCATTATATTTAATTTTAGAGTTAAAAATATTTTGGTTTGACATTTATCGGAGGTTAAATTTTGGACTGAGTATTTTCTTAGTTGATCAGTTCAACTATTAATCTTTACTCTAATTTGAATTTTTAAATCATATCTTTATCAATCTTTAATTTTAGATTCCAAAAAGTAAAAAAACATGTTTATTTTAGGCCTAATATTTATCACTCATTTTGTACCTATTACTAAAGAATTGGTTTAAAACTTAACCTTCTCAACCTTCTCTCTCTCTTTCTCGACGCCTCTCTCATTTTCTCTTTTCTTTCTCTGCTTCTTTCTCTTTTCTTCTTTCTTTTTCTCTTCTTCCTCCTCCTTCTACTTCACTTCATCTTCTCCCCTCTTTCTTGTGGGACCCGATCGCACGCCGCCCCTGCACGCTGCTCGGAACCGCACGACCACCGTTCGATCGCGTCGCACGAGAAGACAGCCGCGACCCAGTCGTCGTCCCACTCGCGCCTGGCAGCTGCTCCTCCATTCACCGCCGTGGAAACGAAGCTCCGCCATCCTGCTCACCTCCAGCCGCCGTTCGACTGCATCAAGGGCGAAGAAACCGACCTGAACCGTGTCCTCCTTGTTTCGCACGTTCTACTCCGTTTTGTTCCTCCGCTGTACCGCTGCAGCGCCGCCACCATAAGCCACCGCGGCGGAAACACCTTCAGCCACCACGTCTCCTTCTTCCTCTTAGTTGGGTGAGTGATTTTCTCATTTCACTTTGCCTAATTTCAAGAAACCCCAAATTGATTTGAAACCCTAACCCTAACCCTTTGATTTCAGATTTTAATCTTGAAATTTAAGTTGGTTTTATGAAATTAGGACTGTGAATTAGTGTTTCCCTAAACCAATTTCATTATTCTTTACTTAAAATGAGTTTTCCCTAAATTGTATTTAGGAGCCCTAAACCCCCAATTTGATTTTATTTGAATTTGGGTATGTTTTTGTGAAATTAATTATGATTTAGTGCAATTAGGACTCTAAATGGATGATTTCCAAAGTTCTTTTCATGATCTTTTAATCAAAACAAAGTTTCCCTAAAGGGTATTGGGAAGCGTGAGCTTCAAACATGATTTTCTTTAAAAATAACCTTGTTTGGTAATTAGATTAAGTGTTTAGATAAAGTTAGAATGTGTGTTTGATCATGTGAAATTGATTTCTTGATTTTTGGTTGTTGCGCGTTGTTGGATTCCCTCTCTGAGACGTTTGACATGGCTATGCTTGCTTGAGGGAGTAGATAGTTATACTCTTGGAGCTAACGTGAGCATTAAGACGAGGATCCATTACTTGTCTTCAAAGGTAAGGGGAGTTTGCCTAGGGATATTCAATAACTGTATGCATGTGTGTATGTGTTTAATTGGATATTTATATGTTAATTGAGCTTACTTGGATATCTGATGTTCTTGAACTGTTATGCTATTATCTGATGTTGAACCGTACTTGTTCTAAATGTTATAATGCATATCTGTGATGAACTGCTTTCAACTGTGATATTAGCATTGAACTGATGATATATATATTGTTGTTGATTGAAAGTTTGCTAAGCCAGACGTGCGACTGTGCTCAACCGTTATAAGGATTAAAAACCTTAATAAGCTTTGAAGATGAAGGGATTGGTGTTCTTTTCCAAAAAGCTCTTTAAACTTAAAGTACTTGTTTTAAATGTTGAAATGGTTTTGGTGAGCTATTGTTATACAAGAGAAAAATCCTTTTCGAACTATGTGTCTTCAAGTGAAAACTTTCAAGATTATTTGGCAATATCCTATTGGGGGAAAGATTTCAAAGATAAAAGAATTTCAAAGATGCTTTATAAAAGATTTTTAAAGAAAAGGTTTTTCCTAAATATTTTAGAAACTTTCCGATAACCTGGATAGGTTATCGAGGATTCGGTTTTGAATTTGTTTTTCACTGAACGAAAAATAAGTACTTAAGAAAGAGAATCTAGTACGCGAGACGTCGCCTCTAGTATTCAGTGATGCGCACGTGATCTTGGATCAGTGTTAATTAGGGACTACGAGTCTTGGTTATAATGTTATGGCACGTGATCTTGGATCAGTGTTAATTCGGGACTACAAGTCCTGGTTATGATGTTATGGCACGTGATCTTGGATCAGTGTTAATTCGGGACTACGAGTCCTAGTTATGAGTGTTATTTCGGGACTACGAGTCCTGGTTATGATGTTATGGACTGAGAGTCCAATTCTCGAAATCGAGGACAGTGCGTTCTGATTTCGTTGTTGTGGACTGTGTGTGTCCTAATCACGTTGTTGTGGACTGCGTATCCTAACCACGTTGTGATGAACATTGTTAAAAGTGAATATTGTTTTCTACGACCACAAGCCTAGGACTGGCGCATCGGTCTCGGGCGTTGTGATTGAGCATTAGGACTGCGTGTCCTCTGCTCCTAAGTTTTCAAGTGATGGGGAAATGATGATTAAGTCGTTAGCTTTGAGCTGCGACAGCGAAAAAGAATGAACACAAAGAAAACCTTTTAAATAAAATATTTTCTCATGTGCATTTCCCCAAGCAGACGTGCTATTGATGAATAAATCAGATACAAAAGATGGTATATGGGAGTCTGTCCATGTAAACCGAGTGAAGAGGCACATGTGACGTTGCTCGTCCTGAGACCTTAATGCATGAGGGTAAGGAGGCAATTGCCCGGTGGGCTAGAGATTGACCAACTCTAATTCTTCTCCAGTGAAAAACGGTGTTGATATCTCATGAGATTAAGTTAGAGCCTGATATTGAAATGTCATGCATATTTTCAAAAGATTGACTGTGCGGGTTTGAGACCCTTTGATATAACACTGTTATGTGATGTATATGCATGATTTAACTGCTTATATGATTATGTGATGTATGTATCATGTATATGGTTGTTGTGTGATATATCCATTTGTCGGTATCTAACCCTTACAAACATATCAGGTTTCTTCTGGTTTGCTATTGTACCCTGGGTATTTTAGTACAGATGTGCAGAGAAGTCTTCCTAAGTCACTCAGAGACTTAGATCTAGTTGCTTGATGAAGTATTTGATTGTGGAACGATCACGTGAGTTCTTCTCAGGAATAACTTTTAGAATGACCAGCTTAGGGTTTGAGACTTGGATTTTTGATAAGTATGTATGAGTATGACTCAGAGAGTCTATATTTTAAAAAGGAATGTTTATGGCTCGGAGAGCGTCTCTTTTGAATGAAAACTTAAACTCTTTCTTTTGGTCATGTATAGCTAATTGATATAACTATCTTTAGCATATTAATGCCTGGTTGTATTTGGTGTAACTGGAATTCTGGAATGAAAATGTAATTATTTTAGCAGGTGGTCTTTTACCTGGGATGTCCGAATTACAGAGGAGACTCTGTCGAAATTTTCGTAAAATACTAGCTTTTATTCAAGTATATTATTTAAATTAAATAGGCTTGCCATACTATAATAGTAAGTCTGTGTGTCAGTCAAGGCTTAGGAGTCGTGACAAAATTTTTATTCCCAATTTCAGACACTTGTATACATATATAAATTATTTTCCGAAAGCACCAGCAAATTATCTTATAATTTTAAATTTCGCACGTGTTACGTAAGTAATGCCTCAAGGGGGGGCATTACAGTCATGGCCTGGCAGTGATGTCCATCACGACCGTAACGTGCCAACTGAACAGACCATGCCATCACAGGCAGAACTGATCACGGCCGTGACAGATCAACCAGCAGAGCAACATGCACTCAAAACCAAAAACAGAGACGTACATTCCAAACAACTCAAACTCACGGTTTCAAGTTTCAACTACTGAGACTACAGTTTCAACATACACTCAAAACCAAAAATACAAAAATGTGCCCTAAATACTCACCAAAAATAGGTGCTCGCTTGGTGGTGGGGAGGGGAGCTCGAGTGGTGGCCAACGTTCGATGTGGTTACTGAGAGCAGAGGGACAAGGAGAGTTAGTGCGCGGGAAGGGGAAAGAGAGATGTACGTCAAGTTATTGCAAAGAATGAATGGAAAGACAGAGTTAGGGTTAATAGTGTACCTCACGGTGGTGGCGAAGAAGCCCTCGCGGTGGTCGCGGTGGAGATGAGCTCGCGATTAGGGTTCTGTGCTGGGTGAGAGTGAGAGTGATTTAGGGTTGAGCGTGATGAAAAGAGAAAAGAGACGTACGTACAGAGCGAAGTGCAGAAGGCGCGCGGGTGTAAAATATAAAACAACATTTAACGTCAGCTGTATTAAACAACTGACGTTACAATTAATTTTTTTAACGTCAGTTTTATTAATAAACTGACGTTAAATATTAATATTTTTTTAAAAAAACACTTTTAACGTCCGTTGTTGAATACAACTGATGCTAAAAGTGTTGTGTAAAAATCATTCTCTATATAAAGTAACATTCTTCTGTATCAGTCTGTAATACTGCCTCTTCTTTTCCTCTATATTTCTATTCCTTCACAAAATGGCTCTGAGACCTGTGTTAATTGAGTGACAACAGGGCATTTCAGATAGGGTTATAGGATTATTTACGTCAGCTATTTATTTAACTGAAGTAAAAATCACACTTTTAACGTCAATTGTATAAACAACAGACGTTAAAAATAAATATTTTTTATTTTAAAAACACTTTTAACTTCGATTTTATTCAACAACCGGCGTTAACGGTGTATAAGTTTCTGCAAAAACATTCATTCCTTTGACTACTCTGCTACTTTACCCATTGACCTGTGTTAAGAGTGACAACGGGGCATTTGAGATAGGGATATATGATTATTTACGTCGATTGTTTATTTAATCGAAGTAAAAATCACACTTTTAACGTCGATTGTATAAACAAGCGGCGTTAAAAATAAATATTTTTATTTTAAAAACACTTTTAACGTCGGTTTTATTCAACAAGCGGCGTTAAAAGTGTATAAGTTTCTCGCAAAAGCATTCATTCCTTTGACTACTCGCTACTAAATTACCCATTCTTGTTGTGCTACTTACCCATGCACATTGTAACCTATAATCCTCTTTATGAGCACTAAGTTTATACCTAGACTTAAAGGTCTATTTCTTCCTAATCCTTGGGCGTTTTCTTTTACGCACGTTTATAATATATACTTGTCAACTCCCAATGCGCCTTGGAACCTAATGCTCTTAATGATCAATTTAATTTTTAGCAACTTACGACGCCTAGTAACTTCATCCCCTACTCCTATAAATAGCTTCCTTCCAACCTTTAATTTTTCTGCTTCACAATATGGCTCTGTCATGGAGATTAACTTCATCACTCTTTCTTCCTATACCTAGACTTAAAGGTCTCTGTCTTAATGGTCAAACAACTTCTGAGGTTGTGTAAATCGCATTACATGGGTGATAAGGGTGTGTAAATCGCATTATGTGAATTGCACACACCATCATCCTTCGGGAGAATCGCGACTACGAGTTCCAAAACCTCAGCTTTGGAACCAAGTGGCTGTTCCACGAATATTGCTGAAACAGATCGAGTGCACCCTTCACTCTGCCACGGCTCCAAAGTGACTGTGGATTCAGATGGAGCATCAAGGACTTCAAATGAGGGAGGGGATGCATTCGATGTTGGAGTTTCTGAGGACAGGACTGAGAAGAAAATGATGTTGAAGCAGAAACTTTTTTATATTTTAGTGCTATCTTGCGGAAATTTTTTATCTTTTAATCATGTAATTGTAACTTATGAATCGCTTCAATGAGATACGATTTGATTATACATATATAACTTGCTTTATGTTAAGTGTTTATTTATTTTAATTTGCACAAGAATTTGTTCATTTACTAATTCAAGCTAATTAATTAAGATTCAAAATAAACTTTTTAAAAAAAAAAGATTAGAAATAAACTGCACTATATGGAGTGATGATCTGCGTTAAGAGTGACAACAGGGAGATGACAACGAAAGAAAGATAGGAATGAGTTGATTATTTACGTCAGTTATTTATTTAACTGAAGTAAAAATCACACTTCTAACGTCAGTTTTATAAACAACTGACGTTAAAAGTGTTAATAATTTCTTGCAAAACACTTTTAACGTCAGTTCATTAAACAACTGATGCAAATAGTGATTTAATATTTACAAAACTGCCACCGCCTCACTTTTAACGTCAGTCCTTAAAACAACTGACGTTAACAGTGAATTAATGAAGTCTGGTATTTACAAAACTGCCACCGCTCCCTTTTTAACGTCTAGTTTTTGGTTAACTGACGTAAACCTTTACCGTCTAATGTATATTTTCCACTAGTGTCTGCACAGACTTGCGACATAGGCTTTTTTGGCCTGTTTTGAGTAACAGGCATCTTCATGTCAACCTCCATTGGATGAGCCTTTATCACGCTCTTCATTTTGACATCTCCACTCTTGTTAGCTACGTTGTCAGCCATTGCAACCAAACAACCAGTATTCTGCGAAGACATCTCTTTTATGGTGACACCTCCTTGCCTGGCAAGCTTCTTCTTTTGAGCCTATCGAAGCCTTTGCAGCCTCCTCTTTTGGCTCTTAGAGATGGCCAGCTGAGTTGATGGTCCTGACAAGCCAGGTCCGGTCATCTGAGCATTCTGAGCTAGCTGGCCCTTTCGGTAATCCTCATTCCAAAAGGGTGGATTGTGGTCATTGAACTTATTTTTTCTGACCCATTTCTGATTTCGTAACTCTGGATAACGAGCCGTGGCAGTATTCTTTACCCATTGATCCACCATTACATTGGACGGGGGTTTCCTAGTCTTGACGGAATTGAATCTGCCACCGACAAAGTTGTTGTTTCCCACCGATCCTCTGATTGGCTCTTTAAGCCAACCTCCAGTGTGGTGTTGTCTAGGTCTTGTCTGATGCATGTGTTGTTGACGGCTATTTGCCTGCCTGTTAACAACAGGTCCAGCACTTCTGTGTACATTGTTAGACCCAGCATGGCTGCTCGAGTGTGAAAATCTGCCTTGGTTACTACCATTGCGGGACTCAGTTCCGTCCTATGGGCGATAAGATGGCGTTTTCTTCCCCCTGGCCTTCTCGGCAGCCACTTCATCATAAAATGCTTCACATCTTGGGCAAACTTTAAGTATGCCACCAGATTTCTTGCGTGTCATAAAATCGACAAGCGGTTCACCCGGCTTTGGATAAATATCAAATGAATCCAACAGATCCATCTGGATATTTTGCCCAGCTCTGATATTGACCATGCCTATTCCCATAGGGACTCGGCGGTCTGTCTTGTTAACTTCAGGACCAAACGATTCTGTATCAACCTTCATGTCTGATTTCTTGTCTGAAAATTTTAGTCTTCCTTCTGCCAAACCTTTCTGAATAATGTCCCTGAAATTCATACAATCATTAGTTACATGACCAAAAGTGTTATGATATTTACAGTACTTCCGATCCTTAATCTCATGGACTTTCAAAAGCCTATGATCATCTGACAATTTAACTGCTTATCTTTGAATAATATGTCAAATATTTGATCGGCCTTGATCACATCAAATGTATACACTTTCATATTAATGAAAGGAATCCTTTCTTTGGCCCTCGCAGGCTTCAAAGCTTGGCATATATAAGGTGGACCATTTTTTAATTCAACGTAATCTACCTCATATTCCTCAGAATCGTTGCCCTCCTCGTCGGATTCATTACATCCGACAAAGTTAATCCTTTCCCTTTTGAGGAATTTCTTCTGCTTGAAAACCTTTTCGGCTTTCAATTGTTCAATTTGTCAGACTTTATCTCCTAACTGGGCAAGATCAATTAGATGTTGGTTGACCAACTTCTTCGTAATATGATAATCCAGACCCCCAGCAGCAATCTTCACTATTTTTGCCTCAGGGATAGGGGTGAAGCAACGACTCCTCATTTGACGGAATCAGGTAAGGTAGTCATCAACAGACTCGTTATTCATTCTTTTAATGCCAAATAAATATGTCAATCCTATTTTCATGTCACCCCTGAAGAATTGATCATGAAAACGCCTCTCTAATTGATTCCAGGAATGTATGGAATTAGGCCTTAGAGTTGAAAACCAAGAAAAAGCATTCTTAGTCAATGAACTCGGAAAGAACTTCATCTTTAAACCCTCTTCTAAAGCCAAATCTCCCAACTCGATTGTATATCGGGCAATGTGCTCGACTGTCGACTCTCCACTTTCTCCTGAGAATTTTGACAACTTGGGTAGTTTGTACCCTCGAGGCATTTCCGCCTGTTGGACCCAATCAGGAAATGCCGACGCAAAAAATGGTTGATTGGCATAGCCTATGTTAAAACCAAACCTATTCAATACTTGCTCGATGACTTGATTGACGTTTTGATTTAGAACGTTTTGACGAAACCCTCCAAAAGCATCCTGGTTTATGACAAAATCTTCGTCTTCTTCTGGTTGTAGAATATGTACATTTCCACGTCTCAAAGGAATCCGACGATGGGGCAGTGGCCGTTCGTCATCTTGTTCAGATCCGTCAAGTTGTATAACTTGTGGTTGTTCAACATGTGGTTGATTATTCCTATTGACATTTCTATTGAGATTTCTATTGGTATTTTGGTTATAATCTGGGGCTACAACGCCCAAGGCTTTGTTTAACCTACGTATCTCATTTGCCAATGTCAAGCATGCATTATTCGTGTTTTCCATTAATGGCATAATCACTACACTCATTTGTTGAGTAAATGTATTCACCATGTCATGGTTACTAGAGTCAATTTGTTGTCGAACATTGGCTAATGTAGCCTCTGACAGACCAACAATATTTTGCGGGGGTTGTCTTAGTGGAAATATAGGTGGCCTTACTACTGGTTGCTCTTGTCGAGAATGGGTTACTACCATTGACCCTGTTATCCCATTCGTATGACCGGGAATTTGCCCCCCAGTCGATGATCCTGTCTGTCCAGATGCATGGGCATCCATCGTCATTCTATTTGGATATGGTATGTATGCAAAAGGAGTATTTGGATTGACAGCAGTCGAACCATAAGGCATCTCATACAAAGGTTGTGACAGAGGTTGTGTAGTCCCTCTTGGGTTTGAATTCACAACACTTCGTGGAGACAATCCGATAGTTGGTTGATTTATTTGTTGTAAAACTGGGGAAGTTGGTGACGGGAGTGTTCCTTGGCCAACTTCGTCAAATCTATTGACAACTTAAGCGTAAGAAACGCCTATTCTCACATCTAAACTATTAGTGCTATTATTCCCGGCATTAGTAGCGTTAGCCCCAGTTGCAGGAATATTGTCAACTGGTGCAATAATTGTTGAAGACTGATAATAAAGTTGGCCCATTGGGCCCAACTAAGACTGAGAATGTTCTAGAAGATCATCACACAGATGACTCCATCACAGCAGAGTGTGAGTCACGAAATGGTCACCAAATCACACCTTAGGAGCTGCAAGTTTGTTGCAAGTTTGTTATTCTGTTTCAAGGAATTTTCTGATGTAATAAAGCACACTTTAGTGCTTCCATACACCACACTAATAGTATATATAGTGCACTATTGTATTTGGAAAGCTCAGTTGATTGAATACAGAATTCATCACTCACATTTCCTTTTATACTCTTTCTTTCTTTCTTATGATGGTATCTCAGAGCTTTTAAGCTTCGCTGCTGCTACTCACCTTTACCATGGTGCGAAATGCAAATGTTGGGAATCAACCTGCCGATCCAAGCCAGGATCCCATCAGCCCTTATTATGTGCATCCTGGTGATGGCCCATCTGCAGTTGTGGTCACACCAGTGCTCAACAATTCCAATTACCATGCTTGGGCCAGATCAATGAGGAGAGCTCTTGGAGCGAAGAATAAATTTGAATATGTAGATGGAACAATTCCAGTACCTACCCAATTCGATCCGAGCTACAAAGCTTGGAGCAGATGTAACATGTTAATACATTCATGGCTCATGAATTCTGTCTCTGAATCCATTGCTCAGAGCATTGTTTTTCTCGAAAATTCAATTGATGTGTGGCAAGAATTGAAGGAGCGGTTCTCACAAGGAGATTTGATTAGAATCTCAGATTTGCAACAAGATATTTATGGGTTGAGACAAGGATCTCTTTCTGTTACTGAATTCTATACGGAACTGAAGGTGTTATGGGAGGAGTTGGAGAGCTATATGCCTATGCCAGTATGTGGGTGCCCAGTCAAATGCACCTGTGCCACTGGAGTGAGAAATGCAAGGTACTGTCATGATTTAAATCGCACCATCAGATTTCTAACAGGACTAAATGAAAATTTCTCTATGGTAAAGTCTCAAATTCTACTAATGGACCCATTACCAAACATAAATCGCATTTTCTCCATGGTAATCCAACATGAAAGGCGGTTAGGATTTATGAATAATGATGAATCAAAGGTTTTAATTAACGCTGCTGATTATAAAAGGTCACAGGGTAGAGGTAGAGGAGGTTTTAATGCAGGAACAAATGGAAGAAACACTAACAAGATGTGTTTGTATTGTGGAAAATCTGGCCACACTGTTGAAACATGCTACAAGAAGCATGGGTACCCTCCTCATTGGCAAAAGAACTCATATGGTTCTAGTAATGCTGCTGCAAGTGAAATTCCTGAGTACAAAGAAAATGTGAGCCTAAGTGAAGATGTAAAGGTAGATCCACCCACTTTCACACATGATCAGTATGAAAAATTACTCAGTCTTATCCAGCAAACACGGATTTCATCAAATCAGGTCTGCTTAGCCTCCTTTCATGGTAAAACACCCATCGAAAATACCAAGACGGGTATTATTCCCATTTCCTCTTCTGTTAATAACTGTATTGTTGACTCCTGGATTGTTGATTCAGGACCAAGCCATCACATATGTTCTTCATTGAAGCATTTCAATAATTACCACTCCATTGAGCCTGTTAGTGTGAGGCTCCCTAATGGTCATTTGTCACTTGCTAAGTATGCTGGAACAGTAAATTTTTCCCCTGGTTTCTCTGTTGATGAAGTTCTACATGTACCTGATTTTTCCCTTAATTTGCTCTCAGTCACTAAACTATGTGCCTCTCTAAATTGTGTCATAACTTTCAATGCTTCTGAATGCTTGATCCAGGAGCAGAAGTCCAGGAAGATGATTGGTTTGGCTGAGAGATGTGAAGGGTTGTATCACCTTGTGGTTGGTGCCAGAGAAGCTTTTGCCTCAAATTCCCAAGTTTCAGCATCACAGTATCTTCCCCAAGAAGCCTTATGGCATTTTCGACTAGGACACTTATCTAATTCTAGATTACATATTGTTCATGAACAATTTCCCTTTGTTAATGTAGATGAAAATTCTGCTTGTGATGTATGTCATTTTGCCAAACACAAGAGATTGCCTTTTCATTTAAGTCCAAATAGAGCTTCAAAGCCTTATGAACTAATACACTTTGACATTTGGGGTCCTATTTCCATTTCATCAGTGAATGGCCATAAATACTTCCTGACTGTTGTTGATGATTTTAGCCGTTTTACATGGATCCTCTTAATGAGGTCAAAAGCTGAAACTAGGGAACATGTGCAGAAACTCATTTTGAACATTGAAAAACAATATGATACAAGAGTCAAAATAATCCGAACTGACAATGGACTAGAATTTTTAATGAGTCAGTTTTATGCCTCAAAAGGCATTGTTCACCAAACAAGTTGTGTAGAGTCACCCCAACAAAATGGGAGAGTGGAGAGAAAGCACCAACATGTGCTAAATGTAGGTAGAGCCCTTTTATACCAGTCTAAACTACCTAAACAATATTGGTCCTATGCTGTGATGCATGCCATCTACATTATTAATAGGGTCCCTACCCCAATTTTGAGGAATAAATCCCCCTTTTCAGTTCTGTATGGAGAGAAACCAGATTTACACAGTCTCAAGGTATTTGGCTCCTTATGCTATGCCTCTACTCTTCATTCTCATAGAACTAAACTTGAACCAAGGGGCAGAAAATGTATATTTCTAGGATACAGAGTTGGCACCAAAGGTGTTGTTCTCCTTGATCTAAACAACAAGGAAGTCTTTGTCTCAAGAGATGTAACATTTTATGAACATATCCTACCCTATCAGTCCTCACACCCCTCTCCACTTGGCACTACCACTCAACCAGCAGCCAAGAGGCAGAGCATTGTCCAAATTTCAGCACAGAATCAGTGACAGAAACTCAGGATGCAGAAACTGAGCAGGAGACAGCAGGAGAACCAGTGAGAAGATCAACCAGGACAAGGCACCAACCAAACAAACTTGTAGACTATGTATGCAGCCTTTCCACTCACTCAGCTTCACCAATCTCTTCAGGTACACCTTATCCTATCATTTCTTTTCATTCCTTTTCAAGGTTGTCTCCTTCTCACAAACAATTCTCAGTTTCTTTAAGTCATGTCACTGAACCTCAAACCTATCAAGAGGCAATCAAACTTGATTGTTGGAAAGAAGCCATGAAGGCAGAGCTGGATGCTTTGGAAAGAAATGGCACATGGACCGTAGTTGACCTACCTCCCAATGTTAAACCAATTGGCAGCAAGTGGGTCTATAAAGTGAAGCATAGAGCAGATGGCACCATTGAGAGATTCAAGGCAAGGTTGGTGGCGAAAGGCTACAATCAAATAGAAGGATTGGATTTTTTTGACACATTCTCTCCTGTGGCTAAACTCACCACTATGAGAGTTCTCTTGGCATTAGCTTCTATTCATGGTTGGCATCTACATCAACTAGATGTCAACAATGCCTTTTTACATGGAGAACTAAAGGAAGATGTTTACATGATCATTCCTCATGGTGTCACTACCTCCAAGCAAAACCAAGTCTGCAAATTGCTCAAATCACTATATGGTTTGAAGCAGGCTAGTCGAAAGTGGTATGAGAAGCTCACTTCACTCCTCTTAGAGCATGGATATTGTCAATCAGCCTCAGATTACTCACTATTCACTTGTAGCAAGAAGGATGAGTTTACTGCCCTACTTGTATATGTTGATGATGTTATACTGGCAGGAAATTCCTTGACAGAATTTAACAGAATTAAGAAAGTACTTGATTCATCCTTTAAGATCAAGGACTTGGGAACCCTCAAATATTTCCTTGGACTGGAGGTGGCACAATCACAGTAGGGAATTTCAATTTGCCAAAGGAAATATTGCCTAGACCTCCTCCATGAGTCAGGATTGCTTGGCTCAAAACCTGTTACAACTCCTCTAGATGCATCTGTCAAGTTACATCAGGATTCAGGTAGAGCATATGATGATGTTGCTGGATATAGAAGGCTCATAGGAAAACTTCTATACTTGACCACAACCCGGCCAGATATTGCATTTGCCACACAACAATTGAGTCAATTCCTTAGTTCTCCCACTGTGACTCACTACAACATGGCTTGCAGGATCATAAGATATCTCAAAGGGAGTCTAGGGAGAGGTTTATTCTTCCCTAGAAGCTCTCCTCTGCAGCTGTTTGGATTCTCCGTCTGATGGGCAGGCGGGTGTGTGGATTCAAGAAGGTCTATCTCGAGGCTATTGCTTCTTCCTTGGATCCTCTTTGATTTCTTGGAAGGCAAAGAAGCAACCAATGATGTCAAGATCTTCTTCGAGGCTGAATACGAGCATTATCCATCGCTTCTTTGTGAATTCAGATGGCTTCTATACCTCCTTGCTGATTTGAATGTCAAATGTTATAGACCACCAGTTCTTTATTGTGACAACCAGAGTGCAATGCACATAGCCGCAAATCTTGTTTTCCATGAGAGAACAAAGCACTTGGAAATTGATTGTCATTTTGTGAGGGAGAAAGTGAAGAATGGAACACTAAGGTTGCTGCCAATTTCATCCAAAGCACAGCTAGCAGACTTCTTTACCAAAGCCTTGCCACCAAGTTCATTTCTTCCTTTTATTTCCAAGCTGGGCTTGTTGGACATCTACCAAGCTCCAACTTGCGAGAGGGTGTTGAAGACTGATAATAAAGTTGGCCCATTGGGCCCAACTAAGACTGAGAATGTTCTAGAAGATCATCACACAGATGACTCCATCACAGCAGAGTGTGAGTCACGAAATGGTCACCAAATCACATCTTAGGAGCTGCAAGTTTGTTATTCTGTTTTAAGGAATTTTCTGATGTAATAAAGCACACTTTGGTGCTTCCATACACCACACTAATAGTATATATAGTGCACTATTGTATTTGGAAAACTCAGTTGATTGAATACAGAATTCATCACTCAGATTTCCTTTTATACTCTTTCTTTCTTTCTTATGAATAACAGCCACTGTTAACGCAGAGACCCATGTGATGTGATTTGGAAAAAACAAAAAGAAGCTCACAAAGAGCTCCTGGACTCCAACTAAATATTGAGACGTGGGCCACATGGATCCGATGAAACGAGATTTTGGAATTGCAATTGAAAAAGAGGCTGTGGTCTTTAACGGGGAAAAAAGATATAACGTAAAAGGGAAGGAGGGAGACACAAAAAGGGATAGAAAACAAAAAGTAAGCAAGAGCAGCAGCCTAGAAAAAAGGGGCCAAGGCTGTTTTTGACACGGCTGGAGAAAAGGGAGACCAGTTGCTCTCTTATTTTCAAGTTCGTGGAGTT
This sequence comes from Sophora flavescens, assembly GCA_030762895.1. NCBI lineage: Eukaryota > Viridiplantae > Streptophyta > Magnoliopsida > Fabales > Fabaceae > Sophora > Sophora flavescens. Next base: position 59,458,375 of record CM061064.1, read on the forward strand.
TTTCCAGCTCTCTTTTCTCTCCTTTTTTTTCTTCTATTTTATTTTAAATTTTAGCATGTTTAGCTAAATCCTTTTTAAGTTTGGATTTTAGTTTGTAATCTTTTTTTGGTACAAAGAGTTCATTTATATATATGTTAGCAATAGTGATTTATGCATTGCCTCATTACCATTAATTGGGTCAGGGAGTTATAAGGTGGTCAAGATGGTCATGAGTTCAACTCCCCCACTAACATAGCATACTAATTACTAACATTTACCTATAAAAAAATCAATAATTGGGTTAATATAGAAATAGGTAACTTGATTAATATGTTCTTTCATAAATTCCATAGACCTTTATCATCATGTCTTCTTAATCAGACTTAAGAAATTAGGGTAATTAGTTTTATAATTAGAGTTTTGATAATTAATAGGAATCCTTGGTAAAAAAAAAAAAAAAGATAATTAATAGGAATCCTTAACTATGAGAATTTGGATTCATAATTTGGTGAAATCAAATCCCTAACACTTTTCTCCTTGTCTTAATTATTGTTTGTTTTTATTATTATTAAACAAAACTAAAGAATTTTTTTTTGATTGCTTTTGTTACTCTATTTTATCTTTTTAGCTAACTACTTCATACTAAAATGGATTAAAGTAGTATACACTGTCAATTAAATTTTATATATTAGTTAAATTTTAATGGATTAAAGTAGTATACACTGTCAATGTAAAAAGTTTTACACTAACATCCACTAACATTTTGACATGTATATTTTTATTTTAATAACTATGAGGGAGAAATAATAATTATGTTGATTTGTCAAGATATCATTGAATGTTTGTGGAAAAAAAATTATGCTAACAAGTGACAACCTATAAAAATTAAACTCATTTTTATTACTATGTCATGTTATATAAATTAACATTGAAATTTTTTGACTCCGCCAGGTCCGCAATATCAAGCAATATGTATGGAAATTTAGTATATGAGTAAGAAAAGCCAACAATTTATTACTCTTGGTTGATCTTGTATCTTGGTTCCTATCTCTTTATTTTGTGTATGAGTTTGAGTATCCCTTGTACTCTCTTTTTTCTATATATTGAGATTGAAGAAGTGTTGATAAGTTTTTATAGCTGATATAGTTTCGTTGTCCAGGTAATCTGTGAATCGGTCTGAGTAATGGTTGTATCCCAAGTCATTAAAATACTGTTTGACATATATATATATATAAGACAGACCTTGGATTTCCACTGGAGATCGATGCTGCGGGTGGAGGAGAGCCATGCAGAAGCTGTTTGGAAATGTCTCCCGCTTTTTGAAGTCCACGGTTGAATGATTTGGTAATAGAGGGAGGAAAAGCAGAAAGAGAATTATGGACAAGGAGAAGGAGTAATATCAAAGTAAAAATATATGATTTCATGTTATTGGCCATCTCTATCTTTCTTGGTCTTAATGGAATATAAAGTGAGCCATACTAGAAGGAGATGAACGCACTATAATTTGATACAGTGGGTGAAAACATATTGTTTTTTTTATTTGATAAACAATGCAAGCAGATAACATGGCTAATCCCTACCTTCAAAGTTTTGTGGATACGAAGTAGATTTTTGAAAATCTTTATTCACAAATCATTTCTCAGAATATTCAACATGCGTGAGTGTCATCAAAGGTAGGGACGGGTGATAGTGTTAGTGAGCGAGAAAAAGGTTCATCCCCATTTCACTTATAGTCAATATACCGAATATCAAATCACTGAAGGAGTACGCAATCCCAAATGCTAGGGGCTTGCGAACTGGGATTGCTATGCCAGAAATTGAGGCGGAAAACTTCACAATACCGCCTCAGTTAATTGGCATGATTAGGCAACATCAGTTTGGAGGATTACCCTCGGAAGACCCAACGGATCATGTGAAGACATTCTTGGAATTTTGTGATACAACTAGGATTCAAGGTGCCCCAGTTGATGCTATCCGCTTGAGGCTATTCCCCTCCTCTCTGACTGGAAAGGCAAGAGCTTGGTTGAAGTCAGTGCCTGCTAATACTTTGTCAACATTGGGACCAACTGGAGCAGGCATTCTTGGAAAAATTCTTTCCACCATCCAAGACTGCTTACCTACGAACTCAGATCACCGGCTTCTTCCAAAAGGATGGAGAATGCTTATCTGAAGCTTGGGATCGTTACAAGGGATTGCTAGAATCTTGCCCACGTCATGGACTTGAGAAGTGGCTTTAATTTTAGTGCATACCTTCTACAATGGATTGGACTATTCTTCGAATGTGTCACTTGACTCCGCAGCTAGTGGAGCATTGATGAATAGACCACTGACTCAAGCATTTGATATCATTGAGAACATTTCCACCAATTCTATCACCAATGGGGTTTAGAAAGATGTAATAACCCGAAAAAGCTTTCAGGGGTAAGTTTGAAATGAATGGTAATGATTTAATTATGTCTAAAGTTGACTCATTGAGTAAATGCTTTGATAAGCTTGAAAACTCTAATGTGAGTTCAATAGGTGCTACTAATGTTGCATGTGAGGTTTGTGGAATGCAGGGACATAACTTCATGGAGTGCCCACATGGTAGTGCTCCTGGATCCAGTGCTTCGGGGGAACAAGTGAATTCTTGTCACAATTTCTATGACACGAACCCGAAGTTGCCAAACTATGTTCCCCCAAATTCTTACAACCAAGGAAGGAAGAATAGCCCTTATCTCTCCTACGGGAACTACAACAACACATTGAACCATCAATTCCAAGAAGGCCAAGGTAATAGGAAACCCGAATCGGGGTATCCTCAGGTACAAAAGTCTAAACTCGAGTCTCTTTTTGGAAAATTTTGTTGAAACTCAAACAAAGCAAAATGAAGAGTTTAAGTTTGGAGTAGTTTAATGAGTGTGATTTCACCTCATATTTCCTTGTCATTTTGCATGAATTTTCATGTAGTTTAGGCATTTTTAATTGACATTTGTTAATTTTTACCTTGGAATGGGTAAGGTGGTTTTGTGATGTTTATGTGCAGGGATTGATGATTAAATTGCTCAAGACCAGTTATGTTGGAGTTTGTATGAAGACTTGCTTGAAAAACAAGAAAAATGAGCCAAGTAGAGCCCATCACGGCCTGGGGGTGACAAGCATCACAACCATGATTGCGTAGGGCTGAAGAAAATGAAGATTGCAAAAGTCAGAACCTGTCACGGCCGTGACAGGCCAACCAGTGCCAAGCTCTCCAAGTCAAAACCTGTCACGGCCACACGCAAAATCTGGAATATATATATATATATATATATCTATATATATATATATATATATATATATATATATATATAATAATTCTATAATATATTATTTATAATATTATTTCAATTTAGAGGCTTATTCACCTATTTATTTGTGAAGCCCTAATGACCTATTCATCAGTATAGGCCATCGAGCTTTTTATCATTAGAGCTCTATATATTTACATGTGAAGACCTATGACTTATTTATATGTGAAGGTCTATTTAAAGGTCTTGTAAAAAAATAGGCCTTTAAATAGGCGTCCTGACTTAGACCTTGAGATTGGAACACATGTCAGACTTATTTATGTCAGGGTCTGGTATAGCCTATCCTATTTCTACCCTAGTATTGGGATACTATTATCTCAGAATAAATTTTAAAAAATAAATTTTTAATATGTAAGGCTTTTTAAAAAAAAAAAATTTAATACAAGTTGGACATGTAGTTTATGGATTTGGATTCTCTGCATTTATGATGCCTACACATTAATTGATAAACACACATTAGATATATTTGAGTGTACATTAAAAAATTAAGATTAATTCAACGATGCGTCTTATGACTATATGAATACATGAATGCAGGAAATTCAAATCTATAATTTATATGATAATATATGATAATGCTTTTGTAAAAAAAATGATAATATATTTATATAAAAAAAATTGTCATCATATTTTTTGGTTTCCCGGGGTATCCTCCATGCGTAACTGTAAAGACTAATCCCTCGAGGTACTGGACTGTATTGAAACGTTGACCTCTTCCAATCAGGTTTTCTCCATACATAAGTGTCAGGAATCGAACCCATAACAACTTGCTTAAGAGATCCAAGCCAGTTATCACTCGAACCAACCATATATCGGTGAATTTGTCATCATATAATTATTAATCATCCGCCTCAGAATTTGTCAAGTCGGATATAGATGTGTAACATTACTTTTGGGAAATATCTATGATCTATATCAGGGTTTACAAAACCAGACCGGACTAGCCGGTCCGACTGGTTTAATCGAGACCCGAGACCTAGGCCGGTTCGGTTGGCCCTCAAAATCGGCCTTGCTTAAAACCGGTCTCAGAATCATTGAACCGGTTCAAAACCGATAAAATCGGTCATAACCGGTTGTGGACCGGCCTGAACCGGTTTCCTAAAAAAAAATTAAAAAATTTTTTTTTTATAAAAGGATTTGTGTCATCCTAGCCAAAACCCAATTTTTTTATTTTCTAACATATGTGGGCTGGTTGTAGATTTTGGGTTGGTTTTCCCTATGAAGATGATTTTAACATATATCTTTATATTTATTTAGTTTAATTTCAAAATAAAAAATTTTTGCTTAATAATTTTATTTGTTATGTTGTTTTTTTGTTTAATATTGTTATAAATATTATATTAAAAATTAAAATAATATTATTTAATTATAACTTGTTCAACCACGGTTCAACCTCGGTTGGACCATTGAACATCGAACCGCTGCCTTCATCAGTTCGATGGTCGGTCCGATTTTGTAAACCTTGATCTATATGCATACCACATATATACCTTTTTTTATTTATCAAGACGACATATATACTTTAAACAGATAGTACTATATATTTTTTAATTAATTATATGCTTATGAAAGTACTTAACTAGATTTTTGTGAATATGAAAATTTAATTCCTGATATTATCTAGGAGCGAAATTTCTCACTTAGTTGTTTGTTTAAAATTTAAAACTTCAATAAGTAACTTCGATGAAATAATTAAAAGTGCGTGGTTTAAGCTTGAATCTAAGAGCAAGCAAAGTAAAACATTTATAAGCAGCAACGAAGGTAAATAATGGGAACATATATAATTGAAGAACATATTAAAAAAAAAAACTTGTAGCAAAAAAGTGCAATAGAAATGAAAGCAATTGGAAAGTAGAGGAAGGCAATGCAGTGAAAATCAAAAAATAAATATATAAAGGAGGAAACAATAAATTATCTAAGGATGGAGATAGGTCAGGTCATGCAGACTTTGACTCTTTGAGTTAAATAGGTCTAACATATTTAAAAATTACATGGCCTAAGTCTAGCTCTTTACCTCAATCTTATAAGCCATTTTTAAAGTCTGATCCAACATTTTTTTAAAATTCTATCTTTTCCTAATAGCTTAATTAAAGTCCTATTTCATATTAAAGAATTTAAATTGCCAAATAGGGATATTTCTATGTAGGTCAACAGACTAACAAACTAATAATATGGGTTTTGGAATAAGAAGATTTAAGTATCAGAAGGTCATGTTGGCACACAGCTCATCCCAAGGGATAACAAGAGCACGTGAGAAAATCAGAGAGTCAAGAACCAGATTTAGAAATGGCCGATCTTATGATAAATACCGGCAATAATAGCCATTGATGTGAGTCAGTCAGCTTATGATAGCCTAAGCGGCAACGGTTATTAGAGACTTAAGATTGTTGTTAACATGAACCTCAAAGATAAATAGAGTTGAAAGGACCGAGAAAGGGGATCAACATACAGAATCCCCTGGTTACTTAGACACACTTTGGGCAAGAATCATATATATATATATATATATATATATATATATCCTTCTTGCTAGAACGAATCACTCCGCTAAATAAGAATTCCGTTAGCCTTAGTACCTGTTTGGTTTCACAATTGCATCCCTCAAACGTGAGTTATGTACGGTCAAACATGGATTTGAACCATTTGAAGATGTTTGGCTCAGAGAACCGAGAAGTAATTTTACGTTCAAAATCGAGTTTGGAAGGAAGCAGCTTCAAGTAGCTTCCACGTCTGGGATTCAAAATTGATTGTGGAGATTTTATCTCTCTACCAGTAATTTAACTTATATACCCTTCATATATCTGTGTTTGTATCATCTGCAACATTCCAATATCGTGACCACCTTCTAGATCTACAATCACAACATCTCCGCGAAGTAGTGGCCTCCTCCAGCTGTCTCTGTATCTGCCATCGATCACTTGGTCTCCACTGCGAAGAGGTGCTTCTATAGTTGTTTAGGGCAGCTTTTATTTGATCATCACACATTAATGATTTCTGCCATTATAGTATCTTTAGCGGGCTAGTTGGAAGGCCCAAGCCATTAAAAAAATGAAATGTTTTCTTAATTAATTTAATAGTTTTTATTTTTGGTGCTTTCTTTTCTTTAATAGGTATCTTAGTATATTTATTTGATTTGTTAATATATAATTATATAAGATAGAATAAATATATATATATATATATATATTAAAACCCATTTTGGTAATTATACGTTCAAAAGCAATTTTGATCCAAATTATCCAAACAACGAGAATTGATAAAAATCACTTTTTCCATGAATATATTCAAACATAAATCACTTTATTTTCAACTCACTTCTATCCAAAATCAATTTCATTCAGAATCACGTTTCTCAAACGCTTATCCAAACACGCACTTATTCTCGTTTGGAATACATGTGAGCAGAATATTACATTTTGCCACACTATATCTACAAATCACTTATGGAGATCCTAGACATACTACACCGAACTTTAAGAATTCACTTGGTTACTCAGCTGAGTGAGTACCTAGCTTTTATGCTAGAACATAAACGTTAAAGGAGAAAGAGCAACATATTTTCAGCAAATAATTCACAAACCGATTGTTTTATCACATTACTTTTTTATATTTGAATATTCTAACCATCATTTTTCTTTTTGATAAGCCAAAATTTTATATATAAATGGATACAAAGGGCTTTGTACCCGAACTTGAATACAAAGAGGAGTCAATGCTTATATTAATAGACTAAAGATAGTTGATCAACCCAGCACTAAAAGCTCTTACTAAGTTGAGAAAATAGCTCAAAATCCATATGAAGCAAGCCGTTGACCCTCCACGTACAACATAGAACCCAATTACATACAACCAATAACAAAATAGATGATAGTAAACCCCCTGAAAGCAGCAAAACAGAAATGCCCCACGATATAAAGGGAAAAATAAAAATAAAAAGAAACCCCGCTTACAAAGACACCTCGTCTGCATAAATGGTTTTGAGACATTAAACCTTGGGAATCAGACACAGGGGTTCCTCCACATGCATGGTCAGAGGTTTTTCTCAAAAGCTTGGTTGGTGTCATTGTCTGAAGTCTGGAGGCATGCATGCATGCTAGTTAGTACAAGAGAACAGATATTCCAATTAGGGACAGAGTGGCAAGAAGTAGTGTAGAGGAGGCAAATAGGGTGAAATGGCCACCATGACCACTAGAATAGGTCGTCTGAGCAATCGATGTATCCGAAGAAGTAGTGTAGAGTTGCTTGATGTTCTGTTTATCATCATCTGAGAGCTGCACCTTCTTCTGATGTGATGTCAATATAGAAGGGTACATAATCGATTCTTCATTGGAGGAGTGGCTCAGTCCCAGAAGATAACCTATCTCATGCATCGCCACTGTTTCCAAGTCAAATTCTCCATTCTCCGACGACCATGTGCCGTTATAACTTGGCAGCACCCAGAACATTGTAGCATCCAGACGAATGTCCCCAATTACACTTTTATCGCCATCAGGATTATTGTTTGGAAATCGCATAATGGTGCCTCCCCTCCCACCATCAAATCCACGTCATCGTTATTCTGGTGGAACGTGTAGAACCCAAGCTTGATGTCGGAGGTTTCGTACGTCGTCGTCTCCGTGAAGTTGAGCTTCATCTCCGTTATGGCCTCCGACCACCGGTTGAAGGCATCTCTGAAGACCGTTTTGGAGTCGTTTGAGATTTCGCTCGCCGGAAGAAAACCGTATGTAAGGACTTTGGTGTCATTAGGGAACCAAAGTAATCTGTGAACGGGTCAGAGTAATCGATGTATCCGAAGTCATTAAAACACGTACTGCTTGACCAGAGACAGACCTTAGATTTCAACACTGATGGTGCGGTGGGAGGAGTTGCAGCTGCAGGTGCCCATGCAGGAGGAGAGTCGTCGTAGTGTTTGACCAGAGACAGACCTTTGATTTCAACTGCTGGTGCGGTGGGAGTGGGAGGTGGATATGGAAATGGAGGAGAATAATATTGTTGCAATTGGTCTCTGATATTGTCAAACTTTTTGTCCTTGATCACGTTTGCAGCAGCACTAGACAGATCAAGAAATAGTTCCTCATATGAAGAAACAGAATGATGGACATGGAGAAGGAATGGAAGCAAAGTAAAAAGAAAGGATTTCGTGTTATTGGCCATTTCTTTGTTTCTAATTGGGATTGGGTTAAGATATACCATTCATATTTTGTATTATTCGCTACACTATTTATATGTAGTAAATTTTAGACCAATCAAATTGTCATATGGGTTTGGTCAAAATTTCAAACTTTCTAGTTGTATTTCTACTGTAGTCAAATATATGAATACAATATATTGTAGTATAGTATATGTACTCTTTGTATTCGTAAATTTAACCCATATTAAAATAATGTAAAATAATGTTCGTTGTCAATAATATTTTGCAATATAATCAATTTTTTTAATCAAAAAACATTATTTTAATATGGGTTAAATTTGCGAATACAAAAAGTACATATATTATACTACAATATACTGTATTCATATAGTTTGTCTACAATATAATACAACTAAAAAGTTTGAAATTTTGACCAACCTATATGACAATTTGATTGGCCCAAAATTTATCATATAATTAATATAATGAATAGTATAAAATATGGATGATACATCATAATCACACCCTTCTAATTGGTCTCAATAGAGATAAATTAAACCAACATAAATAGAAGACCTTGATCAGTACGAATTACATGAAGCAAGATAATTAATGGGATTAATTAATCAACGTTAGTACAAGTGTTGTGGGTCATCGTCAGTCCTTGATGCATGATCATGGTGGGATCGGATCCTCTCCATTTTGGAGAGGAACTTGACACGTCCAGTTTATTCTCCGTGGACCGTATACGTGGTAACTCTAGATATCAATGGCTACTATTTTTTTATTTATTTTACATTTAAATTAAAACAGAAATTAACAAAAATAATCCTATTCAGTTTAGTTTCGGTCCTTAATTCCCTCCCAAACCCTTCGACAGTACCCCTCAACCTTTCAAATTCCACACCCAACTCCGGCGGCCACTGTCCCGCCTCCCACCGCCTCGGACTAGCCGTTTTCGCCGCCGCCGACCACCACCAAGCCTACGCAGCACCACCCAATCGGCCGTTGTCCCCCATTCCACCCTCGTCGACCCGCATCTCTGTTTCGCCACCAAGACGCGTCAGCCACCACTCCCTGCCACTGTCGAAGCCGTCGAGCACCACCACCCTCCTACACCGCACCACCCGCCTGGGCCGCTATCCCCCATTCCACCCTCGATGCGCATCGATCTGTTTCGCTACCAAGACGCATCAGCCACCACGTCCTGCACCAAGCCGTCGCCACCAAGCCGCTGGAGGTCCCTACGCCGCCCCGACGCCCCTTCTTCGGTCCCCCGCTGCGTCGCCGAAACCTGAATCCCATTTGATGTTTCTGCAAATGATTTTCTGCAATTATTTTTTGTTTTGCCTATTAATTTTGAGGACTGTGCATTTTTCAACCCAGATTATACTTTGTAGCTTTTAACAGGTCACCACATATGATGCTTATTAGATGCATATTTCTTGTTTGTAGTTTGTTATTTGAGAATGATAGAAAACATTTTATTGGCAGCCAGATATTGGTTGAATAATGCCCAAGCAGCTGAGGCTCATAGGAATGAAGAAGTGGGATGTTTTTAGATAACATTAGAATGGTGGATTCTATTTTTCCTGTTTTTTTTTTTTTTTTTGTTCACTTATAATTGGAACTGTAATTGGAACTGCATATGTTTTTTTTGCTGGTTTGATAATGTGGTCTCCATCTTAGGTTGTACTTGGATGGTTTGAGATAGTACATTGTTACTAAAATTGTATACAATGAATTTCTGCAGGATAACATTGTTATTGTTCTCTTTCAGGTCATTATTAGAGATGGGCTCTGTTAAGCAATGGGATGGCAAGAGTGCATTGAAGTTGGACTCCAAAGAAATCATAAAGCTGATTCCAAAGCAAAGATTCAAGTGGCTTTTATCTGTTATGTTATCTGGTTGTACAAAACATTGAATTTGGTTGTATTGGTCATGCTATAAGGCATGTATCAAGTTCAAGTATCTTCCATGTATCAAGTAGCAAGTGACTTGTATTTTATAATGTTATATGCAATATAAATAACTCCTTCATTATCAAGTATGCAAGTGCTTATTTCATAATGTTGTCATGATAATGCAAATAACTCCTTCAAGTGTCATGATAATGCTGTCATGGTAACATTCACTCATTGAACTAATAAGGCAACAATTAAAAGACAAATAACTCATTTCATTGTGAATGGAATCTGTAGAATGATAAATGGGGCTCTGATAAATGACAGTAGCATGAAAAAAGTATTTCATTGATAAATTTAAACAGAGACAGTAACCACAGTAATCACTGGTTAACACAGAACCAGTACAGAAAATGTGTGCCCACTATGTAAGCTGTACCAATAAACCAAAACCTGCTTCATACAAAAAAGGCAGTAGGTATATCTATATACCGCAAACAAATCCAAACCCAAAACCTGCTTCATACAAAAAAGGCAGCAGGTATATCTAGATACCCCAAACAAATCCAAACCCAAAACCTGCTTCATACAAAAAAGACAGCAGGTGTATCTATATATCCCAAACAAATCCAAACCCAGAAAATGTGTCCACTGTCTAAATGAAGTTGTACATCCCCAATACACTGTAGTTCTCAGTCTGGCTTGATCGTGTCATTTGGATTGTAGTCTCATGTAGACTTGCATTCAAAACTTGGCTTACACTTCCACTTCCATTCCCAATTTGTTGCATACCTTCACTAGTTGCTCTAGATTGTTCCTACATAATTCATAGTATAAGTAACATGTATAATTTCGTGTCAAGAAAAAAAAAGTAACATGTAAGGAGTAAATTACCAAATTTTTTTGAGGCTTTTGCTTTTTTTTTATAGGTTTCTCTTTTTCTTTGTAGCCAATTTTTCCACCCATGATTTATTCCGTTTTTTACTCTTATATGGGCAATATGCCTTTAGCCCCACCAACATCAATAGAGTCCACATTGTTGTCAATTTCATCACTTCCAATTGATATGGATACATGACACATTCCAGTTGATTCTCCACCCACAGATTTTTTAGCCAACATGTTGTCAATTATTTTGTTTGACTCTTCATAAACTTTGGACAAAAAAGTGTATGTCTCATGAGATTCGGATGCTCTATTTATCAATTTAACCATTCGAGGACATAACTCATTGTATTGCTTCATGAAATGGGCTTTTATGTCCAAATCAATATGTTGTCCTTTCCAATCTCGATTACCTCCCAACCTTGCTTCTCGTGTCCATCGCTTCAGTATATAGTGCTGAGAAATTAGGTTAATATTCATGACATCCAAAACTTTCAAAGCATGACTGCATAAGATACCATGCGTCTCAAATTTATGACAATCACAAGCAACCACCTAATCCATAGGATTACCCATTACCAGTCGCTCCTTATTGTCATCATAATTCGTAACAACATAAAACCCTTGGTTCAATTCTTTTACACAAGTGCCTTGATATTCTTCATATTCCTCTTGGAATTCCTCAAACAATTTTGGAGTGTAAATGCTCCCAGCTTGTACGAGCATGGGGGCCTTCTTCATTTTCAATCTTGGCAACTTATGTGTTGCCTCAAAATCGGCTTCTGACTCATTGTTCCGTTTTCCATTGACAACCCTTTCAAAGTGTGTGAAAAATTGTACTAAATTTAAATCTGACTTCAAATGATTTTTCAAATCAGCATTAAAACTCTCACTTAATTGAGTAGATCTCATACCTGCAGTGAAAGTTTGCCGAACATAAGCCCACGCCCATTTTTCCTTCACTTGAAAAATCATATGTAGCCATGAATCCTCAGAAACATCATGCTCAACAAGTAAAGCATTCCATGCATTCAAAAACTCGCATTCCTTTTCATGTAGATCAATGCATGCTTCAAAATCTGAGCAAAATTGTGGACTCTTTTGATAAAGATGGTTCACATGCCTTAAGGCATTTTCTCTTATATGCCAAGTGCATAATCCATGAAATATTTCTGGCATAACTAAATAAATAGCCTTAGCCATTGCTGCATCTTGATCTGTTAGAATGGTTTGAGGCCTTTTTCCACCCATTGCTTTGAGAAAAGTTTCAAATAACCATTGAAAAGAATGAATGGTTTCATCATACAACAATGTCGCCCCAAAAACAACTGTTTGCCTGTGATTATTAACTCCAACAAATACTCCCAACGGTCGATAGTCCTTATTTGTCTTGTATGTGGTGTCAAAAGTGATGACATCACCAAAGTACCCATAATCATTTATCATCCGTGCATCTGCCCAAAATATATTCGTTATTTGATCTTCAACATCCATTTGAAAGTCATAAAAGAACGAGGGATTTTCACTTTGTCTTTTGAAATACATCAACAATGAACCCACTTCACCAAACCTCAGTGATTGCTTTCTTCTAGTTCGAAGGTAATTCTTAAGGTCTTGTCTTGTATAACCAATAGTATCCACTCCATGACTTGCTTGGACACATATTCATGAAAATCTTTTGGTGTTAATCCAGATTCCTTAGCCAGTACAATTTGAGATGCTTGTGACTCAGATATGTGTCTATGAGAGCGAATGAAATGAACACACTCTGGCGGTTGAATAGAGTGATTGTGTTGTGCCACAAAATCAACAACCTTATATGTCCCGATCTTGCGATCAAGTGAAATAACCATACGTGCTTCACACTCTGTTCTAGTTTCTGCCCTAGGTTCTATAGTTAATAGGTATCGATTGTCAGTACCTCGTTTACCCTCTTTGAAGCATGTGAATCTTCTTGAAGTCAAAATTCCATCTTTTTTGCTTTTATTTGCATATTCTTTACGAATACCAAATCCACACCTCTTGCTGTACTCGTTATAGAAATCATAAGCCGCTCCCTCAGATTCAAATTCCATCCCTAACTGTGGTGTATAGCTGACAACATTCTCTTGCTCATTTTGGATAATTTTTTCATGAATATTGTTGACCCATTTATCTACATCATCAACTATCGCTCTTGATGAGGAATTGATGTTTTCTGAAAAACAATAGACCACGATATCAGCAAAATGAAAGAGAATGAATCATTCTAGGAAGCCAAATGAAATATCCACCAAAAAAAAGAGAACCAAAAGAAATCTGTAAAACACAAAGAACAAGTAGCAACATGTGCTCATTGTAGCGGCGGAGGCCGGTGGTGCTTTGGCGAGAAGGGTGGTGGTGCGCAGCGGCTTGGTGGCGACGGCTTGGTGCAGGACGTGGTAGCTGATGCGTCTTGGTAGCGAAACAGATCGATGCACGTCGAGGGTGGAATGGGGGATAGCGGCCCAGGCGGGTGGTGCGGTGTAGGAGGGTGGTGGTGCTCGACGGCTTCGACGGTGGCAGGGAGTGGTGACTGACGCGTCTTGGTGGCGAAACAGAGATGCGGGTCGACGAGGGTGGAATGGGAGACAGCGGCCGATTGGGTGGTGCTACGTAGGCTTGGTGGCGGTCGGCGGCGGCGAAAACGGCCAGTCTGGGGCGGTGGGAGGTGGGACAGTGGCCGCCGGAGTTGGGTGTGGAATTTAAAAGGTTGAGGGGTACTGTCGAAGGGTTTGGGGGGGAAGGACTGAAACTGGACTGAATAGGATTATTTTTGTTAATTTCTGTTTTAATTTAAATGTAAAATAAATAAAAAAATGATAGCCATTGATATCCAGAGTTGCCACGTGTACGGTCCACAAAGAATAAACTGGACCTGTCCAGTTCCTCTCCAAAATGGAGAGGATCCGGTCCCGATGATGGTAGGGCATTGACACTGTTACATACGCGTGTTCTCTATCCTCCATCTTGTTATGGCCTATGGGGAGACTACCACGACCAAGAACCATTGACTAACGTTGACGCATTTACTAGGTGGGTCACGACATGTACGGTTCTCGTACGGTATTAATTTAAATTTGACAAATACTCCCTCCGGAGTTGTGACTAACTTCAAGTTAGTTTATTTAATTTAAAGAAAAATCCTAACCAGTGATCTTATGATAAAAAAAAAACTTTATATTAAGAGTTGATATATTTAATATTTGAATAAATTAAATATTTAGTTTTCTCATAAAAATTTGTTTTTTATGATTCTTTAAAGAGTGTTCTTAGGACACTCGTTAACATAACCCTTAATTTAATTATCTTGATTTATATAAAAAGTAAGTTACAATTACTAAACTATCCTTACTTATAACCATCATCACATTTTATTCTTGGGAGTGTGCATTGCTCTTTGAAAATTAAAAGGAAATTAATTAACCAATGATATTTTTGGAACACTGACATTAAATAGAGTTGAATTGGTTGTATCTTGCTTATATTGACTCCACAAAAAATAGGTACTTTTTTTTGCTTATAATTGAGTCCGGAGGGAGTAATATGTAATTAGGGTATATACAATAAATTAAAAAAATTTAAGTTGTGTTTGTTTTAGATTTTGATAGAATTATTTTTAAAAAAAATAGATAAAAATTTTGATTTGTGTTTGGTAATGATATTTTAAAAGAGATTTCAAAAGAATTTATTTTTTTAAAAGAATTTTAGATTTTGATAGAATTGTTTTTTAAAAAAAATTAGGTAAAAATTTAAATTGTGTTTGTTTTAGATTTTGATAGAATTATTTTTTTAAAAAAATTAGGTAAAAATTTTGATTTATGTTTTGTAGGTCTCACATCAAAAATCAATTCTATTCAAAAAAAAAAAAGCCAGAAAATCTTGATTCTCTTAAAATCAGTTCTACTCAACCTATGATTTATTTTATTGGATGCAAACTTTAAAACAAATACCTTGAGAATCCCACAATACTTTCATTGGAAGTAAACCTAATTTTCGGCAACCCAAAATCTAAAATTATTATTAAAAAGTAATATTTTTGACATATTGGTAAGGTTTTTATAAACAATTTTTTTTTGGTCTGGTATGGAATCCAGGGTATCCCTACAGTAGATAGCTGTAGGACTAATCCCTCGAGGATGTAGAGTATCAGATAAGGGGCAACTCCTCTACTCACAGATGCAATTCTATTCTTATCATCATGATTCAAATCCTGAACATATGGTTAAAGGACCTAAACTATTAATCACTTGGACCACAACTTATGAGTAAATGATTGATATATTGATTGAGAGTATAATGGTACTCTAACCCATATACAAAACCTGAGGAGAAAAGGAAAGGGAAAAAAAACGCCTAAACCAAGTAATAATCAGCCTGAAAAAAGAGAACCCAAAGGAGCCGCCCATAGCACCAGTTACCTTGCCCAGTAGAAGCAGCAAAGAAAAACAACCCTCAAAGGCACTTTCTGATCTGCCTACATTAACACATTGGACACCAATAATTAAGTAATGACGGTATAAATAATCTTCAATATTTATTTATTGTTTTCTTCTCTCATCATATATTTCAATACTTTTAAAATATCTTATCAACCATTTGGTATTAATGTCAAAATTTATGTTAAAATATCATTATTATCGATAATTAGATTCACCAGGATTCTGGATACCACCGCTACAAAAACTGAAGCACAGCTGATGGACAGCTATCCTTCCCAAACCAGTTTCACAAAAAACTGAACATAGCCACTGACGTGTAGCGAAAGAACTTATCCAAAAATTCCTTAACAATTGGTAAGTTTTTTTTTAAAAGCAAAAATGTAATATAAAGGTATAAAGGGGTACTGGGAGTCGTAAGGTGGAAGGTGGTTAGGGTGGGCCGGTGGAGGAGTCAAGGAGTTGAGTAATAAGAAGGTTGAATACCCAAACCCTACCAATTAATAAAATACTAACATAAACAATGATACTTGTTCGTAAAAAAAAATACATAATTGTTTAACTTTCAAGCTATTGGTACTACACTAACAATATCTAAGTTACTAGTGTTGTATACCCGTGCAACGCACGGGTTAATTTTCGATTAAAATCAAATTTAGTTAATTAATGGTTAATAAAAAGAAGAACACTATTTGAAATGGCAAGATAATGGAGATGAGAATCTTATTTTGAAGCTGAGACACAATAAGGGCACATTTGTTATGGAAAATAAAAAATTGATTTTGACATTCAATAATATAATATAATACATATAGAGGGATATTTTCTCGGGTATATCTAATAAATTGGTTTTGTATTTTAACCCAAATTAAGTCCACTGTACCAAATTCTTACTTTTATTGTTTCAGACCTAGCCTTCAAACTTCCGCTATTACGTACATATAACTTATCTCCATCCTTCTTTGACTGCATTGAAACAATGTTTTCTTTGAAACAAATACACCCTTTTCAATTCCTTTAGTTTTTTTTTACATTGGTGCCATCAATATCAATAACCGAGTCTCCTCCATTCCATTTCAGGTATCAAGCTCACTAAAGCTTCAAAAAAACTTAGGGGAAAGTTTGCCACGAGAGCCTATCATAGGACTTGCAAATTAATTCAAGATGTGTTTAAATCATGTACCCCAATCTTCCATCACCATTTGCAATTACAATAACCGACTGTATAATATTTATCCCACAATTTGTCTATCAACTTTCACACTAAAACTGTTAACATGGCTAATAAATTAGCGTTAGCCATCTCAACATATCAATAGTCATTTTCTACTCATTTACTGCATAACATACACCTTGGCTGGCATAATATTCAACACATTAATCAATATGACTCAAATTTTGATGACCTCAATGAATCTATGTAGCTGTCCCCCCCTAAAGAGAAAAAATGTCTATTAAAGTACCATTATTAAGCATTCTCACAATTTAAAATGTTCAAACCGATAAAGTAACACATTTCCTTTATTATTTTAGCTTATTGGTCATATAATTTTGCAATCCATTCCATCGCCAAAACACTCTAAATCCCTTATAACTAACCTTGTTTTCCAATAGTTTGGCCCATATACTTCTTAAATAAAAAAACTCATTGGGGCTGAATCAACATACACATGTGATTCTTTTTAGGAAAGTAAACACATTTTAAGTATCATGTGAATCATTCCATAGCCTACAAACATTGAAGAGAAACACGGCTAATTTTATAAATTTTTGCAAAATACATTAGAAAGGATATATCAACAGATTTAAATTATCCCAAACATCATATTCAAATTGAACCTTGAAACCAGGGTAAAATATATAGTGACAACTTGATGTTAAGGCCCGGTGAATCATCTCCTCCTTCTAGATAAGACAAAAAATAGAGAAGCTTGTAAGCTGACATGTTTTGATAACAGTGGAGTAGAAGGACGATAAGATGACGTGTCTTGAATATGTGGCCATTTGACTTTTCATTGGCCCAAAACTTAAAATTTTGACCAGCCCATGTGGCAATTTCATTGACCCAAAACTTGCCACATGGGTGGTATAGTGGGTGGTGCACCCTAGCCCAAACCACTTCACATTGCTAATTGGTCTAATTATTGAACTGAAGTATGAACACTTTTGCAGATAAAAAACATATTCCATTTAATCATTAAAATAGAAAAGCAAAGAGAACATAAACTCACGTAATATCAAGGTAAACTTCAACTATCGTGTGAAGGGACAAACCTGAAAGGGACAAACTTCAAATTAGTGTAATGTTCTCTTTGATTTAAATAGCAATTTAAAGGCTGAAATGGACAAAAAGAGCAATACATGGGGTGAATTTGAAGCAACTCTTAACCACCTTCCTAAATAAGGGCTATAGTAACTAAGAAAAGGTCCTCTTCTTTAGTTGTTTGTAACTCAATCACATCACTGGCATATAAGTTGTATGCATGAAAAAATTGGTACCATCAGTGGTCAAAGTTACATTGGTTAGACCACACACATAGTTGGACAACTTGCCAATTTAGTTATATATCTATATCACAAATTAAGTTATCTATGGTTTTTGTTTTGAATGATGATGCCTAGCTATGTTTGCCTTATCATCATGAAGGCGCTCCGCTATAGAGTTGACATCCCTTAGAAGTAGGCCACATTTAAAGGGAGGGATCATCTATCACCTTATTAGAACCAAACTCCATCACATAAGATGGGTGGACAGGAGTAGGATAAGTTGTAGGTCCCGATTCCGTCTTCCATCATTGCTGGAAATAAGATGACAACGAAATTAAATATAAATTTTCAAGAATTTAAAACTTAAAAAGTAGTACTAAGACATTTCTTCTACTTACTCAGTGATCCAATCGCCATGTTGACTCTGTAAATCATTCAAGAAGAAGGCACCATTACATAGTGAATCCGAGCATGCGTTGGGGAAACCTTAAAAATAGAAAGTCTGTTGCATGATTATCAGGGCCATTATGTGTGGAACCATGTTTAAATCGAGTCATGATAAATTATGTTACCTAGGATAGAGGTATTATAATGGAACGCCCAGGACAATCTTCTTGTTGCGTGCTACTGCAATTAGAATAACTTCTTACAAAATGGTTTGAAAGTTAAAAGAAACTATTAATTTTCTATGATAATTGAGAATGGACCAATGCACGCTATTGATGATCAAGAAGAAAGAACTTTGCCTTTGTTTTAAAAGGAACATCCAAAATCTGTTAGGTATGGTCAAAGATTTTCAATAAATTGAATATATAAAAAATCTAAATGTCTTCCCAACACTTTTCTCTTTAATCCAAAATCTGTTGTATAATAGATACATTTTGAAAATTACTGCTTTCCCAAGGAGATATATGACATACACAGTCTCCATCAATCACCCCCAAATCAAAGAAAAACTGATAAGAAGCTAGGTGAAGCATCTCATCAACATTTTCTACAAATTATTTTAACACTGACAATACAAAGAAAATAATTCCAGAAAACGTATAATACCATCCAAATTCTGAAATCCATTACTTTGTACCCATCAACACATATCCCACAATAAAGGAATTGTTGTAATCATGCGTGTGAACAGAGATCAAGAAGAGATGTAGACACTCCACTCCAATGAAAGAAAATCCCAATGAATTTAAAGGAAACAATTTAGCACCATCTTCCAAATCACAAAATGCATTTGCTTTTGTTAGAGGGATCATAAGTTGTCAATCTACAACGTTCATAATTTCTTTTAAATTAACATTCACCAACATTGAATAATATCAACATATGTACATGTCACACAGGATTAGTAACTAACCCAAAAGGCCAAAAGACTATCACACTACGTCCAGTTTTCATTGTATTCAGCTGTAAACATCTTATATTCCATTTATCTAGTTTTTTCCATGCATAAATTCAACATATATCTCTCCCCTAAAGATTTCAATTCAGTTTTCTCATCTAAAATCACGTATACCCCAAACCTTTTATTTTATCGTTCGAATGAAAAAAAGACCATCAAAATTCAATTATGCAAACCTATAAAGAAGAAGAAAAATTGACCTAAAGGCACAAAAAGTACCAAAAGGAGAGCTGGCACAAGATACAAAGGAGCTGCTAAAAAATGCAGCAAATGAAAATCAACAAACCAACAAAACATGTACAAAACCAAGCCAAAAGAATAATTACTGCACTGAAGGATCGGGCTATTTGCTAAAGCCATTGCAGATTTATAACCAAAAAGATGATGTACTCAATGCAAAACCCAACATAGAATCTCACAATACATTGAGCCTTATACCCAACTAACTACAATCAACAAACCCAAATTCCTTGAAGCCGAACAGACGCAGTGTGATAAGAATGAGATAACCAACAAAGCAGACCATTTGCTTTGCTATCCTGCCAATGTTAACAATCAATACCATGCTTTATTACTCAAAATATAAAATATTAATCAAGGCAGATGCTTTTGCAAAAATACCTTACATGTGAACCACTGGAGGTTTTAGATAGTTCAAAAATAAATGCTAAAACATGTAAAAGGAATCTTGTGGATCCAAAATGAATCAAATAATTAAAATTGTGAAACTAAACCTTCCCTCATGCCATATGTAGCTTTATTCATATAAAAGAAACATACAAAGCAATGTACATTTAAGATGTTATGGTGCAAATTCATATAAATTTGTTTATGGCTAAGGATTGATAAGAAAATTCATAATGTATAATTAAAATGATACTTATCTTAAACCTTTTGAGACTTGGGTGATATCTAATTGAAACAATAGTAGCTAAAGGTTCCCTCTTTCGACATTTCAGTTCCAACCTCACTCTAAAACCAAAACAAAAGAGGAATCTAAGGGGAAGAAGACTAACCTCTAATTATTTTGTGAACGTTCTCAAAAATTTCCTCAGCGGGAGAAGGTGCAGTCATCTCCAACACTTCTGGGTCCTCATCAGTACCCACACCCTTTCGTTTAACAAAGCTGCAAACACCAAATTCAAATTAACATACAAAAAAGCTTAAAAATCCAATTTGTAATGATGGGTGAAATGGGATCAGAAGATTTTGCCATGTTCCTAAGTGAGAGGAAGTTGTCTAGGTTTCATGGAGCATGTCGTAATCCGGATCTCCTTCCGAATCATCCCAGTCCGAACTCGTGGTGGATCCTTCAGATTCAATGCACTGTCACCCTTCTCAAACTCTCCAACTATTGCGTTGCCGCCACCGCCACCACCACTAACCCTCTTGACTTCCTCATTCTCCTCGTCGCCATCTTCCTCTGCTTCCCCTCATCTATCACCCCCTCCTTCCTCTGTCGTCTCCACCACCACAGTTCCTCCCTCATCCTCTGCTGGTTCTACGACTGTCGCAAATCGCCACTCGGCTAGGTCGAGAGAGAAGAAAGGGAAAGATTGAAAGAGACGTGTGAAAACTGAGAATGGGATAGGTTGCTTGTGGCAGGTCATCAGTGTGGAAAACACGCTATAGCAGAGCCGAAAATTGGTGGTGGGCCAGGTAGAGCCGACACGTGTCGCCCATTGAGTGATCTACAGTGAAAATTGGATGCACTGATTATATACAGTATAGATATTGATATTGATTATAGTGCAGGTATTTTTTTTAAAATAAAAAAATCCCTAAAAAGTATTTTTAATTTTAAAACGGAAATGGCCGAAAAAATTAAGGAACTGACAAGTGTACATGAACAGTAATTATGGATTCAGGCTTATTCAATGTATTAATTGGTGAGCAACCCATTCTTTTTCTATGGTAAGTTTAGCTTCTTTTTTTTTTCAAAATAATGACTGTTTTATAAGCCCAAGACATATTTAATCATTTTTTTTTTCATATATACCATTATAATAGAATTAAATTGAAATGCCTTGAAATACATAAACCCTTCTAAGTATATAAATGGCTAATGGAGTATGGAGTAAATGTAGTTGTAATTTGTAAATAATTAATGATACAAATAAGGGTATTTTGTTACAAATATAAATACATTAATGATTTCTTAATCTACGTGTAAAAACCTTAAATTATCAAAGAAAAAGAACGGAGGGACAAATAACTCTGGATCATGTGTAGAGCTGTCAAAATGGGTTCTAACCTGCGAGCCAACCCGGCCCAACCCGGCTCACTAGTGGGTCGGGTTGCAAAAAACATGGCTCATTTAGATCCCGGGTCATTTTGACTCGGCCCACTTAAACCCGCGCGAGCCGGGTTGGCCCGCGAGTTAAAGCAATTAAATTAAAAAAGGAAAAAAAAAAAACCAAGCCCTTGAAGACCAAAGTCCAAGCCGCATCTAAAGACCCAACCTAAGTGATCAAGTCCAATTTTTTGGATGCATTTGATTTGCAAAAGGTATCAGGACAACACAAGACAGATAGGACATCACATGACAAATCCTTGAGTCACGGGATAATTCATTATCTTGTACATTATTTGATGGATAATGAACATTACAAATAAAATAATGTTAAATTTATCGGAATACCCTTTATAAAATAATAGTACCAATCAATTATTTTAAGCTTCCCTCAACTACACGGTCTCATATCTGCACAGTCTCAAACTCCATCTCATTCTGAGGTGAAATCAGTTCATTCTTATGTCCCTTAGCCTAGAAGCTTGTAAGGAGTCGTCCTTGTTTGTGCTTCATCCTTTATACTGACGATCATTTTTCGCTCTCATCAACCCTACATGTCACATCGATCATGATATTATACTTTTTTATTTTTTTTTATTTTTTTTTGACTGGATTATACTTTTTTATTTTTAATAAAAGTGGAAGTCACCATTTTTTCGATGATGACCTGGGTTTTTTTTTCTTCCATTTTTAAAGTGGAACCTGCCATTTGCAATCACGACTTGCATGTGTTTATCTTTTTGGAAAAAGTGAATACATATCCCATAAACTATAATTGTTTTGCAAATCACCGTTAACTATTAATTCTTAAACTTTAAGTATTAGTGAAACCAATTCTTCTATTAATCCACCGTTAAAACACTAACGATGATCGAATCCAGCTGTTCGTTTTTTAAAATCCCAATCATTGATTATTCATTATTTTATAATTTGTCAATTTTAAAAAAAAGGTTTAAAAAAGGATTAAAAAAAACTCCATCTCTTTTTTCTTTGTTGTGTTGCTTTCCATTTCGTCAGTTTGCACTGGTTCCTTGTTCTTCCTCCCCCTCTTCGACTGGTTCCATTAATGCGTTTATATGCTTATCCAATGGTATGCAGCTTACCAAATCATGCTTATCCAAAATATTTAACAACTTACTTGATACTATGCCCATTAAAAAACGGATACAGTATAATTCGAACTAAGTGCGTGCCATGCATATATGTAATTAGCTTGGAGGCAAATTCTTATATTTATCACATATTTACTTAAATTTCAGTTTTTTAATGATATACTATATCTCCAATATATCTGAAACTTCTGCGACACTTTTGCATCATAAACTATACTAAGGTACTGTTAGTGAACACGGAGAAGAAGAGAATGAAATTTCCAACATGAAATTTTCTCTATTAGTAGCAGAGTTAGGGCTCACAAAAGTCAATATTGTTACTTCATTGTTATTCATCGAGGCAAGGATTGAATGAAGCGACACATAGAAGAGTGAGCGATAATAAACTCGAAAAAAGCTTTGAGGGAGAAGAACGAAGAACATTGAAGAAGAAAATCAGAAAATGCACGAGGAAGGAACCATTGAAAACAAGGGAGCACACTCTATTTTTTTAAAAATAAAATAAGAAATAATCTACTATTGGGATTTTAAAAAAATAAACGGTTAGATTCAATCATAATTAGTGATTTAATAGCAAGTTAAGGGAAGGATCGATTTACTAGTACTTGAAGTTTGAAGATTAATTGGGAAATATTTGATAGTGTTTATTTACAAAAAGGTTATAATTTAAGGGGGTGGATGCACTCTTTCTCTTCCCAATTTTTGTAATCAAAATTGTTAAACAGACACAGATTTTTTGACACTTACGGTTACACCGTATAAACAGTGCCGCACAATGCGCACTGTAGCTGTACTATGCGACACTGTAGCGGAATTTTTTTTTTAAAATTTAAATTTTTTTTATAAATAATTTTTTTGATTAAGTATGTGTCAATATCTGGTGAACCGGGTGCAAATATCTGGTGAATTCAGTTCATTATCTGGTGAATGAGTTTTTTTGAGAAATAATTTTTTTGATTAAGTATGTGCAAATATATGGTAAATCCAGTATAAATATCTGGTGAATTCAATTCATTATCTGATGAATCGGGTACAAATATCTGGTGAATTCAGTTCATTATCTGGTGAATGAGTTTTTTTGAGAAATAATTTTTTTGATTAAGTATGTGCAAATATCTGGTGAATCCAGTATAAATATCTGGTGAATTCAGTTCATTATCTGGTGAATAGGTTTTTTGATAAATAAATTTTTTGGTTAAGTATGTGCAAATATATGGTGAATCGGGTATAAATATCTGGTGAATTCAGTTCATTATTTGGTGAATGGGTTTTTTTTTTATAAATAAATTTTTTGATTAAGTATGTGTAAATATCTGGTGAATAGGGTACAAATATCTGGTGAATTCGGTTCATTATCTGGTGAATGGGTTTTTTTTAGAAATAAATTTTTTTGGTTAAGTATGTGCAAATATCTGGTGAATTCAGTTCATTATCTGGTGAATGGGTTTTTTGAGAAATAAATTTTTTGGTTAAGTATGTGCAAATATCTGGTGAACTATGTACAAATATATGGTGAATTCAGTTCATTATCTGATGAATGGGTTTTTTTAGAAATAAAATTTTTATTTTTTTGAAAAAGTCAAAATTTTAAAAAAAAAACTGCTACAGTAGCGCTATTGTAGCAGTGTCGTATTTGTGTCCGAAAATCGTGTCTGTTTAGCAGACCTCTTTTGTAATATAAAGTGGAAGTGGCCATTTGCATTGACAACTTGTTTTTTTTTTTTTTTATGTTTGATTTGGTTTTATTTAATAATAGTCAAGGAGATGAGCTTATGGACCTTGGGGACCGAGTAAAAACTAAAAACACAAGGTAAGAAATTGATTTCTGTGAGCCCAATTCATAGATTATCTGATAGAGCTAGCTGTGAAGGAAACATGCGAGAATCTCACGACAACTCAACTGAGTGGGTAGAGGCCGGAAAGCAGTTTATGAACGATGGAAAGAGGGATTAGCCCAGTTTCGTGGTGGGCCTGGCTCTATTGTTATTTGGGTCACATTTTATCCAACAGTACCCTAAACGGGTAAAGCTAACAAATGTCACATCTATTATTCTCTCAATCTGCATTTTAAAATTTTTATGCAAAGATTTATTTATTTTTATTGACGAAGTTTTTATGCAAAGATTAAAGGTAAGTTTTTTTTTTATTTTATGATAGAAGATTAAAGATAAGTTTAAATAAGCATTTGACCCTTATAAATATAATGACTTTTGAATGAAGTCCTTATTATAATTTTATTTATTTTTAGTCTCTACAAATATAAAAAATAGTATGCTTTTAGTCCATGATAAAACAATAAAAACACAGTATTCTTTATTAAAAAAGAAATAAAATCGAATAAAATTTTAATAGGAACTAAATCCAAAAAACATCATATTTATAAGAATCAAAGACTTATTTAAAACTAAGATATTATTAAATAATTTAAATATAAAAATTTAAGTTAATATGATTGATTAACCTTTTTGTTGTGCTCCACCTCCACTCCACCTAATTATGAATTTAAATTAACATGTTTTTTTTAAGAAAAAAATTATAACAATTCAGGGAAATTTGCATTTTATTTTTTAAAATTAAATTACATTATTAATTTTTTTTATAGGTAAACGTTAGATTGTTAGTATTTGTAATGTGATGAATGTGAAATATATGCTAGTTTGTAAATCCAAATAGGAATAAGTTGTAATAATCTTAGGATTTGTAGGAAAAGTGATAAGAAAATGCACACATTCATTTGAATAAAGTTTTGATGTTTAGAATCTTAATGTGTGTCGATGTCAAAAAAAAAATCTTAATGTGTGAAAAAATACATTTAAAAGATGTTGAAAATGTGCAGGAATGAAGCAGGTTCAGCGCTCAGCTCTGGAAACGGGCGCTCAGCTTCGGAAGGAAACAGAAAACATGAGGTGCAGTACAGGGACCAGCGCTCAGCGCTGGCTAGGGCCGCTCAACGCCAGAAGCACACACCAAGGCTAGCGCTCAGCGCTAGCAATGGGGCACCCAGCGCTAGAGTCAAACAGAAAGCATCGGTTTCCCACAGCAGTGGAGCGCCCAGCACTAGCCAAGGGTGCCCAGCACTAGCAGATGCGCATGAGCTGTATAAATTCGTGATTGAACAAAATTGGCCAGATCTTTGACTCATTTTTGGTGCGATTTCACTTTGGAACACTACATTCTCTTTGCGTCCTTTGGAGATTCAAGCTTGGGAACAAGATTTGGAGCTTGAATGGCTTCCTCCACTCATTTCTACTCAAGTTTTTCCATCTCTTCCCTTTTTATTATGAGTTGCTAGATCTTTTAGGTTAGGTTAGGATGAATTCAATTGGATCTTGATGTAAGTATGTTTGACCTATGAGTTCAATTCAATTTCGTTCAATTTGATTAATCTCTTCTATGCTTAATGCTTTTCTTGGATTGATCAATCTTGAATTGATTTTACATTCAATTTTGCAATTGGAAAGTTGGTTATTGAATTGGAATATGAAGTAGATTACTATTGTGGTGTTGATTCTAGGAATATAACTTCATTGCAATACATTCTTATGAGTCTTATGCTTAATGTTTGTGCTAATCTTGCATCACCTAAGGAATTACTAATTAGGGTTTTTGATTGGTAGCAAAAGGATATCACCTAAGGAATAATGGATAAATCTAAATTAGTGATTTGAATGTCAATTGAATGAATTGAATTGAGGTTAGAGTTGAACAAAGTTACATTAGGTGAAAATTGGGGGATTCCGATACCTAACCGCTTTTACCTATATTGACTTCGTTCTTTAATTGTACTTGATTCATTCATCTTTGTGACAACACTTAATCAAAAAATTCATAAAATCTCTTGAAACTATGAAATTCATTCGTTCAAATATTGATTGAATGGGCTACATTGTTACTTGATCACAATCCTCGTTGGGAACGATACTCTACTTTCACTTTATTACTTGTACGATTTGGTACACCTATCAATCCATCAACATAATGTTAATGGGGGGAGTTGAACTCATGACCTCCACCTTATCACTCCAAACCCTATCTCCCTCCATCTTAACCACCAAGCTACTTATAACTCCAATTACATCATTAATGTTAGTTGTTCAAGTCATAAGAAAAAGAAAATAATCGAATTGTTTTGACCTAAAAAAGAAGATGCAGCTTGTTAACATAATTGGGAGTATATTAGCAACCCCAAATTTCTATGAACGTGGACACGAGTAATTTAGTTTTACATTTCTCGTTGTTCTTTTAAACAAGAATTCTACAAAAAAAAATTTATTCAAGACAACAGATTATACAAACATATTTATCAAAAAAGAAAAAAGATTATACAAACATAACTTACAATTTAAAAGAGAATCCAAATTGTAAAATGCTAACCATGTAAGGCATTTGACCGTAACATATATATACTGGTGCCCAAAACAACCCCTAACCAAATACCCTTGTACAAAATCAAAATTATCACACAAAAAAATCCAGGTAAACAAAAGAGAGGTGTAAAATAAACAAAAATCAATAAATTATCACAAAAAGAATGAATAACGGCAATGGTACAAAATGTATAATATAATCCTGTATGAAAAAACTAAAAAGAAACCCTATATACACAACTATATCATGTGTGACCAAAAACAACCTATAAACAAATAAAAGAGACTCATCATCTAAAGAATCAAATGTGCAAAACCAACGAATAACAGAAAAAACATATCCCACGTGGATCCCACGTGACGAGCACCATGGCTAGTGTCTCTCTCGCGCGAACTCGTGGTAGTTGTTGAGCCTGTGTAGTTAGGGTTCGCTCCATATAAATGCTGAATCCCTTGAATATCATCATCGGCGAGTTCCACCTTCCTCGTCCTCGCCGATATCGTCGGATACATGATCGCCTCTTCCACCGACGAGTGCCCTAACCCTAACAGGTGCCCTATCTCGTGCACCGCCACCGATTCCAGATCCACCGCCGTCGACAGATCCGACGCCGTCACGTCTCCGGTCGCCACCCAATCCTCCGCCCCGTCCAGATGGAACCTCCCGTTCGTCGGCGAGAACGCGTGCGCCAGCGTCCCCAGAACTCCGTCAAACGGTTCTCCATCCCCGTGGTCCCCGGTGTAGAACCCTATCTTTATGTCGGCGGTTCCATACGACGCCGTTTCGCGGAACGTTATCGTCGTCGCCTCTGACCAACGGTCGAACGCGGTTGCGAACACGCCCTTGACGACGTCGTCGAGGCCGTTGTTCGGCTCGAACGCGTACGTCAGCTCCTGCGTCCCCTCCGGCCACCGTGGCTCGTCGGGGAAGAACGTGTAGTGAGAAACGGTGTGGAATTTCAGCGTGTCGTTGGTGGAACCTGATGTGTTGACCTTGCCGGAGTTCATGGATGTGGTGCCGTTGATTACGTCGGCGACGCCGCAGCGCGGCTTGACGATCTGGCCGAGCGTGGCGTCGTCGAGAATTCCGGTGTCGTTGAGGTTGAAGTTCTTCTGGTAGGCGCGGACGGCGGCCTCGAAGGCGTCGTCGAAGTCGTCGGTGAAGTTTGACGGCGGCGCGTCGGGGATGTAGCCGAAGTAGTGGAAGTATGTTTTGAGTTTGGAGAGGCCGTCGTATTTTTCGCCGGGACGGCAGCCGGTGAAGTTGCGGTAGGCGTCCCACGCGCCTGGTGGCGCGTGGTTGGATATCCACGTGGGGATGGAGGATACGTTGGGGAATAAGCGAGCTGAGACTGAAGGGAAAATGAAACTGGTGGAGATTAGAAGAGAGAATAATGCAAAGGCAAAGAAGTGAGAATGAGCATTCATGTTTGAAAATGGGAAGGGATTATGAATGTGAGTGTGAAGAGAAGAGGGAGTATATGAAGTGAGAAGGGAAAGAACAATTTGTCATATGATGTGAGCTTTGAAGTCATCGTCTCCAAAATTATATGATCTTGATGCGTTGAAAACTTCTCTCTCTTCTGAATGATTCCAACGGTAAGGTACCTACTACGGTACTACCTGGAAGATGAGCGCCACCATTGGAAACGTCGACGTTTTTTAATTTTGGCCTGCTTTTGTTCGTTGGAGACAATAGTCATGGGATTTATTATTCATTACTTTAATACGAAGGACACTTAGCAATGTTTTCTACGTTTGAATTACGAAAAAAGCGAGGAAGGCGTTGTTTGACTTTGATATTTCCATTTTCCCCTTGTGTTAGATTAGATTAGATGCTTCTATTTGGTTTTTTACTCTTCAACTCACCCGTTCGTATAAATGAACAGTATAAATTGATTATTAGTGTAATAACTATTAATTTTTTTATAAAAAAAATTAAGATAGTTAATTCATCACTAATGATATTTGGACACACTTTTATTATCCAACATCATATATTTATACAATATAATATTTATTTATTATTTTTCTCATTCTTTCTCTAATTCATTAGTTCAAAATATCAACAAAATTATGATGTCCCCGATGTCTATTTTTATTGTCAAAATATTAATACTCTTAATTCATTGAAGGAAAAAAAATCAAAATTTCAAATATAGGTGTGAAACACAGGAATAAAGGACACCTGTCCGATTCTTCCCAACACGACTGAAAGATTGGCTCAAGCTTCCAACAAGCTCGGAAGCATATATAGCGAATTACTAATACGCCTATGGCGCAAAATGGGGAGAATTAGGGGGGTGTAGGAATTAAAACATGCCTATAACTTGGGTTGAATCTTTTTCCTAGATACTCTTACCTTTGAATAATAGGGGTATACAGTCTAGATCTCTAACATATTACTTTTGTGAACTCAACCCAGTAGATCTCGCAAGCCCTTCACCGGGGTGATGACATTAAGCTCTCCAAATA
The DNA here is from genome assembly GCA_030762895.1 of Sophora flavescens. NCBI lineage: Eukaryota > Viridiplantae > Streptophyta > Magnoliopsida > Fabales > Fabaceae > Sophora > Sophora flavescens. The sequence continues at coordinate 59,488,200 of CM061064.1, forward strand.
TTGGACTGCATTGAAGGGTTTGTCTCATTCTTTTAAAGTGAGGTTATATTTAAAAGTAAGAAAGTAAATATATATTTATCTTTAGTTTAATAAAATGAATAGAAATTTCAATCCACTCAATAATTTAAAGATATATACATTTTTACTTTATTACTTTAGAAACAATTTTACTTTAAAAAAGTTATACTAGATTTTTACTTCAGCAGGACCAAAACCTGTTGTCTTAACATTTGGTCACGCCCCCATTTTCTATTTAACACTAATAAACACTATGATTCCCCCTCGCAACGAATGCCATGAGTTGCATTGAGTCAAACAACAAAGAAAGTAGAATTAGAGCTAAACACTAGATTTTTACCTCAATTCCCTACACTTTTACTTTATCAAAGAGTTAAAAGCATTAGAGTTTCCAAATTCACAAGCTCATTTTATCTTGGGTTAAAATTCAACTTAATTGAGCACCCAAAAAAAAATCAACTTAATTAATATAGCTTTAGGTTAATAAAATGCACAAATTCAAATGCTAATCAATTATTTCAAAAAAATTAAGTTGGGTTATCTACCCAGAATTCTCAATGCAGTAAGATCTACGGTTACTCGGAATCATTTCTTCTTAAATATGGTACTTGAGATGAAGGGTCCGTTTGATTTGCAGTACAGGAAGAACAGCACAGTACATGACAGTACACAACAAGTGGTTGAGTTACAGCACAGCTTTTTGTGATGTATGGTGTTTGTTAGTTGATGCACAGCACAAATGATTTTGTACAGTATGTTGTTTGATATGCTTACGCACTGGACAGAACAACACAAAAATTACTAAAATACCCTTTGTACTATATAATGTTTGATTTATTATTATTAAAAGATACAGAATAAGAATTTTTATATTTAAAATTAATTTTTATTTATAAATAAATTATTATCATGTTGTCCTCTTACTTATAATTTATTACTAATAATTTGCATATTTTTTCAAGTATTATTTTAATTTTATAACTTTTTTAAAAAATAATTTATAGTAATGCTGATAAATTTTTATGTATATTTTTATAATTACCATATTTTAAATTAATAATTTTAAAACAAAAAAATTTAAATCTATAATAATACTGGTAAAATCTTAGTATTTAAATAAATATTAAAATGAAAAAAAAATATGCAATGCATGCACGTAGGATATTTGCTAGTAGTTAATTATTTCAAACGGACGTGGGTAGGTGTGTAATTGGTATCATGGAAGACGTGGGGGTGAGAGATAGAGAAAATGGATTGAGTTGGCTATTTTTGTCATTTCATATTTATTGTACTTGGGACAACTTTTTGTCCCTTGGTTAAGTGAGTAACAAAATTTTATAATTTTGTTCTGTCATTCATCTCTTATCTTGTGCTGTCCCATAAACATTTTAAAATCAAACATGAAACAAGTTGTTTTATTCTGTACTGTCCTTTATTTTACAGCGAATCAAACGGACCGAAGTGTCAAATATTTCATTAACTATTAGTTATTTTTAACTATTCATTATAAAATTAGTATTCAATGAGTGCCTGACAATTCATTCTAATTATCCGACACAATAATGCTACAAAGAATTTTTTTTCCTGTAATTGTTAAGAAATTAATAAATATATAAAAATAAAGTATATAGTATATTAAAAATAAAAAAATATTATTGTCTTTTTAGCCGCATGCTCTTATGTCTAACACGAGTGTTAGCGTATTGGATCGGATCGGATCGGTTTTGAGAAAAAAATCATCCGATTCAATAATGAAAACAACATACGGTTTGGATTAGATCGGTTTGCTTCCTTCAAAATATCTGATCCGATCCAATCAAATGCGGTTTGGATTGGATTGGATAATTCGGTTTTTATCGATATATATTTACATAGTTATTTACATCAAAGAACATCCAATATTTCGGTTCGATTTGGATTTGATCGAGTATTTAAAGAGTCATATGAATTTGTTACTTATTTAAAATAAAAATTAATTTTAAAATATTATATTGACAATTTCTAATAAGTGTTTTAATGGTATATACATAAATTGATATGCACTCTCATGTATAAAGATATTTTACACTATCAACTAATTATAAATTGTTAAATCATTATAAATGTTTGATTATTGTCTTGAATATATTAAAAGTCACTCATAACATGATTTATAATTGGTTAACTGTATAAAAGTTTTTACACTAACATTACATTTACATACCAATTAAATTCTCTAATATTAGGACTAGATGATAACTTATAAAAATGTAAAGACTAATAATTACTTTTATAATATAAAGATCAAATTATTTTCAATGAACTAAATAATTTCGGTTCGGTTCGGATTGGATCGGTTTTACATATAGGATTCGAAATCCGATCCAATCCAATGAAAAATTTCGGTTTTTTTTCGGTTTCCGGTTTTTCTGGTTTTCGATTATTTCGATTGTCGATTTTTCGATTCGCTTAATACGGTTGGCATTGAATTGGATCGGTTGATGAACACCCTTAATGTCTAATAGAGTATATTGGTAATAAGGGAATTTCCTAGCTATATAAGTATAACATAGAATGGTCACTTCCTGAAGGTGTCGTGCCAAGTGCGGAAAGCTTCCATAATGGAAGTGTTTTATAATTTCAAAGTTGTTTTCTTTACGCTTTTGGCTTCGAGCAATAATCATATTAGCATCATGTCTGACGTTAGGCATCAGAAAGTTCAACAACGAGACATTTCGGAATTGCCATAGGGTCAAACTAGCATCGGAGCAGTTTGAAATTTTTCTTTGTTAAAAGAAGATTTTAATTTCTAAGATTATAAGTATAGTTCTTAATACTATTTTTTTTTTACTGAAACTTATTCTATGGAATTTCGTTTAGAAATCAAAGAAACAATACAACTTGGAATATTATAAAAGATATGGGAACTAGACTTAAATTGGCCAATCTAACTAAATTACGAACAAATGGAGAGTCCATCTCTTTTTGGCATGTGTCCTGGGCGGGGTCAGTTCCTTTGTCATCTGTGTTTCACAGGTTATATCTTTTATCTCTGTCAAAGGAGGCTGCTATGACAAATGGGAGAGTGGCGAGATGGAGTCTGGTCTTGGAGGCTACTTTGGAAGGAGGAACAATCCTTGGTGAATCTGCTGGTGATCTTGGAGGATAAAAAACCAGACATTTTGGAGGTTTATTCATGGGTTTGGATGCAAAGTCCTGCACAACACTATACTGTAAAATCTGCTTACCATCTAATTACAGGTGGAGGAGTTCAGTTGTCAAATATCCCTTATAAATTTCTATGGGATAGATACATCTAGGGGTTGCAAATTGATGGATTTGATAAATTTTTATGCAGATTGTAATGGATGGATTGAAAACAATCCATTAATCATTATGATCCATTAAAAATTCATTAAAAAAAATCAAATTCATTCGTGATCCATTTAATAAAATCCATTCAATCCATCCATTAACAACTTTTTTATGGATGGATATACAATTCATCCATAAAAATTATTTTAAAGAATATTTTTTTTTGTACAATTAAATAATTTTATTAGTTTTAAAATATCTCCCTATCTCTCCTCTATCTCTCTCTTTCCCATCTCTACCCTCCCTCTCCTCTCTCTAAATTATTAAAAGATCACATGCCCAAGACGGGTTTCTAGTGGGCTTGCGAAATTATTTCTATTTAATTCAGTATGAAATGAGTTAACCATCAAAATATATAATTCATTTCTGCGATTTTTTTTACGTAGTTACATATTAAAATAGGAAAATGTTCTTTTTAAATGAACTTGTATTTAAATTAAGTGATAGTCTATTTACCATTAATTTGATAAAATGTATTAAGATCTCAACTCTACTAAATAATTTATAGATACATACATCTTTAACTACTCATTTTAAAACATTAATGAAAACAACTAATACTTATCTAAGACATTCAATTCCAATTCCAAAAATTCCCATTACAGACAAGTTCATAGATACAAAGAGAATATGTGAAAGCAACATGTGCAGCAGGATGAGATAATTGGTGAATGCTCTTTTCTCGTCGGGTCTCTCCATCATGAAAGTGAACAAGCTTCACAAAATTTGCATAAAAAATGTTTGCCCTGCAAAACATATGGATCATCGCAAGGATTTTCAAGGTCTCTCAAAACAAACTAAACGGACACACTTTTGGGAAAAACTTACAATCATTCATTTCTGGCTATAGGTAAGGGTGTAAGGTCCTCATCCCCTGAACATAAAGCTAACCCTCTGATTCTACCAGCAACTGAATTCTCAAAACTTATCTGAACCAAATTGCCAAGGTGGCATTCTGATTCCTCCCTAACGTTTAGTTTTGTTTCTTGTTGTTTAAAACCTCCATCAAAGTTTCCCATTGCCATATCGCAGATATCATTCCCCATAGACACAGGTTCGGATTTATGAGCTTCTTCAATATGTAGTGACTCACTAAAAGTACTTTCAAGATTACTTATCAAGTTGTCGTCTACAGCATTAACAGGAGAGCACAAGTCCATATATGTATTAGTAAGGGTGGCAAATGGATGGATCGGATAAATTTTTATTCGGATCTTAATGGATGGATTAAAAACAATCCATTATAATCCATTACAAATTCATTAAAAAAAAATCAAATCCATCCATGATCCATTAAATAAAATCCATCCGATCCATCTATTAACAACTATTCATGGATGGATATCCAATCCATCCACTAAAATTTATTTTAAGAAATTAAATAATTTTATATCTCTTTTATCCATCCATAAAATATTTCTAAAAATAAAATAATTTGTAAAAAAAATAAAATATTATCTCTATCTCATCCTCACTCTTCTCTTTCTTCCTCTCTCTACCCTTTCTCTCTCTCTCCCTTTTTTCCTACTCTCTCTATATCTTTACTCTCTCTCCACTCTATCTCACAATCATTTTGTATCACGGTCATTTTTCTATTATTATATGGGAGTTATTGATTATGTGCATCTACAGAGGTTTTTTGCCTTAACGTTTCATGACATTGTTTTACGAAACTTGTTACGACTTTGTGCTTTCAATTAGTTAATACTTTTTTTTAAAGTTTCTCAGCAAAAAAAAAGGCAACAAAAAAATAAAACGTACGTGATAACGTGGACTACAACCGGTGCTTGAGAACAATTAATTAGTTAATATTAATGTAAAAAAAAGAAAAAAAAATTGCAGATAAATAAAATAAAAAATAGTGAAGAAAAAATAATAGGAAACGGAAGAGAAAATTAGATTGAGTGTTGATGAGTGTGATTTCACCTCATTTTCCATGTACATTTCTGCATGCATTTGCATATAAGTTAGGCCATTTTAGTTTGATTTTGGTTAATTTTTCCTTTGGAACAGATAAGGTGGTTTCTGTGTGTTGTTTTGCAGGATTTAATGGAAAAATGCCCAGAAATTAGCCTTGATGGAGCTTGGATGAAAAAGAGCCTGAAAAGAGAAGAAATTGAGCTGCTGCAGTCGGTGATTCGCCCGCGAGCCTGGATTCGCCCCGCGACCGAAAGTCGATTGTTGGAGAAAATGCAAGCCTTTTCGGTTCGCCTCGCGAACCCATGTCTCGCCTCGCGAGTCGCAAACGAAGCCATCACGCCCATGCCCCGATGCTCCTCACGGGCGTATTGAAGAAAAACCTTTCGGTCCTCGTCGCGAAGAAACTCTCGCCGCGAGAGTTCAATTCTCTCGAATGCAGATTTTTAATATTCGCCTCGCGAGACATGTCTCGCCTCGCGAATGCGCGCAGACCGATCGGTATAAGTTGTTGTTTTAGAGGCGAGAAAGGGGAGCTTTTGGTGGAGAGAGCACTTGGGGACTTGGAGGCTGCGGCTGAGCTAGGGTTCCACCCTAGAGGGGAGTTCTTTGAGAGGGTTTCTTTGTGAAGAAGAAGGAAAGCTCCCATGGAGTCTCTCCTCTCCTTTTCTCCTATTTCCCTGGTTTGGTTTCCTCGTAAATATGAGTAATCGATCCCCCATTGTTGGGGTTAGATGTAGCTTTTCCGAACTTGTTGTATTTGATTTGGTGTTTTAATGCAAGTCTCTATTTCTTTATGAGTATGTGATTCTCGTGCTTAATGCTTTCCTTGGATTAGCTACCCATAGGAATGATATGTTGCTTTGATAGATGACTGGAAGGTTGGTGTTAAGGCATGCTCATGAATCATATGCCAAGTAGTTCAAGAATCTAGGAATAGGTGTTGAATGCTTGCAATCTTATAAGTCTTGACTTAATGCAAAATCTCAGGTTAATCCACCTAAGGAATTAGGGTTTAATTTGGGGTTTTAGGCTCAATGCACCTAAGGAATTAGGCTTGAGTATTTTAGAAAAGGCTTGATTGTCATAATTGAATTAGGACTTGTGTTGATAACCATTTCATTGCAATTAAGGGAGGATTAGTGTAGTCTAACCCTAACAATCTTAGCCACATCTCTGTTTGCCTTCCAAGTGTTCGATAAAATTCCCAAAAGACCAAAAATATTGTTTTGCTTTCTTTATTTTCTGTTTTAATCTCTCATACTTTATTTTAGTCTAAATAGTTGTTAAGCTTGTGAATTGGTAATTGGCAACCGATCCCTGTGGATACGATAACCGGTCTCACCACCGTATTACTTGATTGCGACGAGGTGCACTTGCCTTTATATATCTAAAAATCACGCATCAAGTTTTTTTTTGGTTACAAATGGAGGTTTTTTTTATTTGGTGAAAAATAATATGAAAAAATAAATTGGTTTTGGAATGGATAAAAGTTGATCCATTACATTTTTTATTGTTGGTCCAATGGATTTTAAAAAATATTGGATGGATCATAAATCATCCACTAAAAAAATAATCCAATCCATTTATATTATTTTTTTATAAATGGATGGATTGGATGGATTTTCTCATGGATGGACTGGATGGATGGTGGACAAATGGATCATTTTGTCATCCCTGTGTATTAGGTACTACAAGGCAACTAAAAGAAACAAAATATCAGCTGAATAATAAAAACATAACAATCTCCAATATGCATAACAAGCATTAAAAAAAAGTAAAACATGACAATATATATTTTGCCATTAGTGAAGGTATATTGTGCTTCATGATTAGGAAGTAAAAGAGGAATGCTAACGAGTACTAAGAAAAATTTTGTAGTGAACATCGGAAATATGAAAGTTATATTTTACAATAAAACTTTTCATAACTAGTGCTCTTAGCGAAACCCAAAACTATTACAAGATAAACTTGCGATTTAAAAGTTAAATTTGAAGTACTTAACAAGTATCATAATCCATAAGTTAATTGCACCAATACAGAAGCATACAATAAATTATCATTATCATAAGGAAACAGCAGGAATCCAACCAAGCTCAACATTTTTCATAACTAGCATTGTTATTTAGCTAAATGGTCATACTATACTAGGAGTCCGATCTGATCAAACTAGCATGATTTTGAATACAAAAAAATATAACAAATAAGACGGTCATAGGCTCATAGCTATTAACTGGGAACATGTTTTAGTAAGAAACATAACAAAGGTAACTATGTACACAACACATTTCGTGCAATCCTTCCAAAACCTCAAAAGTTGAACAAGATTAATTATACCTTAAAAGACGATGTTTAAAGCTTCAATAACAGGAAATCCTCCCAATTGGTGCACGGATTAAACTCGTATACCTCGTACGTTGAAGCCTTGAAACGAGAGAGAAAAAGAGCAAGAACAAAGAAAGGAAGTGAAAGGAAAAGGGAATAACAAGAATCTGGTAATGTTAACTAGGATTACCATGCCGATCACTTTTTTGAAGAGGTTTCAGATGATGAGAGGAGGATCCACCATGAAATATGGTCACTGAAAGGAAAACGATATTAGTGGGTAGCAGAAAACATACCCTTCTTAATAATATTTTCAAATTACCCACATGACAAATTATATGCATAAGTCACAAGAGATTCTGCATATTCAAGAGGAACAATATCTCACAGTCACAAGTCACGACACATATTCAAATATACCATTTTATTTACCCTTTTAAAAAAAGTAGCTTAATATGAAAGAAGTGAAAACATGTTGAGGACTTTGTTATCCAAAGTCATTCATCAAAGTCAGTAAGACACATCATAAGAAGAATAAAACAAGTTTGTTAAGCTCCTAATCCAATTTTGAAACTCCCATTTGCATATACTTGTTTCCAAATAAGAACATATAGTTTAAAACAGAATTGAAACAAAACAAAACAAAATAAATGGATGCAAGACCTTGGAGCAGAGGACGATTCCAAGCAGATACAAGAAATCGAATGCACTAATTGGGGACAGAGATGCATAGAACAGAGCAATAAACAAGATCTTCTTGTTGTGAATTGCATTATAGATATACTTCACCAAATGGCTTACTTTCATGATTTAATGGGAATTTCATTCAGAAAATGATAACTCAGTTGGGAAATTTTCATTTAGCTCAATACCTAGAAAGCAAATTCAACACATATTGATAACCCAGAAGCAAAAACTCAGATGCAAAAAATTCAAGCAAACACGTCGCAGTAGAGACCTTCACCGAAGCTTTGAATGGTAGCCAAGCTTTGAGATTGCGACCTTCACCGGAGAGAGAGAGAGAGAGAGAGAGAGGATCAGACACGTTATTGGAGTAGAGACGGTGAACCTGAAGCGACCCAAAAACCGAACGTATGGTGCGAGAAAGAGAAGGAAAATGGAAGAAAATTGAACGAAAGTGCGAGTAGCGAGCGAGAAATCGATGGAAAATGGAAGAAATTTGAACGAACGTGCGAGTTGGAAGCGAGAAAATAAAGGAAAATGGAAGAAATTTGAAATTTCGAGACGTTTACAGTTCAGTCAATTGAATGAAGGGGGAAGAAAAATGAAAAGTTGAAAACACTTTCAGACTTTTATGATTTATTTTTTTATTAAACTTTATCCAATGATTTTTTTTTAAGATGTGATCCATTGGATTTTAAAAGATAGTGGATGGATCATTATCCATCCTAAAATAATATGATCCAATTTGATCCAATCTATTATTTTTTTTTTCTTTGGTAATGGATGGATTAAGCTTTGGATGGATTGAATGGATGGTGGATAATTGGATAATTTTGCCACCCCTACATACATCCATTCCTCTCAAAGTGGGAGCCTTTTGTTGAAGAACAATTCCAACTGCTTCCAACCTTATGAAGAGAGGCCTCCTGTCTACAATTGATCCCCAACTGTGATGTTTCTGTAATACTGCACCTGAAACCACTATACATCTCTTTCTCTCTTGTGATTTTTCATATTCTGTTTTGGATATACATCTATAGCTGGTTTGGTTTGCAAACAGTCTTATCAGGTAATCTTATGGAACTGCTGCAGCAACATGTTGGCCTGTTTGTGGGAAGAAAGCCAAAAAAGGCATGGAGGATGTTATGGTTCGCCACTATTTGATCGATTTAGCTAATGAGGAATGATTTAATTTTCAGTCAAGGGACAAAAAACTTTGACAACTTGATAGATTTGATCAAAATTAGAGCGTGGAGCTGGTGTCAAGCGAGATTAAAGAAGGGGGGATTTTCTTTTTTGGAATGGAACATCAATCCGCAGGCTTGCTTACAATTTAGCAATCCGCAGGCTTGCTTTTTCTTGTTTGCCGTTGCAGCTTCTGTACTTTTTAGAGAGCAGCAGTTTCTTTTTGGTTGGATTTGTGTGCAGCATACTACCTAAAATCTCAACATCTGGGCAGCTAATTGTTTTGGATAGTGACGCAAGATGTGTAGCTGCAGAAACTATTTGGAGTTTGGTCAATGTTATAGGCGGCACTTAGTGGGATCCATTTAAAAATATAATATAATTGAAACTAATGGGAAAAGTAACTGCTGGCAGGATCCATGTAAAAAAATAATATAATTTTGTAATTGTAAAGATATGGTATCACTGGTGGGATCCATTTAAGAACTTTTTAAGAGTTGGCTATTCAAGGCCTAAAAAAAAGGCAAAAATATATAACATTGAAGTAGTATAATATATTAGGGTTCATCACGAAATATAGGTAATTATCCTCCTACAATTTCATTGAAGTTTACAACATCACACCACACTCACCAATATATACAATGCTCTGAGTCAACTTAGAAAAAGAAAAGATGAGGATCTATAGACAATTCCAAAATATCTAACTATCAGATGCCTCGAAGATAACAAGAAAATCAAAATAACAGAAGAGACGGATCTAACATTGCGAGGGCCTATCATAATTTGGAGGAAGAGAAGGACATTGCTCATTCATATTGGCATATGGATCCAAGGTGTTATAGCCAGGCAATTCCATTCTATATTCACCAAGAATCTGGCAAAATGGAAGCCGGTCATTCTCATTGTTGCACCATCTTGGTAGACGTGTTTGGTTATCCTCAAAAATCCTAAGCATGTATGCATCACGAATCTGCAAATAACAACATACAAACATAAGAAAAAGGAGTTATAATGACCAGATTCATCCAATCACTGAGGCAGCATGGCTTACAGTGAATTCAGTTACTTGAATGGAGCTAGAGATGGGACCGAAAATTCCAGCTTCCTTGTACATTGAAAGAATGAAAGCAACACATGTTGTTGATTTCCCATCACTGTATACCCATTCATCTTGTTCTGGAATTGTAAGCAATTGATCAAAAGCTATCCCACGCATCTCGGTCTCAACTAGAATGTCATGCAAATCCAAACCCTGAAAACACACACAAATGAGATTTATCAACTACAAAAGAATCAGCCAGTGCACAGTACACCAAAATATCCCATCAGAGTTCCCACAATCCTGATAAACATAATTAAAGAGGTGACATATTCAATGAAATTTGGGATGAGGAACTATTTAAACATTTGATGCTCAGTGACAGCAATTCAGAAACATTCAAGAAATTTATATAAGCCAGTATATTGTAAATATCATCATTATACAACTCATAATACGCCTAATCTAAAACCCTAACCAACTTATAAAAATTCAAATTTGACATACCCTTTTCATGGAGCAGTCCTCGTAGACCATGTTAGCATACAATATTTAAAAAGGAAGTCCTGAATTAAATCTAAAAGGCATGTAGAATTCTTGTCCTGAATCTATTTTAATTCATTTTGTCATCAATATCAAAATTACTGAATAGCAACAGAAAAACTCTTCATTGGCAAACCTAAACAACTTGTGTCCATACATTCATTTATGTGAATTATGGAACATCCAATTTGATTTCCAAAATATATTGACAGCAAATGGATACTCTTTACCACACTAAATGGTTTAAACCAAACATCAAGATATACCTCAGTCCCTAACCGCTTATTCAGTGCTTCATTCCACATATTTGCAGCATAAGCTGGCTGCATTCTAGTCCACATAGACATGACAGAAATTACCTGCACAGAACATATCACTCAGAAAAAGACTTCCATTACTTTTGGAACCAGAACCTATGAAGTAGGTGCTTCTTTTGTATTCGAAATCTACAGAGGCAGATGAAGGGCAGAATTAGTTGATTCACGGACTAATAGGTTCAGCATTGAACAAATATATAGGGAACAACACACAAACCTTTTATCTTGCACCAGAAATTAAATATATATAGCAGCAAGAAACACATCACCTAAATCCTTAAAGTCCAAATATTCCTTCTGTCCTACTGTCATCTTTACATTCTGTTCTCTAACAATAAGTTGCTTTCTGTAAATCCTAAGCAGTAACTATTTATTTCCTAGATTGTAAATCAATTGGCACTTACTCCTTTGGTGAAATAATCCAGTAACCTCCTGGTAATACATGTGTTCTTCACACAAATGCTGGTTGACTGGTTCAATTGAATACTTGTGTTACATTTACACAAATAAGGAAAAGATTAATACCAAGTGAGCATCAAGAGGTGGAGGGTAGTTGTCTGCTACTGTGTCAATCCAACTAAATATCATATTGTGATAACCATATGGCTTTCCAGACATGCTCCGAGCATACTCCCATGCTGCAGTGGAGTTGAATTTTGCACGAAACTCTGGATGCAGGGGAAGCAAGGCTATCTGTGGGTTAGAGCCATCTTTAAGAGCTGATGCCCACCATTCATGCCATGGAATTATGACTATTATTTCTTCACCCTACAGTGCACAAAGACAGACCATCCAGAAAAGATAATCATGTCTTATGTTATTATGATCAATAACAAGAAAATGGAGGTCAGTCACTACCCTCGGCACGACGGCAACTATTAATCAACTACAAAATTCCTTGTTCAACAAGCACTAAATGATGATGATATGAACCTTTTTTTTAATAAAAATGACACGAACATTTTTAGGAAGCCAAATTTGATAAGAACTCTAACATGCATAAATGTGTGTGAGAATGAGTTTAGTGATACACATCTAAAATCTTCCACATTTATAGTTTATACCTTTTCATTCTCATGCCCTGATTCACCGACCCATAAATTTCCCATTTCATCCTTCAAGCAGACTGCTGTATGACCGGCAAATGCACCAGTTACCCACTTTTCTAGTGTCTCAAAACCGCCCCATCTACCACGGATCTTTGACACAGCTAAGAAATCTCCAGAATGAACATCTGCAGGATCAATAGTTGCATGCCAAGGCAGATTGCGTTTCTCAAATGTAGCTCCCATGTGTTTCTTCAAGAAATTTAAGTTGGCATTCTGACCCCATGCAGTGTTAGAGAACAGAGGCAAAACATCAATTAGAGAAAGCAGCGTTCCCAGCATCCCTGATGGCATGAGAAACACAGAAACTCCATGCTGCTTTACCTGTTCAATTCAGTGAGAATATTATCTTCAGTTGTTGGATTTAACAATAAATAGATTCAAACATAATAGAGAACTATTAAAATACATATTCTAACTCGGCGGGCTCTTCCCATGAATCAAACTTCAAGGTATGTTCTTCAGCATAGAAGTAGTAGTCCCATGTAATCCTGTACGGCGTCGCAAACACATACAGATCCATGCAGGTCCAGCTGTGTGCAGCAGCTGTCTGTAAAAGGTCAAAAACCATCTCGTCAGAAAAGCGAAAAATGAAATTTACTATCCATATTATAAAGGGGGAGGAGGGAAGGAAAGGTACCAGAAGACAGATATTTGAATTCCTAATAAGTGAATACGCAAATTGATCCTTGGAATTATTTAAATTGATCATGTTAGTCCTTCTTGTTTCTCACTTTAGTCCCTAAGAAGGACTAACCTGATATGAGTTCCTTAAATTTAATTACTAACTCGTACACATAAATAATTTAAATGACTAAACTGTTGATGATGGATAATTTCAGGGACGAAGTTGCTTATTCACTCAACCAATCCAACCTACAGCTCCATCAAATTCCTGGCAGTATCATCCTATTAAGTATCAACTAGAGAGAGAGTAAAATTATACAATATGAAACCTTTTCACTCAATGTTTAACATTAGACTCTTTTCACTGCTGGTCCCGTATTTTCTATCATGTTCCCCCTTGTATTGTTGCTTTGATCGCTAATGAGATTCCTTGAGCTTCTTTTCTCAAAAAAAAAAAACATTAGACCTTTTGTCTAAAAAAAAAACATTAAACTTACTATTAAATTAGTCCCTCCTATTATATCAAAGTTATAACACTAATAAAGTTATCACACCGTCAGCAAATTGGCCATAAACTAAGAAGAAAACAAAATACTCCTTTGCAATAAATTCTTTTCTGTAAAAAAAAAATAATAATGTTGATCCAGAATGATGAAACAATAGTCTTAATTCACAAACAAAACAGAGACTTCACTTCACAAGTTAAATCATCACTTCTAATTTATGACAAATGATGATCAAATAAATAAAAAAATAATCAAACCTTGAGATAAAGAATGCCACCCCCCAAATCCGAATCATCTCTATCACCAGCAGTGAACTCAAGCTTTGCTTGATTATCATAAAAGCAAGCACCTTTCCACTGAACTGACCCATTGTTGGGACTCACTGACCCAACAAAAGAAGGGAGCAAATCGACGGCGCTGTGGAAGTTATTCAGAACGGGCCACGATATCCCATGCGGCAGAACCGGAAGCACATCGTTAATTCTGAAGGGAACCTTGAGAGCGTGCCCGAAGTTCAAAAACCCTAGAATCCAGAGCAGAAGGAAACATAGATAAAAGGAAATGGGAGACATGAATTTGAAGAGGGGTTTTGGCATTTGTAGTGGGATTTGTAGGAAATTTAGGAGAATTGATCCATTTGGCGAATAGGGATTGGGGATTTTGGATTTGGGAATGGGGGTGTTGATCTCGGAACGACGACGGAGAGTGGTGATAGTTGAGAGGGAACAGGTGGGGACTCATCAAGATACGTGGCATGCAGGGGGTGATCCGATGAAGTTTGTAATGTTAGTTTAGTCCAAGGTGAATTCCCTCCAAACTTCCATCATTTTCGGGTAAAAGTTACATTCCTTAATTGGATTAGTTATATGTACCTCATTCAAAATTGGTATATCAATAACATTTCATTATTGTTTTTTTAAAAAACCTTTTAATCTTTTAATTTATTTTTAGAATCAAAAGGCTTATCTACCCCTTTAATCAATTTCATCCTTATTGCACCACTTTCATCTGACCACCATGGCAGCGAATCCAACCAAGCTCCATCAGTTCACAGGAACAGACCACCGTCGCCCACCAGGCCAAACCGTCGTCCACACCGGTCGTCCGCCCTCCGTTGCCCCAGATCCGCTTGAACACTAGAATATCTGACCACCGCTCACGCTCAACAGTTCCACATCATCATGAGTTCCACCACCATCAACAGTCAAGCTCCACCCACACTACTTCTCATCAAGCACCATGGTCCCATCCTCACGCCGCCATTCCCCTTCTTGCGCCGCCGCCAATCGCTCCATGTAGAGGTGTGCACTGCCACAGGTCATAGTCCAGAACCGTAGCGACCCATCTCCTTCGCCGTAGAAAGCTCCGCCACAAAGAGAACGGACACCGTCCCGCCGCCGTCGCAACTCCTCCACAGGGCAGGTTCAGGTCGTTCGGACATTAGCTTCCAAGTTCCAAGGTTCAGTTTGTGTGGGGAAGAAGATGATGTCTTGGGTTTAGGCTAGGGTTAGCTCTAGGCCCATTTCCTCACTAAAAAGTCATTTTCTGAAAAGAAAAATTTTAATTGGGCCTAGAGCCTCATGAAATAATTTTTTAGTCACATTTTAGTTATTTTTGGTTGAAAATAAAAAATATATAATAACTCCCTCCTCTAACATAGAAAATTCATTTTAAAAAATAATCCAAAAATCAGAATATAAAAAAATGAAAAAAAAATATTAAAAAAACAATTTATTGTTCTTTGAATAAAAAACATTTCTAAAAAGAGATTTAACATATGAGAGATACATAATTATATATGCCTAAAATTGTATCATATCCGAGAATCAATTTTTTTTATCATACATAAACTTATATGTACCGTTGTTTTCTTCTTTTTGGTATAAATATATACCATTGTTTTAAATTCATTCCAAAAATAATAAAAGTGAGAATCAAGCAATGTTTTAAAAATCGGTCTGATTATTTAATCGGTGAAGACACCGGTTCAATGTTCATTTTAAATATAGAAAATTTATTTTAAAAAATGAAATAAAAAATATAATATCTTATAAAACTTTTAAATAATATATAAGTTTAAGCATAAAATTTGAAAATTGACTTAGCAAAATTGGAAATTCATTATACTCTAATTAAAAACTTTATATGAAGAATGTTGTTAAGTGAATAACGTAACACCTAATTCAAATTCATTTAAATCTCGGAATAATTTATTTGATTTTTAAACTAATAAAACATAATTGAACCCATGAATACCGATAAAAAAAATACCCAATTCAAGTTTTTAATTATAGCAGAATAAATTTCAAATAATTTTGCTAAGTGAATTTTCAAATTTTAAGCTTAAACTTATATATTATTTATAAGTTTTATAAGATATTATGTTTTTTTAATTTCATTTTTTTAAATAAATTTTCTTTATTTTAAATGAACATCACCTATTCAATAACCAGTCTGTTTTTTAAAACATTGATTGATTCTTACTTTTATTATTTTTCAAATGAATTTAAAACAATGGTACATATTTATACCCCAAAAAAAGAAAACAATGGTACATATAACTTTAGGTATGATAAAAAAAATATTGATTCTCAGAAATGATAAAATTTTAGGTATATACAGTTATGTATCTCTCATAGGTTAAATTCTCTTTTTAGAAATGTTTTTTATTCAAAGAACAATAAATTGATTTTTTTTAATATATTTTTTTTTCATTTTTTAGATATTCTGATTTTTTGGGTTATTTTTTAAAATGAATTTTCTTTGTTAGAAGAGGGAGTTATTATATATATTTTTATTTTCAGCCTAAAAAAAACTAAAAGGCCACTAAAAAATTATTTCATGAGGCTCTAGGCCCAATCATAATTTTTCTTTTCAACAAATGACTTTTTAGTGAGGAAGTGGGCCTAGAGCTAACCTTAGCCCAAACCCAAGACATCATCTTCTTCCCCACACAAACTGAACCTTGGAACTTGGAAGCTAATGGTTGAACGGCCTGAACCTGCCGTGTGGAGGAGTTGCGATGGCGGCAGGACGGGGTCCGTTCTGTTTGCGGTGGAGGGCCCTTGGTCGCTACTGTTCTGGACTATGACCTGTGGCAGTGCACCTCTGAATGGAGCGGTTGGCAGCGGCACAAGAAGGGGAATGGCAGCGCGCAGATGGGACCACGGTGCTTGATGGGAAGTAGTGTGGGTGGAGCTTGACTGTTGATGGTGGTGGAACTCGTGATGATGTGGAACTGTTGAAGGTGGTGGAACTGTTGAGCGTGAGCGGTGGTCAGAGATTCTGGTGTTCGAACGGATCTGGGGCGGCGGAGGGTGGACGGCCGGTGCTCGACGGCGGTCTGGTCTGGTGCGCGTCGACGGTGGTATGTTCCTGTGAACTGATGGAGCTTGGTTGGGTTGGCTGCCATGGTGGTAAGATGAAAGTGGTGCAAGGATGGAATGGATTAAAGGGGTAGATAAGTCTTTTGAATCTAAAAATAAATTAAAAGATTAAAAGATATTTTAAAAAATTAACAATGAAATGTCGATGATATGTCAATTTTGAATGAGGTGTCAACACATAACTGGTCGAAGTGAGAAGTGTAACTTTTACCCAACAATTATAGGAGGTTTGAGAGAATGGTGAATTCTCTGGTGCCTTCAATAATTTTAGTGCAGTTTTTACACTCCCAATGTGGCCCAATCACAATAAGACAACTCTATTAATGAACCCACGTCAGCACCACATGAGATATACTTTCATTTTTATACAAAGATCCATGTTAACTCTTGCCTTTGCTTTTTGCGCCAAGGGACCATGTTGCAAAATTAATTAATTTATCTTTTCTTTTCTTTTTCTTAATCAGAAACACCTTTTTATCTAGAAATCATTCTAATAATGAACTAAATTAAATTTCCTCAGCACCTTACCCAAAACATGCTCAAGAGTGGAACAATCACAATTCTTCATTTTGAGGCACAACATCCAAACCACGACAGTAAGCTGGTGAAAACCATAATTAACATGTTGTTGAGGCACAATAACCTTGGAACGGGACTTCGGTGTTTCCAAACCGTGGCAGAGACTCTTCAATTTGTTCCCTATGATGAACCATTCCACCCAAACCCTAAACTCCTAGACGGCGAATTCCGCAACGAAACAGAAATCGCCTTCCACGTTCATGATCTCGTGGTCCTCGTTCTTTGTGATAATCCTGCCTCCGCGTCTCATCGCCTCGCGCTTCAGCTTCTCGAGGACGTAGATGATTTTGAGCTCATCGCCGCCACGGTCGAGGACGTCAGCTACTTGGACCACGGTGGCGAAGCCCTCGATGTAGCCATCGGAGGCGTCGATCCGGCAGGCAAGGTGCAGGGGCTTCTTGGACTTCTCGACGTCGCCTTGGAGATCTCCGATGGCGATGAGGCGGCGCTGAGATGGAAGGCAGGTGAGTAATTCTTTAACTTGGGGTGGTGTCATTGAAGACGGCGGGTAACAAAATCGCTGAAAC
Source organism: Sophora flavescens (assembly GCA_030762895.1). Lineage (NCBI taxonomy): Eukaryota > Viridiplantae > Streptophyta > Magnoliopsida > Fabales > Fabaceae > Sophora > Sophora flavescens. The sequence continues at coordinate 59,506,316 of CM061064.1, forward strand.
TGGTGATGAAAACGAAGACTTGGAATTCTTTAAGCCTTCTGACTCTATATTAAGTTTGAGATTAAGTTTGATTTAGTTTTTTATTGAAAAAACAAAACCCTCAAATAATGTTTCTCATATTTTAAAAAAAATAAATTAATTAATTTTGCAACATGGTCCTTGGGGCAAAAAGTAAAAGCAATAATTCATAGGGGTCTTTGCATAAAAATGAAAGTGTTCTTGCAAATTCTAGCACTAGGGAATAGAATCAACGAGGAACAATATCGCTGCTTATCAAGAACAATCTTACTCCAAAGGAAATCAATATATTAAGATTCTCTCTGGAATAGCAGAGTACTGTTACATGAAAAATAGCTTAGCCTTCCCTTTACATCAATTCTCTTATTTATACCAGTTCTCCCCACTCCCACATGGGAAGTTATTCCCACATTCCTACCCACTATGCGACAGTTACATGGGATCATGGGTTATTGGTTTTGTTCCCACTTAACCACGTCTCCCCCACTATTTTCCTGATAGTACATAAGTCCCCCAAGCTCGGAGCTTCAAAGAGGCGAAAGAGCTTTAAAAGATGTCTTCAGATAAACCGGATTCTTCTCGAGCTGAGCTATGAATGTTTCTAGGAAAATTCGAGCTTTTTCTAAGCTGATTAGCTGATGTCTTCAAAGAAACATTCGGCGTGCCTCGTTAATACCTTCCCGGGTAAAAACCTTTTCAGGAAAAAAGCCCGGGGTAGGAAAAAGAGTACACACGCGAAAGATCTTTGATAAACATCTTCGAGAATACCGGGATTTCTTCTTCGAACTTCTGATTCTTCTTCTTGTTTATGCTTCTTGTTCTTTTTCGTCTTTCCCTTGGTAAACTGGGCTTTCTTCTTCTCACTTCTGCTTCTTCTTCTTTTTCTCTATCCTCCTCTTAGTAAACCGAGCTTCCTTCTCCTTTTTATTCCTCTTTCTTCTCTCCTTCTTCCCCTTCTTCTTCCTCTCATTCTTCTCAAATGTTCTTCTTCTTTTTTTCATATTCTTCTTCTCATCCCCTTTCTCATTCTTCTTATTCTTCCTCTCCTCCTCCTTCTTCTTCCTCTCTCCTTTTTCCTTCTACTCTCCTTCTTCTTCTTCTCTCATTCTTCTCATTCTTCTTCTCAAATGTTCTTCTTTTTCTTCATCTTCATCTCCTCCTCCTCATCCTCATTCTTATTCTTCCTATGTTGTTTTGGCTTCAATGACCCAGGATGGGGGAGGGGGGAAGGGAGGGGGGGTGAATTGAGTTTTGTTTAAAATCTTCCCCTCTTAAAAACTTTTCACAAAACATTACTTTTCAGATTTGTTGCCTCAGGATCTTTTACAAAATCAATGAAGGATTTATATAAAATCTTGAATTGGAAGATGATGAGGATAAGAAAGATTAATTCAGAATAGGTTCAGGTTCAAAACTTGGTAATAACAAAATACAGAAACTGATTAAGCCTGTAAAGATTAAGAACAAGTTATGCAAGTTTCAGTTTCAGTATAGTTCAGTTTCAGCAATCAAGAATGGTTTTGATCAACTCAGTTTTGAACGCAGATAACACAGACTTGATTACACTCAGACTCAGGTTTCAATACAGTTCATACAGATCAAGAACAGAAATTATATTGAATTTTAGACATCAAAATCACAGGTTCTTGAACATAAATAGAAATTAAAAGAGTTTGAGTTTAGAGATACCACACAACCGGATTTATCCTGGTTCAGTCACCACCACTGTGACCTACATCCAGTCCCCACTCCACCTGTGGGTTTTCACACACTAACACAACAAGCTTTAGCCAGGTAGCTTGAAAAACCTTTACACCACAGAGCATTCCTTCACCTCGAGATACCACACTCTTGTGAAGAGCCTCAATGTTCTTCCTTAGGGATACCTCACTCTAATCACTCGGAGAGACTCCCTCAATCTTTACAATCAAATAAAATGAAAAATTGATTCATAACTCTCAATAGTCAGATAAACAAATTGAAGAACTTATGAGAACAAAACACTCTTTTTCACAATAAGCTCAAGAAAGATGATGAATGATATGTGTATTGTATTTGATATGTTATTCGTAAAAAGTGTTCCTTTGATCCATATTTATATAGAAAACAAGTTATAGTCGTTGGGATCAATCAAAACAGATTTGGATCTGATAACAGAATCTGTTTTCTTGACTGGTTCTTGAAATAAGATTCTACATCGGCTCTTGTAGCATTCGCGTCCATCTTGAAAATAAGCGCGTCCATCTAGCCATTTTGAATTAAGACTTTACATCGGACGAGCTAGTAAACGAGCTCCATATACCACGACATTGGATGGAGCTTCTCATTAAGGATTTAGCAAGTCCAAAGGCTTGAGTGGACGAGCGCTTGTCACTTGTATGGACGAGCACTTCTGTCACTTTAGTGGACGAGCACTTATGTCACTTTAGTGGACGAGTGCTTGTATCACTTTAGTGGACGAGCGCTTCTATCACTTGTGTTGGACGAGCAGAATTAGAATCTTTTTATTCTTTCCAAAAATCATTTTCATTAACAAAAACTTATTCCTTTTAATGCAGGTTATGAAAATTGATTTTTTCATGCATCTTTTTAGTTGAGCTATTTTATCACTAAGAGATTTTTTTCTCTTACAAATCATCTAAGACTTAAATCTAAAATTCTTCGATAAGCTTTTACCTTGATGATTCCTTGATCTTTGTCTTTGCTCTTTGATTCCTCCATGTAGCTCTTTTGATTTCTTCAAGTTCTTTCTTGAATATTTTCCTTGTATTTGCTCAAAGAACTTGTTGATCACTGCTTGATACCTGTCTTTGTAATTTGACACTAAAACACTTGCATACACATTAAATTGTATTTGTATTGAATAACTTGGAGATAATTTAGACAAGTGTTTGTGAAATGCTTGAGTTATTTTATTCATCATACTTTGATATATATATATATACACTCACACTCAATAGTAAATACAATTTATAATTTACAAGGAAATAAATGATAAGCTAAATCTTAGGAACACCGTCCGCATCGTCCACACCGTCCACACCGTCCAACAAATTCTAACACCCCCCCTCAAGCTGGAGCATACAAATCAAATGCTCCAAGCTTGGAACAAATATTCTGAATTCTCGGTCCTCTTAGAGATTTTGTAAAGACGTCTGTCAGTTGATCATTAGATCTAACAGATTCAATGACGACTTCTTTAGAAAGGACTTTTTCTCGGATAAAATGACAATCGATCTCAATATGTTTAGTTCTCTCATGGAATACTGGATTGGAAGCTATATGGAGAGCTGCCTGGTTATCACAACATAACTTCATTTGTCGAGTATCTCCAAACTTCAATTCCTCAAGAAGTTGTTTAATCCAAATGAGCTCACACGTGGCTATAGCCATAGCTCTATATTCAGCCTCTGCACTAGACCTTGCAACAACATTTTGTTTCTTACTCTTCCACGAGACAAGATTTCCTCCAATAGACACACAATACCCTGAAGTGGAACGCTTATCAATGGGTGATCCTGCCCAATCTGCATCGCAAAATCCAACTATTTGAGTGCTTCCTTTGTCTTCATAAAGTAGTCCTTGTCCTGGAGTCTTTTTAATGTATCTCGTAATTCGACCATCAGTATCCCAATGATCATTATGAGGAGATCTGCATGAATTGACTCACCACTCCCCTACCGCAAAGGAAATATCTGGCCTTGTAATAGTGAGATAGATGAGCTTCCCAACCAATCTCCGATACCTTTCAGGATCAGAATAAGGCTCCCCCTGGTTTGGTAGCAATTTTTGATTCGGATCCATGGGACTATCAACTGGTCGACAATCTAACATACCAGTTTCTTTAAGTATGTCTAATGCATACTTCCTCTGTGAGATGATAATCCCATTCTTTGACTGAGCAACTTCAATTCCAAGAAAATACTTCAATTTCCCCAAGTCGTTGGTCTGAAAATGGCTACATAAATGTTCCTTCAGCTGAGAAATTTTATGCTGATCATTTCCCGTGATGACTATATCATCTATGTAGACCACCAAGTAAACGCATCTATTTGGAGAGGTATAGCAATAAAAGACTGAATGATCTGCTTCACTACGTTTCATTCCAAAAGCTTGAATAACTGAACTGAATTTTCCAAACCAAGCTCGTGGACACTGTTTCAGCCCATAGAGAGATCGTCGTAGCCTGCAAACCAAACCGGACTCCCCCTGAGCAACAAATCCAGGAGGTTGCTCCATATAAATCTCCTCTTCTAATTCTCCATGAAGAAATGCATTTTTAATATCCAACTGATATAATGGCCAACGACAGATGGCAGCCATGGCAAGAAATATTTGAACAGAAATGATTTTGGCCACAGGGGAGAAAGTATCTCCATAATCAAGTCCATAAATCTGAGAGTATCCTTTGGCTACAAGCCGGGCTTTGAGCCGATCGATCTGTCCATTGGCCCCAACTTTAATAGCATATACCCATCGACAGCCAACGGGTTTCTTTCCCGGAGGAAGAGGAGTCAAGTCCCAAGTATCATTATGCTCCAAAGCCTGCATTTCATCAATCATGGCTTGTCGCCATCCTGTATGATCAAGTTCCTCACAAACATTTTTAGGAATGGAAACGGAAGATATAGATGACACAAAAGAATAATAAGAAGGAGAGAGATGATGGTAACTTAAGAAGTTATAAATAGGATGAGAATTTTGAGTAGATCGAGTACCTTTCCTAAGAGCAATGGGCAAGTCAAGGTTTCCTTCAGGTAGGTCCGTAGTAGGGTCATCTGCTGAAGTAGGACATGATTCAGCTGGTCTTTCAGTGCCTTCCAATTCTGTATTAAGAACTCGTGGACGACGATGATATATGATGGGTGACCATTGAGATTGCTCGAGTGGGGGATCATTAGGAATTTCTGTAGTCGAAACTGATTCCGACAAAGGAGAAGGTGATGGACCAAGATACGGAATCGGAAAGACTTCTTGAATAGTCTGAGACTCAACTGTGGATGGTGAGAAGTAAAACTTTTCTTCGAAGAACGTTATATCTGCACACATGAAATAACGATTCTGCACAGGGGAGTAACACTTGTAACCCTTCTGTAACCTGGAATATCCCAAAAAGACACATTTGATGGCTCGTGCAGCAAGCTTATCAAGACCTGGAGACAAGTCATGAATAAAACAAGTGCATCCAAATATCCGCGGAGCTACATGAAATAGTGGCTCTTTAGGGAATAAAACGGAATGTAGTATTTTATGATCAAGAGAGGATGAAGGCATCCGATTAATTAAATAACATGCTGTCAAAAGTGCATCACCCTAATGTCGGACAGGTACATTTGCATGGAGTAACAAGGTCTGAGCAGTTTCAACAAGATGTCTATTCTTCCTTTCAGCTATGCCATTCTGTTAAGGGGTATGAGGACAACTGGATTGATGGAGAATGCCCTGTGATGACAAAAAGGAAGAAAGAGCAGAAGAAAAGTATTCCTTTGCATTATCACTTCTAAGGATTTTGATTGTTTTACCAAATTGGGTTTTGACTTCATTAACGAAAGTGGTGAGAATAGACGAAAGTTCAGATCGTTCTTTCATTAAGAAAACCCAAGTGCACCGAGAGAACTCATCAATAAAGGTAACGAAATATCGGAAACCAATAGAAGACACACGACTCGGTCCCCATATATCTGAATGGATAACTGAAAAGGGAGAATCAACTCGGCTTTCAACTTTGCTGGGAAAGGAAGAGCGAACATGCTTGCCTAGTTAACACGACTCACAGTTCAATGATGACATTTTTGCAAGATTCGGAACCATTTGCTTCAATTTTGACAAACTTGGATGGCCCAATCGTTCATGAAGAAGATTTGGAGACTCGACTGCAGTACAACTTACAGAAGGAGCTGATTGGAGGTAATAAAGACCATGTGATTCATGTCCTACGCCAATCATCCAACCCGTACCGCGTTCCTGTATAGTAAAAGAACCAACATCAAAAGTTACCGAGCAGTTTAGAGAGCGGGTAAGTTGACTAAGGGAGATCAAATTAAAAGGGCAACGAGGTATAAACAAAACAGATTTTAAAGTTATAGAAGGAGTGACTGAAACATGACCGATTCCTTTGGCGCTGACCTTAGAACCACCCGCTAGAGTAATGAAGTGAGGAAATTTAGGAGAAGATATGGAGGAGAATAAAGAACGATTACCAGCAATATGATCAGAGGCACCTGAATCAATTATCCAAAGATTTTGATTGTTACCGGATTGAGATATGAAGGCTGTGGAGTCATGACCACCAGTGGCAGTAGACCCATGAGATTGATGGGCAGCTTTCAATTGAAGATACTCTCGGTACTCGGCTTCGGAAAATTTTTTCGTGAACATTTCAGCATTGACTGATTTTTGAGGGAACCCATGAAGAGAGTAACAAGTATTATGAGTGTGACCCATTCGCTTGCAATATGTGCATTGAGGACAACCCATTCGAGCCAAAACAAACAGAGAGGCTGCCTTAACACCCGAGATTGTAAAGAGACCAGCGACGGCAAGCAACAACCAGAAACAGGAACCAAAAAATCAGAGGAGACTAAAGGCAAGAGACCCACTTTCCAAACAACAGAAAAAGTGAATTTTGACCAGCTAGACAGACATAGGAGGTCGAGGGGAACGGTTCTGGGTGGTCGCTGTGGTTTTTCAGCGACCGGAGTGTGGCGCGTGAGTTACACGCGCCCGGAAGACGGCGGCACATGGATACGTGTGGCGGCGCGTGAGACACCCCGCTGTGCCCCTTTGTGACATTTAGTTTAAAACCTCGGTCATTAGTTCCTTAAGCGCGCGTTTAGTGTTAGAGATTTTCACAAATCATTTTCGAAATGTTCCCTTTAAAAATCGGAGATTTGTATGACGTCGGAAAACACCTGATAGACAGTTTTATAACTTCAAAACTTAATCCAACCATAAATGGTCTCTGGTCTTACATCAATTGCCAGGAGCGGAAAAATAAATACACAAACTCCAGTCGTGATAAAGACTTAGGAGATAAATAGATACAGTAATCCCAAATTGGTTTTTCATGCACATACACAGTTTTCATTAATAACCTAAAATATTCTCAAGATTATAATATATAAATACCCCATGTTTATCTATTACATTACCAAAACACTGTTGAGGGTATCCTCTCGGTAGGAGCCCTCACAGGTATAGACTTAGACAAAATACTAAGCAACTGAGAATATCTAAAACGTCTCACAAGACGCACTGACCATATACTACCTTGATCCTAATCACCATAGGTCAAGACTCGAGCTCCGGGCATCCGGCTCATAGGGAATCCCGTCCAGTCCCTCATCATTAAGTTTGTCCACCAGGTCTTCTAGTACGATTTCATAATAAAGCAAAATACAACATGCAGAAAGATACAGGGGATAAGAAACCATATAATATCAAACGTGGAAAGGGTTTAGCAACATTTAATTAAATAACGGCACGCTAAACATCCGTCTCCTCAGATAAATATATGTAACATAATCATCCTCAATCCACATCTATAATCTTTCCTCTACCCTCCATCATGATGCAATGCAAATGCTGTATGAATAATCTCTTCAGGTATCGGCCATATCCGGATATCACAACATATACTCGACACGTCCCAGAGTCCCCGGCGCACACCCTCGTCCGCGGCTGGAGGGTGCCCACGCAAAGCAATGGCACTATAGACGCACAACCCGGTGCACACCTCTGGACCACAATCCAGGATGCTCATGCAATGCATGAACTATAGCTGCGACTAAAATGAAATCATCTCTGGATGGTCCGCCGTTAGCCTATCCCCGGGAATTTTCCCTCCGAGGCATAGACCCCAATCGACCATGTTTCAGGTCCACTCGACCATGTTTCGGGTCCTTCATATCACAGACCATGTTTTAGGTCACCCCATAGTGCCCTAACCGGTCATCTTAATCTCATAGATAACCTCAAAATAATCCCATCTCATTTATCTCAACTTCATCTCACGATAATTATCTCGGTTGGGCACTGATATCACATATCGTATGCAATCCCCAAATACATCCTCGTATCTCAACATAACTTATGATTTACTCAATCCTCTAAGCACAATCATTACACTCACCATCATAATCATCATCATATATCCTCATATTATAATATCATTTCCAAATGATAAATACCGAAATATAATGATAATAATAATAGTCACATTAATAATAATAACAATAATAATAATAATGAATAAAAACACTTCCAAATAATTACCACACTCATGATATTATATATCAAGTATCAAGTTCACATCAACCAGCCAAACAGGCAATCATCACATAATAAAATAATCTATGTATGTAGCGTAATGACGATAAATGCACAATTTCTATATCATCATCGGTACCACTGAGTAGTTCCCAATGTTGTATAGACATTGTCAGTTACTCGCTCTCGTGTAGGGTTTGGGTCGCCCTACACCATTATCTAATTAAATATAACCGCGCCGTTTCCGATGTTAAATAGTTTCTTTCCCCCACCTTTTAATGCGTTCGGAGGTTTTTTTCTGGAACTTCACGGCCATGCAATCAGCTCTAATGAGTTCCCAAAAAGGAATTCATACTTCTCCAAAGCAAGCCAGAACATGAAAAACATCCCAGAGAGTCGATCCAAGCATAGAACCTGTCAGACAAATCACCGAATTAATTTCTCAACAATCACAAGATAAATATAATTCAATAATATATTTAATTTCTCAAAAACCTCATTAATTTAAAATCAAAACAGAATTGGGGTTTTTAGGCTCAAGATGAAAATTCGGTAAAAATCAATTTAACAAGAGATTGACAAAATTAATTTAGGGAGACACTTAATCATGCTCCCAATTTCAGAAAACACCAATTAATTTCAGATTTTGAGAAGTAAAAATTAAAACCTAGGGTTAGGGTTTGAGGAGAAATTGGGGCTCTTGAATCTGAACAAAGGAATTGAGAAAACCACTTACCCAAGGAAGAAGGCAAGCTTATGGTGGTGCTGCGGTGGTTGACGCAGCGGCGGACGGTGGCCGTGGCGGCGGTTCGCTTTCTGTGAACACCAAAAAGGGAGAGAGATAGAGTAAGACCAAAGGAAATAAGAAGAAGGAGGTTGGAAGGAACTCACATGGTGGAAACCACCACAAAAACCGGCGGCACGGGGTGTTTACCACGATGGAGGGCGCGGCTTCGCGGCGGAGCTCGGCCAGATCACGCGGCCGTGACGTGGATCGGAGCAGGTGGTCGGACGCGTCTCCTCCTGGTAGCTTACGGCGGTTCGATGGGTGGAGGGTGAGGGGCGGTGGCTGGTTGGAGGAGGAAGAAGAAGGGAGAAGAATAGAGAAGAAAAAGAAAGAAGGAAGAAATAGATGAAGAAAAGGAGCAAAGAAGAAAAGAGAGTGAGGGGTAGGCGTCGAGAGAGATAGAGAGAAAGAAAGAGAAGTTGGGTTTTTAAGTCAATTATTTAGTAATAGGTACAAAATGAGTGATAAAATATTAAGCCTAACTATAAGTTTTCGAAATTCAAATTAGAGTAAAGATTAAGAGTTGAACTGATCAACTAAGAAAATACTCGATCCAAAATTTAATCTCCGATTAAGGTCAAACCAGTTTATTTTCAACTCTAAAATTAAATTGAATGAAAATATGAAAATGCTTTTCTCTTAATTATATTATTTAAAATATTTTTCTGTACTGGTAATAATAGTGACAATAATGCAACTTACTGTCTAGTAAGCGTGCATTCACTGAAATAAGTCAGTGCTAACGCACCCAATAAAATAATTTGAAGAGAGTAATTTAATTACTCAAACTAAACCACATAACACAAATGAACATAAAAATCCAAACAAAATAATTAATCATATGTGTAATTATATTTTAACCTGTTAAACAACGTAACTAAAAACGGGCTGTTACAGCGCGTGGCACTTTATCCGGCGATGTCACTTGGTAGGAAGGCCGATCTAAGACTTCTGAGGCTATTTCCGACGATGGTGGAGACTGGGTTGGTCGAGACAGTGACTTTCAGAATGACTTTTGATCTTGAGAGGTGCTGTTTGGTTGGGACAGTGTTGTTTGAAAAATAGAGGAAGGTTGAAGGACAGTTGAACCAGAGGCAGAAGACTTCGTAAAAGGATAAAGGTTGACGGTACAAGATTTCTGTTGGACCAGAGGCAGAAACCTTCAAAGGACAAATGAACCTGCTCTTGATACCATATTGAATAACTTGGAGATAATTTAGACAAGTGTTTGTGAAATGCTTGAGTTATTTTATTCATCATACTTCGATATATATATATATATATATATATATATATATATATATATATATATATACACTCAATAGTAAATACAATTTACAATTTACAAGGAAATGAATGATAAGCTAAATCTTAGGAACACCGTCAGCACCGTCCGCACCGTCCAACTAATTCTAACAGTCATATATCAAATTCTCTAAGTCATTGAGTCTTACATCCTCTCTTTCTTATTCTTCTCAAATGTTCTTCTTTTTCTTCTTCTTCTTCTTCTCCTCCTCCTCATTCTTATTCTTCTTTTCATTCTTCTTCCTTCTTCTCTCCTTCTTCTCCTTCTTCTTCTTCTCTCATTCTTGTCCTTCTTCTTCTCAAATGTTCTTATTCTTTTTTTTCATCTTCTTCTCCTCCTCCTCCACGTACTTCTTATTCTTCCTCTCCTCCTCCTTCTTCATATCTCTTTCTCCTTCTTCTTCTTCTTCTTCTCTCCTTCGTCTCCTTCATCTTCTCCTTCTTTGTATATACCGAGTTTTTTTTTTCTCTTATAACTCCTTCTGCTTTATAACTCCTTTTCCGCCGAGCTCTTCACCCAACTTTTCCTTTCCTGCCTTCTAACTCCTTTCATTTCTTTTATAACTCCTTATGTCTACCCGAGCTTTTTCTTCACCGAGTTTTCCGTATAACTTCTTAAACCTTATCTCTTCTTTTCCACCCGAGCTTGTTAGCATAGGACCCACTGACAACACCTTCTGAACTATCAAACAAAGGCACAAACCATTATAGCAAACATCAAAGAGTTTTCCGAATGTCATATAATCAATAATGAAATTAATTAGACCTTCTAGCTGAACCAAACACAAAAAACTGGGTACATAAATTCTATAATCATTCAGGCATCCTTATTTTCATTTAAAAACTAATCCTGAATAGGACACCAGCAACCGTCATTCATTAACACCACAAACCAACAAATATGCAAATATTTAGTGAGAATACTTCAAAGAGACCATAACTAAAACATGATTACCAAAAAAGACGTTGAACATCATCTTCTCAAATTCCAAAGCTTGGGTTCACACTAACATTTAACACTTCATAGAATTCCAAGCCCAATGAGATTGAATTAATGACATAGACTACCTTGTACTTTTTAAATAGCCTATGGTGTCATTCCATGAAAAAGCCATGAAACACCTAAGCAACATAATAAACCAGACACAACACATTCTCCAAAATTATACCGTCAACCCAAAAGCAATCCAACAAAATGTTCACACTCATATATTAGAAATAAATAAAATTCACACATGCATTTAAAATGCCCTCCTATTACTCATGCAAACTCACATAAACATGTAAAGAAACATATATTAAGATTAGTTTTTTATTTAAAAAGGAACAATATCACTTGATGGTGGAACATTGTAGCATGTCATTTCCTCTATTCCAACGCCAACAACCTTATTTTCTTCAAAACTCAATCCACTTTCTATTTGTGCGCTTCTCCTCTTCATCACCTTCCTCCTCTTCCCTCTTCCGACATTCGAACCCAACAACACTAGCCTGAAAAATTTCCTCCTTCACAAAAACACCATCCCCCCACTTCACAAGCAACCCACCAGATCTGCCTAACGATGGCTTGAAACACCATTCAAAATTCTCAGACCCACAACGAAGAACCCAAGACCTTGTTGTTGTATACAAATCACATCTGGACCTTATTGCTGAATCAACTTCTGTATTTCCCTTTTCTTAAGCCATCCCCCCAAACCCCTTATATTATATGATAAAACCTTCATTTATGACTTCAAAGCAACACCCGCACCCAACCACATCAGACTTCCGAATCCCCACTGATCCTGTCACTAACATCATCTACTCTCCCTGTTGCCAAGCGATCTCGACTCTCCATTTCCCCTAATTTGGAAATAACCACTGCTTCATTCCCTAGACTGACTTGCCAAACTCCTACGCTTCCTTAGTCACTTCAACTACCCCTTTATGTAAAAGCATCCAGTTTCACCATTTAATATTAAGTTACTCGACAAAATCGTTTCTTGTTGCTTTCTTCGATGCCTTGCCCCACTGCTATTGCTCATCCTCCTCTTTATTTTGCATGCTGAGATTTTTCTATACCCGTCACAGGACTCTCATCGCAATGCAATGCCTTTCTCTTGTCTGGATCGTGAAGCAATTTCTCTCCCTCATCAAAATCTTTTTCGATCTTTGTATGATTAGCACTTCCGCCGCCTCCATTAAATTCCTCACGGAATTGTTCTGCCTCACTAATGTTTGCTTAGCCCCCTTTTTTTGCGTTGTGCCCTTCAAAAGTTGTTGAGTTGGCCCTTCTCTCATTAACACATGCTGCTGGACCTTCCATTAAACACTTTCCTCTAACAAATCCAACACTCTCTGACCTCTCCATCTCTCATCCCAACACTCTGTCACCACCATCACCAACGCTCGTCTCTGCCTGAACTCACGGACACCGCTACAGACACCATGTCGTTGAGTCACAAAGGATCCATTGCCATGTTGACGACGTGAAATCTTGCAGGTTTCGGCGACAATGGATGACATTTTTTTTTTTCCTGGCCAGTAGCAAAAACGTAGTGCTTGATCATGGTAGCTCAAAAAGTAATATCACCATGGATTTGGATAATAGATTTCATTTGGATCCCCTGTAGATTCAATGAAAACATCTTCATTTACCTTTTTCAAGTTTCAATTTTCTCTTTGTTCTCAATTTCTAACAGATCAATATGGCTCCATCTAGCATCATCATCGTCTTCTTCTATCTTGAAACACATCTCTGCCGCCCTCTTTCTTCCGACACCACCTTGACCGTCAAGACATCTCTCCCTTCGCACCAGATCCACTAACCACCACCGTTCTTTGCTCCGCTGCGTCGTGCGCGAGCCGGACCTGCACAGACGGCCGCTCAAACACCACCAGAGTTGTCCGCCACCGCCGTGACGTCCTTTCCCTCCCTCAGTCGTCGTTCGCAGCCCCCAGCCTTCCAGACGCAGATCCGTCAAGCAGTCGTCATCTCCGCTGCTAAGTTCTAAACCACCACCGCCGCACGAGTAGCCATTGTTATCCTTCCCGCCGCGTCGAGCCACACAGATCTCGGACCCTAAAACTGCAACGCCGCCCAGACCACCGAACCACCACCATATTCGCGCCGCCCGTACCACAGATATCGACCCAGCCACCGTGGCGCCAACCTCTTCCCCGCCGTTGACCACCGTCCCAACCTCATAGGCTCCCCTCTGAAATACAAAGTTTTACTTTTCTGGTCTTCTCTTCTGTCTTTTTTATTATTATTTTCTTTCTCTCTGTATTTGTTTCTCTCTCACTGGGTTTCCACCATCTCGCTGTCGCTTTGCCACGACGCAGCTCCTCCCTACCGGGCGTTGCCTCCTCATCATCTGTCAAATTGTGCGGCCGGAAAAGTTTACCTCGTTCCCACCGTAGCCGTCAAATGTTCTTGCAAATTCTAGCACCAGGGAACAGAAATCAACAAGGAACAATATCGCTGCTTATTAAGAACAATCTTACTCCAAAGGAAATCAATATATTAAGATTCTCTCTGAAATAACAGGGTATGGCGACATGAAAAGTAGCTTAGCCCTTCCCTTTACATTAGTTCTCTCATTTATACCAGTTCTCCCGACTCCTGGGAAGTTATTCCCACGTTCATATCCACTATGCACAGTTACATAAGATAATAGGTTAGTGGTTTTGTTCCCACTTAATCATGTTTCCCATATAATACTGACATGGGTTCATTAATTGAATTATATTATTGTGATTGGTCACATAAAATGTATAAAAATTACACTAAAATCATTGAAGACACCGGAGAATTCACCTTCAGAGAATTCACCTTAGTCCAAAACCGTTTAGTGAAGATGATTTCAATTACAACGTGATTCGAGTGTTTAAAAATCAGTTACCGTTTTTTTCCTATAGCACATCAACAATCACTAGTACATAACAATTGAGGAGATATATTTATTCTTAGGTTATGAGTTGAAATCTCTATATTAATTTATTATATCATGAGAAATTAGAATTCTTTTTTTTTTCGGTGATCTGAGTAATTAGAATTTTATTTATCCACTTTATAACAATAGTAAACAAGCTCATTTTAGAACCACCTTCATTTTACACTTTACACTCGTTTACCCAACAACCATGTCATAGAGATTCGACTAAGTTTTACGTTGACTGTCGATAACCTAACACAACCCTCTCCTTTTATCCGGGCTTGAGACCGACTATATTTAGCTTTGTCACAAAACACAAGACAGAATTACTCGTTTACCCAAACATAATAGATTAAAAATAAAAAGGAGAAATTTATAAATTTAGAACCGAAAGAGTTGAAAGGAAAACGACATGTACAATTGCTTTTTATAAACAGACACACAAAAATTAATGAGATTAATTTCTGACATCCAATTACGTTTTGAAAAATCAACAGTATTATTATTTCTCTTTTATATATAACAAAATAAATGCACAATATTCAAATATTAGTGGACATGTTAATCCAAAATTAATTCCTTATCAGTGAACTTCCATTATATTAACAGTGAATGTCAATTGAACTTTTCCTTATTAATTTTACGATAAATAAGAGATTGCTTTTGTAAATATTATAATCCTATAAACAAGATCATTCTTTATACATTTCAATACATTCAGGTATATTTTTCCTGAAACGTCTCTATTTCTCCGTTTATACTAATATTGTTATTCTGTTCACCCAAAAAAAATTTAAAAAAAAATACTGATATGTTATTGTTATTATCAGTGAATAGTCGCTCAAGCAATTCAGAGCATTACTCTTTACATCCCAAAAAGAAAGCAATTTGAGTAACAGGGAAGTAAAAGCACGCTGTCTTCCACAGCCATAGGCTGCCTGAAAGGATTTAGCTGGACCTACATTAATGCAATGGATTATTAAAAGACAAGGTAAATGATAAAAAAATGTTACATTTTTCAAGACAAGGTAACAAAGAACAAAAAAGAAGCTTACAGGCAGTCTAAGAGAGCGTCCAGTTACAGTCTTAATGCAATTTGCTGCAAGATGACAAGCTTCCTCACAATAATCAGTAAAAACAGCTGGGACATCAATCTTTTCAATTAACTCCTGAAATTTTGATCAAGCAAACAAAGAAAATGAAGAAACATGCTGCAAATCTCTCTCTCTCTCTCTCTCGTTAATAAAGGCAGTGTAAAAAGTAAAATTAACACCTAAACAGAGGATAAGCACAATATGGGAGACGTACAATACTTGGTAACCAACTGGAATATGCAGCAATGCCACCATTTGGAGCAATCACCAGATGAGGGAAGGAATTCTGTAGGTGGAACATTATTTAAGAGCATTGTTGATTATGGAGAATCACACAGACAAAACTAATTCAAGGGAGAATAAGTTAATCGGCAGCAACATATTAAGAACAAGTACTTTTCAACGTTTAAATATGTGCATTGATTCTTTTCTGGTGTTGCATTGAGATACCTTAATAATATCTCTATATCGGTCATGATAGAATCCTTGCCAAAGCTTCAATGTCAGTGCCGAAGTGATACCGGTTTGTGCTCCTAAGATCACATCTTCACTCGCTAATTTGCATACACACTCATCCCCATTGCAACAAGAATACTTAGAAATCTTGATCTCCTCGCTATCCCTGTTTTCTGGGAGGCAGGAAGGACATGTATTTAGACAAATTGGTGACCAGTATCAAATGATAGAAAATTCAATGACTTGTGAGCAATGCATCAGACCTTTGTGGAGGAATTGCAGGTCCAACAAGTTCTATATGAATATGTACACCAGGGAAGAGTGCCAGTAACTCTCCAAATACAGCAAGTTGTAGCAGCTCTTTCTCAGGTCCTTCCACATAAAATTTCATGAAGTCAAAGTTAGATGCTG
This sequence comes from Sophora flavescens, assembly GCA_030762895.1. Lineage (NCBI taxonomy): Eukaryota > Viridiplantae > Streptophyta > Magnoliopsida > Fabales > Fabaceae > Sophora > Sophora flavescens. The sequence continues at coordinate 59,522,575 of CM061064.1, forward strand.
TGAGTGTTAGCCCAAGGATTTTCTTGTGGTCTATTTCTTGTGATGATAATAAAGTAATAAACATATGCTATCTATCTATATCTATGATAAAAATGCTTGATCTTGGTCAAATGATTTTTTGAAAAATTGCAAAGCTAAAGTCCGCTGAAGCAAAAACATAACACGCTAATAATTGGGGTTAGCCGACTACTGACAAACCAGAAAAAGGATGCAAAAGGCAAACTCAGAAAAGGGCAGCCTCAACAGCTGGGCCAATCGTGTGTGTTTCCCAAAATGGAAGGAAAACAAAATAATTACAGGAATAGCATTCCAAGGGAATAAAGCATCTCCAATGGTCATTTCTATCAGAAAAGGAAAGTTCTAAATATAGAAGATTCTCATTGAAGAGAAGAAAGGAAATTTCTGCAATGGTTTATTCCCTATAAAGGAGAAGTGAGAAATTTCTGCTCAAGGACCGCAAGAATACTAGAAGAAGTTGCTGCCCAATCTGCTATGAAGGCCCAATGACCCATTCACATTTTCTTTTACTGCATCAAAGAAACCGCTTCTAAGACAGAGAAAAGAAAGTTCACAACCCTGTTTGTGGGTTGTGAACAACCTGTGAGGTTGAATAGTGACTAGTTTGAGGTACTAGGTTCACTGTTGGGTGATTTGTAAGCTCTAATTGAGCAGATATTTGTAGTGAACTCTAGCTTGAAGAGGCTATGGACTATGTGAATAAAAGACTACTTGGTGTATTATTCGTAATTGGAGAAGTGAAAACTCTCATCTTAGGTGGGGACTGGATATAGGTTCCACACCGGGCCAAATCCTCTGTGCAAGCTTTCTCTATCCCGACTCTCTATTTGCTGATTGCATGCTCTCCTCTTGCATTTTCATAATCTGAGTAATAATCAGTAGCTAGCTAACCTTCTCTGACTGTCTTACTTTTTCTACTGGATTCGTTAGACATCTATTTCAGTTTCAGAATTGTTCTATCCTTGTTTTCTATCAATCATTTTGAAAAGTTGCATAGTTGTTAGCCATCTATCAAATCTGATACATATCATATTCTCTTGTCTTGTCGTGTCACTATCGTTAGTCATCCAACAGATTTATTAGTTGTCTGTCTTTCTCTAGTTTGTTGTTGATAAAGTGTGTTTTGCAGAAAAAGTTTGAAGGGGCACCTGATTCAAATCCCCCCTTTCTCAAGTGCTCTGTTACCAACAAAGAGATCGGACAGATTTATTTTCAAAATACATATGCTAGGCCTTCTAAAACAAAGCATTATAGAAGCAAACGTTTACTTTATTATCAATAAAATGTAATGGCAAATAAAGGGGTGAAATAAGATAGTTCCGACTTTCGACAAACTATGTAAACGTGGGTCATTATCCAGTGAAAGTACAATATACTCAACTCAAAGCAAATGCAAGCTCCCAGTTCCAGGAAAGGCCTGAGTGAACTCTTAATTCTTTCCGACTCGAGTAATTTTTTAAAGTAAGGCATCAAAATTATTCTGTATTATTTGGTAATAAAATAAACTAAAGCAATATAAAACTATAGTTGAATGACAAACACCCATGGTAGCATGTTTTAGTTTGAATAACTTCTTTGAAAGTTTAACTCAATATAATTCTCCTTCAGTCCTACCATACACGAATGCCATATTTCAAATTAAATATATAAAATGCTTTTGGAGAGAAATTCTAGGTGATGATGATTTACCAAGGTAATGTATGTACAGCTTATCACTGACTTCAGGATTCGAGGTTGTGATTCCAACCAGTTGAGCAGCACGAAATATTGTAAGTGGCTGAAACAAAGAAGATCATATAATTAAACAATAATATATATATATATATATATATATATATATATATATATCATAAAAATACCTGTTACATTATGTTTGCGAGTTGTATCATAGGCAAAATATTTAGTGGTAGTTTCTTTCCTATCAAAGTAATCAATAAGGAAATAAATTTAATCCCCAAGCTCGAATAGTTTGCAAGGTAAAAATAGATTCTTTATTTTGGCAAACTCTGAGGACAAAAACTTAAGCCCCTGCCCTCCTTGTAGTTTAACCAAACACAAACTGAAAGAACCTACTGCTCACATCACCACTTTTGGATACAAACAAAATGGGATACCATATTTAATGTTCATAAACACAGTTGAAACAAGAACAAAAAAATGGAACTAAGTAGAAGCCAATAGCAATAACAAATTAGAGTATTAGACAGCCATACCCAGTGAAGAAGCAAAGCAACAGGTGAGTCTAGCGGAATGCACCTCCACTTATAGTAGTCTCTCCAACTATGCAACTGATCTGACATTGGAGTTTCAGGCCCTGACCAATTTATATGTTCAATTTCAATCTAAATCTAATAAAGAGAAGGAACTGGAAGTCAAATAAGGAGAACAAAAAGCTTAAAGCTTAAAGTTACAGCGACATGGACACAAACTACTCGGGAGATCCCAACCATTGTTTAACCTGCAAAAGCCGAATATTGTTCTGAACTAATAATATAATGGAAAAGGTTTTAACTTTATAATGATCATTTTAGATGTATGGCTTAATTAGTAGCTTATTCTTTATCTGAAACTGGAAGTCATCACTAATAGAGACGTCATGGAAACAAGAGGAAACATTAACCAATCAAATGAAGCAGATGATGCCCCACAAGGGCATTCATGCATCCACATTCCCACTTGATGAAGGCCCCTCTTGCCCAAAAATGAACACCTAGTCTCCTGCTTCACACAAACCTGTTGAAATTACATGAGCAACAATTAAACCCCCCAACCCCATTAAAAAAAAAAACTTTTTTTTAGAAGTGGTGGAAGAGAGAACAGTGTTATTACCTGAAGAGTGGCTTCATGAGAGAAAGTGAAAGGAAAATCATTGAGAACATGCACATTCTTCATCTGTTGTTCTAACCTATCACACTCATGCTTATGGTGACTCCAGTGTGCAATCTAGAAACAAATGAGGGGAAGCAATGAATAAATATATCACACAAACTATTGGTATTTACCTAATGCCCTAAACAAGAACATAGATTTGAAGATTGAGGAGTAATTAGTAATTGAGCAAGTAAGAAGTTGAAAGGAAGAGTTGTAATGAGAGAGAAGGACCTGGTGTGAGAGAGAGCAATAAGCAACGGCTTCACAGCGAGTACAGGGTCTCGTGGCTGGGCCGGTGCACCGTGTTCCGCTCCCCTTCGCCGCACACTCCATCCCTCCTCCACTGTTTCTGATCTCTCTCTGTTCAGTTCTGTTCTGCCTATCATGTGCTTCGCGTGGTAGCCCAGCCCTACTCTCGCTGGCCCAACAAGGCCCATTCTCTTCTATTTCTTATCTCATTATTTTGATTTCTAAAATTGAAAATCATTATGTTGCATGTCTGGTTAAAACGTGGAACTCGTAAAAAAAAAAAAAAAAACTACTGAATGATTGTTGAATACTAACAAGGCCAACATGGTTTGTAGATAACTTAATTTCTTAACCATATTGTTAGGGGTTCGATTTGTCTATGTATGGTAAGATTTTGCTAGGAGGCAAAGATTTTGTCTTTTTTAACTTTGATGGAAAGGGGTTAGTCTTTAACTAGTTAGGAATACTCTTGATACACTAAACAAAAATTGAATGTTGAATGTAAAAGTAAAATCTTGAGTTTAATTGTGACATATTGTTATTATTATTTTTTTTGACTAAAAAGATATTCATTCATTTAAATTGATAAAATACATCGAACAACACAAATCCAACATCACTCAAAACCGAAAAAGATGAATCTGCGAACAAACTCATAGCACCCAGGTTAATAGCATAACACGGCAAAATCAAAATGCTTACAAAAGTGACAAAATCAAAGTCACCGGAATACCCATGTCTCCGGATCTGTAACATTGACGCCCAATTCTTGATCAAATATGTGATGGATCGAAGCAAATCTGTCAATCTGAACCAAACGAACACCCCACCAAGACGAGAAATCAAACAAACACCGCACCAAGACGGGAAATCAAACAACGCCTCACCAAGACGACGAACAACAATACCGCCGCCCACACAAGACGAAAAACATGAAAAACACGAAGAAAAAAAAAACCAGATTTATATGAAAAAAACCACTTATTTAAATAAAATGAAAAAAAAAAACGGAGTAAAGGGCTGATTCCAAGCCAAAAAATAACTCAAAACCACCCCCTCTAATTAGTTGAGAATAGGGGTGTAATCGGATCGGTTTGGTTCGGATTTGAGGGAAAACAGTGTCCGAACCAATCAAAATTGTTCGGTTCGGTTCGGTTCGGTTTCTGGCATTTTCTGTTAGCAGACCCGAACCAATCCGAACCGATCATGTTCGGATCAGATCGGATCCGCGGGTTCCCGCCTTTTAAAAAAAAAAACTGTTTTCTCCTATTACTCCTGTTTCACCTATTTCGATTTCCATTTCTCCTGAATGCAAATTACATATCCCACATCAAATCTAGTTTACTCCCCAAAAATCAACACAACATCTAACATAAAAAATCCACAACACCATATGATTCCAGAATGATAGAATTCCAAAACAAAAATCAACACAGCACCATATGATTCCAGGATTGTAGAAGCGTGGCTAAGCACCATATCTTTGTTATAGTTGTGGCATTACATTGCACAAATAGTCCAAACATAAAAGCAGGGAAATGCAATACTAAAATCAAAGTGTCCAAGGTATGTCAGAGACCAAAACACTGCCTATAATCTTAATTATATAGAGGAAAAAAACCAAAAACTGAACTTTTAAAAGCATAGACCCTAAGTAGCATAACCAATTCGAATTGCTTTGACCAAGAAAAACTCCACCTTTCAGCTGCACAACCTCTCCTGGGAGCCATCAACTTAAATACCTGAAAACAACATAGCACGGCCAAGTCAATCACACTAAGAATATCAATCACATTTTACAGAAAATACAAAAAAATGATCTTATGTCCATTATCTATATATAACTAATCTTAGTTTTCAGGCCCCAAACACCCTATGACAACCCAGAAAGCATTGCCAACCTTCTTGGCACTGAAGCAACTACCATATCCTCAATCAACAAGAAGATTACTTCAAATAAAACCATCATAGTTCCTGTCTCTTGCTCTTGTTCTGGAAACATCTATCAGCATAACATTGTTTACACTGCAAGGAAGAATGATACCTACTTTGAGTTGGTAAACACAACTTACCAAGGCCTCACCACATGCCAAGCATTGATGGGTCAGAATTACTATGCATCTGTTAACATTACAATTGGTGCAGACCTCACAGTTCCAGTGATACGTGCTTGTCCTACCTCAAACCAAACTGCAAGAGGAGTCACTTCCTTGCTGGTATACTTGGTGAACTATGGTGACACGGTTAGGTCCATTGGAGAGGCTTATGGCGTTGATGAACAAAGTATGATAGAGGCTAATGGGTTGGAAAAAACACAAAGTGAAAACAGCAGTATCATATCCAATACCAGCTTCAACTTTTCCACCAATATCATATATCCTCAACAACACCTTTGCAATCTGCTTGCAAAACTTGCTATACACATCAAAAACCTCAACTATAACACAATCCATGGCTTCAAGAATAAGACCAAAGCTGACCTATGATCCAAATATGCAAAATATCCTCTCACAAAAGCATTGAAACCCCATGCTTTTACAGGGTTCATGTGGCCATCAGTGAAGTTTGAAAGATCAAACGGCAACCTTCCCATAATGAGGACAAGAAACATAAAGGCTTTGTTTGTTGTTTGATACAGCACTAAATACATGTTTATAATGAATGAAGTGTAAAACAACATAATAATAAGTTACCTTAATCCAAGGCCATAAACTGACTACTAGTGTTCCCAATATCCACGATGCAATACATTTATCTCTGGAAGCTCTAATAATATAATAATACAAAAATATATTAGAAAGTCCGAAAGATATCAAATTCAATGATAAAATAATTAATAAACTTTTTACCTGAATCATCTTCACCATATGACTTTGTAGATTATCAACTTTTTCACTTTACTCCTCAACCAATTTTGAGTACAAATCAAAGCCTCTCTTGTGGAGGGATGCAATGAACTACGGTATGGGTCAAGAACACGACCCCGGTACTAAATGCGGACTCGAGATGACACAAAGAGACACCGGGATAGCTAATATGTCCCTAGCCATTCGAGAAAGAACATGATACTTCACCGTCTTACCTCTCCACCATTTGAGAATATCAAAATCATCACAATAGTCTTCCACATCATCTTCAATATATCTTTCCAACTCATTTCTCTTGACTCACCTTGCTTCCTCCTTACCTTTCGTATGAACGCACCTTTACATGATATTTCACTCTCGTCGTTTTGACCACCTTGTGCTTGAAGAGTACTATTCGAGGGTTGGGCATTAGAATCGCAAGTATCATTGGGAATAGGATACCAAACAACATACCGAGAAAATATTTTTTTATAAGATCTTTCAATTTTTTTAATACTTCAGTCACAATAGCCATATCCGAACTGAATACCTGATCCAATCAACACTCAAAATACTCCAATTTATATCTAGGGTCAAGGAAAATAGCCACCAACAACAGATAATTCTAATGCTCAATGTCGCAATATTTGTCATATTTTATTTTCATATTTGATGACATCCTATACAGACACCTCATCATCACTTTGCATCCACTTATTCAATGTAGCTTGGATTTCACACCACTTATCAAAGAAGCCATTAGAAGTGACATGCAATGATGCAGAAAAAAGTAAGGGTAGCATCATAGAAAATCTTTAAAAATTTAGTGAAAACACGAGCACGATTCCAATCATCAATAAGAGGAGCACCCCTTCACTATCAACAAATGCTACATAAGAGTGGTCATCAAATTGTAAGCGAACAAATGCCTTTTCATACTTTTCAGCTATGTCCAACATCAAATAAGTGGAATTCCACCTAGTTGGAACATCAAGCACAAGCATTTGACCCATGGTTATGTTTGCCTCATCGACACACCTCTTAAACGAGGACAATCTTTGTGGAGATGACCTCACATACTTGCAAGAAGCCCTTATCTTTGAAATAGAACTATCTAGTTCCTTCAACCCATCACTTAGAATTAAGTTCAAGATGTGAGCACTACATCTCATATGCAAATACTCCCCTTTCAATATGGTAGTACCTTTCCAATCATCCATGCCTCTAACCAAATATGACATGGCTGTGGTGTTAGCACTAGCATTATCTACGATTACTGATGCAAATCTTGGTAATACCCCAATCTTTTATGCATTTCTCTAAAGCTTTTCCTATGGTTTCCCCCCTATGGTCTGCAATCAAACCAAAACTCACTATCTTCTTTTGCAATTCCCACCCCTCATCAATAAAATGGACAGTCACACACATATAATTCATGTTTTGAATGGAAGTCCAAGTATCGGTTGTAAGGGAAACCATTTGGTAGTTTTGTTCCAAGAAAGATTTCAAAAGCACTTTCTCACCCATAAAGAGTTGCATGCAATCCTTTGCCATGGTCACACGACTAGGGATTTTAAATCGAGGTTGAACCACACTCATGAAAGCTCTAAACCCGGGGTTATCGACAAACTTAAAAGGGAGCTCATCCATTATTAGCAACTTAGCCAAAGCCTCTTTGCATTCATCTTGCTTAAACTCAACAAGCCTCATAGATACAGTGTTATCTTTCTCACTTTGTTTTCCTACGGCAATCGTTTTTTGCTTCTTATCGGTGTTACTTGGGTTTTTAGTACACTTATTCATATGTTTGTTGAGGTTGGAAGTCCCATGATTACTACTATTGCAAGCATAATGTTTGCCACAATAGATACGAGATAGCCTTATCACCCTCTCTCTTAAAATGATTCCAAGCCATAGATGGAGGTCTACTGGGTTTTTGTTTTGACACGTACCTCAGGTGCAGATTGACCTTCAAACTGAGGTATCTCACTGACACTCGAAAGTTGTTTCTGTTGGAGGAGTAGGTGCACTAGAAATTTGAGTCCCAGATGTATCTTGATTCTCAGTCATTTTGCACCAAACCTAAGGAATTAAGGAATGCACACAGGTAGCATAGATCAGAAAGAAAGAATCAATGATTCAAATAACAATAAAATAAAAAATCCCAAAATCAAAAATTTAAAAACCCTAAAATCAGAAATCCCTAAATGCACAAATTGGGTACCAATCTCAGAGGATGTCGCAGACTCGCGGTGATGGAGAGGTGGAGGCCGGAGGGAGATGTCCCGGACGCGGAGCCGGTGATGGAGCAACAGGCCGAAGAGGTGGAGAAGTATCGCAGATTCGCAGTGATAGAGCGAGGTGAAGAGTTGCATGCAATGTCGCGGACTCGCGGTGATGGAGTGGTGGAGGCCGGAGGGAGGTGCACGGTGCCGGTGATGGAGCTACTGAGAGAGGTGAAGAGGTTGAGGTGATGGAGGATCGAGCGGCGTCGAGCGAGTCGGTCGAGGTGATGTAGCGAGGTGAAGAGGTGGAGAGATGTCGCGGTCTTTGGTCGCGGTGGCGGCAGATCTTTGGAAGCCGGAAGGGACGCCGTCGCCGCCGCCGACTCGAGTTGAAGATTGAAGTAGGGTTGAAGACGAGGACTCGAGGAGTGCGATCTGTGTCTGTGTGAGTGTGACTGTGTCTGCCTAATATATTAATATTGTAAATAATTAAAAAAAAAATTAGGGGTTCGGTTCGGTTCGGTTCTAGCGGGTTCAATTTTCCCTGGGCAGAACCGAAGCCGAACCAAGCGGGTCCAATGATTTTGACCCGACCCGAACCAATGACCCGAACCGACCCACAAAAACGGATTGGTTTGGTTCGGATCGTCCGGGTTCGTGGGTCGGATTAAATCCACTTACACCCCTAGTTGAGAGTTGTATATAAAAAAAATTATTTATTTTTTAAGAAAAGGGAAAACCTTCTTTACTGATAGTGTATATAAAAGATCTAATTTTTTTTTACAAAATGAATGACGCATTTCTTGACCTTTCTATTTTTTTCTTAAGTTTATCTCTTTTACCGAAAAAGGATTTAACTTTTTTCCTTAATAGAAAAAGATTTTATGTATGTATATTTCTACTTTGTTTCAACTTTCAAGTTACCGGCCATCTTATCATAACTTTATCAAACAGAATACTTGAACCATTCCGTTTTGAAATGTCATTTAGGCGGTCCATTTATATTCCTAATCCTTTTTTTTACTGGATTATATTCCCAATCCTAGTAAACAATTAATGGGTATTTTCATAATATTATAGCAGACCCTTGAATTCCACCTTGAGTGTCCCCTATCTCTTTTGTTTGAAAAGATGAAGGATGCTACCAACTTTCTTTCGTTGTTTTCTTATTCTGCTTGACGTTCCAAGAAATATGCTTTGATTACCTGTTTGGTAAAGTGAGATACAAAGTTCCTATGATATTGCTATTGTACAAGCAAATAAAAAAGATACCCCAAATCACACTCAATATATTGATAAAAGGAGATGCCAAATCTTGAGTGAGCAAATAATAAAATATATATCGACTATTCGGTGGATTTCTTCCACCACCCCCTCCTCTTAATTTAAACCCTTTACAAAAGATCGTCCAGGATTCTATTGAATATTTGAACCTCAATTATTGATCGGATTTAATCCAAACAGTGTGTTCAGTTGGTCGGGCATAATATTAATATGCATGCAATTTACTGAATGAGCATAATATGCATGAGCTATGAGACCTATAACATGTTAGCTAGCCAATTAACCCCAACCTCAGCATTAAGCAAATTCAGCAACGATCCCCTCTCACAAAAATTTAAGTTCCCGCGACTATGGATGGAAGTGGAATGATAGGGGGGCATGAAAGACCAAGTAATAAAAAGGAAAAGGATTAAGATGGGGCACAAATTTGTGGGGTTGGAGATTAATTCGGTTTGACTATAATATTATAGTTGACCTAAGTTTACGTTTTGATCGCTGTTCAATGTTCATAGAGGAAATTGCTCCTCGGTACGAAATGAAATATGTGATGTGAATGATTTCCGTCAAATACTCCATTTTAATTTTATTTCTCAATTCTTAATTTGGTACATTTATCTTAATTAAATATAATTTATTATTTCGTTGATTCGTTAAAATTTCGTGCAAAAATGTTTTGTATTGTATCGCATTGTTAGTTCTTTGGGTTTGGGAGTAAAACTCGTGTGGAAAATCAACCAAGTAGCTAGGATTTGGTGGCACAAAGAAGTGAAGAGCTGAAGGAGCCATCTTCAATTCACAAGTATTCCTCCTGCTTATTAAAAATATATTTTTAATATTGCTTCCTCAAGGATTTTGTTCTTTCTAAATTTGCAGTCCCTGTTAGTCTTTTGCTAAGGTTTTCATTCTCTTGAATGGCATCCTTTGGTCCTTTCTAAGAGAAGTGTTGTGATTCATCTAAGTTTAATCTCTATGCAATGTAAACGATTTTGACACGTACATCCAATAATATCTTGATAAATTAACATCTTATTATTTCTCTCTTCTAGTTATTAAAATAAAAGAAGCACACATTTCAAAATGTTTTTTTTGGACTAAAAATGATATTCATTCATTCAAATTGGTAAAATACACCGAAAATAATACAAATTCAACATCGCTAAAAACCGAAAAGGATGAATCTGCGAACAAACTTACAGCACCCAGGTTAATAGTATAACACGGCAAAATGCCTACAAATGTGACAAAATCAAAGTGACCGGAATACCCATGCCTCCGGAGCTGTAACGTTGACGCCCAAGTCTTGATTGAATCTATAATGGATCGAAGTTGATATGCCAATCTGAACCAAACGAACACCGCAACAAGACGGGAAACCAAACGATGCCGCAACAAGACGACGAACAAAACACCGCCGCACGCAGATGACGAAAACACGGTAAAACACAAAAGAAAAACCAGATCTATGTAGAACAACCACTTATTTAGATAAAATGAAAGAAAAAATGATGTAGAGGGGTGATTTCATGCCAAAAGATGGCCCAAAACTACCCCTTCCGGTGGATGAGGAAGAAGGAAAAGAGAAGTAGAGGGAAGGTTGAGAGACCCCACCCCACACATTTCAAAATGTTAATTAGTACATGTTAGTGTAAAAAAAATTACATTAACAGTACATACTACTTTAATCCTTCATTTATATTCTCGTGTCATCGTTTGGAGAATGTAAGTATATATTATTTCCTTTTTGGTTTCCAGATGATTATACTAATGGGATTTCATTTTTAGTTTTTCAAACTCCGGATGCAAAGTTAAAGATTTCTAAGAGTAATGTCACGATTTATTTTTATTACTATATCTATGTTTGAACAAAGTAAGTATAAGTTCTTTACTTTTTAATCTTCAAATTGTGATATTAATGGATGTATCGGCCGAAGATGTAAGGCTGAAGACTCGCCTATACTTTGGATTGATCGAGCTTACCCCGGCAATGGGCCTTAGCCCAAACTCCTCCAAAGCCGAGGACATATCGGCACACAGGCCGGCCGAGGATATATACTCGGACTTACCCTGCCATGGAAGTGCATCTCGGTCCCTTGCGGATCAGTCATAAATGACTGGTCCGAATATCACTCCGCATAATCAGGGACCTGATCCTAATATCTCTCCGTATATCTCGGAGCCTGATCCTAATATCTCTCCGTATATCTCGGAGCCTGATCCTAATATCTCTCCGTATATCTCGGAGCTTGATCCTGAAAGATCTCTATAAATAGGGGGCTTACCCCCTCATTCAGAACTACGTTTGCTTTGATTCTCATTTGGATACGTAGGAGCAGAATCTCAATTCTGTCAAGTACATTCCAAAACATCCCTTCTAACTCTTTCCAGTCGAGTATCTCTAATCTGAAGTATTTGGACGGAACAATGAAATTTTTTTTCCTAAATTCAGAGACACAAAGTCTGGGGTATTAAGAGGAATATTGTGATTCATTTTCATTAATAACTCTCCATTTGAAAAATCTAAGCACAACTTTTTTACCTTTTAATTTTTAAATCATGATACGGGTAAAATTTTCTTTTTTGTATGTTAATCCAGAGACTCTGAGACTTCTAAGAGAGAATGCCGTGATTTCTTTTCCATTCCATTGTCTCTATTTGGTGAAGGTAAGTATGAATTATTTATTTTTTAGTTTCCAGATCGTGATATTGACATATTTCCTTTTTAGTTTGCAAATCCATATACACAAAGCCGTTTCTAGGAGGGAATATCGCGATTCATCCTTTCCATTCCTTAATATGCTCTTTGTTGAATATAATTTTCTTCCTTTGAATTTCCTTTTGAATCTACAGGTTTGAGTCCTGAATATAGAAAATTATGGTTTTTTTAAAATAATGGGATAAAGATAGTCCTTCCTATAGGAAACACTATCAAAGGTAGGTATTATTAGCACGTGTTTGAAGAAGAAATCGCAGATACCCCTACGTCAACTATATCTTGTTAGCCTTTTAATAGCGCCAAGATAAACGGTGCTCAAAAGCGCTATTAAATGAAATGAAAAGAAAATGCTGTAAAAGGTGATATCTAGCATAGTGATCTATAAAAGGTACACAGAGTGAGAAGTTTTATCTCCAATTGAGAAGTTTTTCTTTGTTTTCAAAACTCAAAAGTTTGGTGTTTAAGGAGGGTTAAGGGCAGCAGAGACATCTCAATGGCGTCTTCTAGCCTTGATCGGCTGACTTTGGAGGATGAAGTGGATGATCTGGAGGTTCCGGGAGATGGGGAACAGCAGTAGGAGGGCGTGGGTCTTGCTCTCTCTCTAGTGGGACATTTTTTAACAAGAAGATCCATTAGGGTTAACATGATGATGAAAAGAATGGCGGAGGTCTGGCGGCCAGGAAAACAAGTAACAATCAAGGAGATTGAGGAAGGGAGGTTTCTTTTTCAGTTCTACCATAAAGTGGATCTCCAAAGAATTCTCAAAGGAGGATCATGGTCTTTTGATGGTCACATGCTGATACTGGGACCAATAAGAGCAGGAGAGGACCGTCAACAAGTAGAGTTGTACAAGGTCCCATTCTGGGTGCAGGTTCACAATGTTCCTATAGGATTCATGGCTGAAAAGGTGGGACAGCATCTGGCGGATTTCATAGGGGAGTTCATTGAGTATGATGCTAATAACGTTTCAAACTTCTTGAAAACTTTTACGAGGATCCGGGTTCTTATTGATGTTCGTTTGCCTTTGAAGAGATTAAAGCGAATTAAGAGACCAAGTGGCGAAGTAAAAGAGGTTAACTTCAAGTATAAGAGGTTGGGGTCCTTCTGTTATTTGTGTGGCTTACTGGGACATGTAGAGGACTTCTGTGAAAAACTGTTTCAACTAGAAGATGATGATGGGAGAAGGGCTTGGGGACCAGAGCTGCGTGTAGAACAAAGAAAGGCTGTTGCTAGTGGCGGCGAAGGGTGGCTACGGCGAGAAGGTGAGGCTGGGTGGGTGGAGTCGTATCAAGGAACAAAATCTGGTGGTGATCTCAATAAAACCACCATGCAAATATTATGGAGAAGAGTATGGGAGCAAAATCCGGTGGTGATCTCAACAAAAGCAACCATGCGGATATTATGGAGAAGTGTATGGAAGGTGATCAAGGCATGCACGTTAATAGGGGTGTGGGGATTGCGAAAATATTTAAAAATCCGAAAATCCTCATTCCAAAACCAAAAGAGCACGTGAATGATCCGTTGTCGCACACGGGTCAAAAACGAGTGATTAGGAAAAAAACTGTAGTTAGGGTGCGACAACTCGAGTATCGTATCTCAAGGACTCTTGGATTATTATTAACCTACAAATCGATTTTTTTTTTTTTGGGGGGGGGGGGGGTGGTTAGATTCAATGAGAGAAGAATTGATTAAGAAAATAGTGCAATCAAGTGATTATCAATAAGTTGAAACGATTAATATGCTGTTTCGATTTCCCAACTATCATTGATTAACATAAATTCCATGCCCTAAGCGGATTCTAATCTCTTTTCGATTGTAGCAGCAATTAGACAAGCGCAATTGACACTACGAGATATATGTTCCTAATTTCCGAATTAAGCAAACGGATTGAAGCTCTCGTGAATTAAGCAAACACGACAAACACACGCGAATTAAGCAAACGCGGTCGAGGTATAGGAACATAGAATCATCGAAATTAATCAATACTTACTCTATACAACTTGAATTAAGCAAACAAGGCATATAGCATAATATTGAAAGAGATAAGCAAACTGATCGGGAATTACAGAACCTCAAGTGTCGGCAGAAACCGATTGCAGCAGAATAATCCCTGGTGATTAGTTCTCCATCACAAACATAATACAAACCCTTGAAAAATATTGTAAAACAGTGAAAATTCTCCCCGGTTTGCGTCTGCCCTGGTGCTTTTTATAGAGCAGGATTCGCGTCACGACCGTGACGCATTCTGCCAAGGGCGCGCATTCAAATTCCAGTCTGTCACGGCCGTGATTCCCATCACGGCTAGGCCGTGATCAATTCTATCTATGGGTGATGATCTGTCACGGTCATGACCTCCATCACGCTGTGATCAATTCTGTTCTTCACGGTTCTCTCATCACGCCCGTGATGGGTATCACGACTGGGCCGTGATGCTCTCTGGTCTTCAGGGGTAGCTCATCACGGCCGTGACACTTCTGCTTTAAAAGTCCTTCCCTTTTTGCTCTTCTTATCAACCTGCAAATATGAAATAGCAGTGAATGCTTTATTTGACTCAAAATTAACTAAAATGTCCTAAAACTACTTAGGAGACTCAAAATGCTGCTTGAGGACAATTAAATCCAAATTTGGGTGAAAACGAGGTTAAACTCGAGTAATTAGTACAAAAGTCATGGTCTTACTAGTTATAAAACTAGTCGAGCCAGAGGCTTATCAAAATACCCCAAACTTAAACTTTGCTTGTCCCCAAGCAAACTAAAACTCAAAAAGACTCAAACTTGGCAAGCTCAAAGGATTCAACCAATTTCGCACAAACTTCATGCAATTTTAACAAAACAATTTTTTTTTTCTTCAATGTTTCCCCCCTTTTCAACAATGTAATCCCCACATTCATTTACTTTAAACAATTGAGAATTCCATCATTCATGCAATCAATAATCTGAGCAAGGGATCCAAGTTACACACAAAAGGGAGATCACTAATTTCAAACAATTGCCTTCCTCACAAGGGCATTTAATATTTCACTCATTCGCTCAATTTGTCTAGGCTATCAACTTTTCACTCAATTTCACATTTCAAGAGCACTTCCCATGAATTTGATTTTCATCTCAAACAAAGTTCCCACGAAAACATGCATGCAACATCAAAATGTCTTTTAAAGGCTGTAATGGGGCCTGGCTAAAGGTAGGATATTCAAAGGTACTTGACTTAAGTCCCTAGGAACTAAGAGAGCATGAGCATTTTGACACATTGAACTTCCACTCAAATTCCTTTTTTTTCATTTTTCTTCTTGATGCTTTGGATGACTACAGCCATTTTTCCTTACAATACCCCTTTTTTTGACATTTTTGTACTTTTTTTTTTCTTTTTGCCTTTGGCTCCAACCTTTATTTTTATTTTTCTCAACCCAGAATGACATATCGTATCCTTGTAGCCACCCCAAACTTACTTTCTTGCAACCCTTCTCTTGCTAAGCTTTCATGCTCTCCTAATCCTAAGATTGGGTTAACATGGTTTTTCCAGATTTTTGGCTTATAGCATAAGGTCATCAAGAAATAATAGGCTTATTAGGCTCAATGTGGCTAACTAGGGAACATGCATTAGGGATGGTTCTTTTAGGCCAAGTAGTTATTTCAAAGAAAATTGCCTAAATCATTTGATGCAACCACATAAGCATGTAAACCATGAAGAGATTCAAGTAAATTCGGGAAAGTGCAGCTTAAAAGTGATTCACACAATTAAAAACATGTTGGAGGCTCAAATCCTCACCTGGACATTTTTGTAAATTGTTTGACCGAGGTACAATCCCTAGTGTGTGCATCCCTTCACCCAAAACTTATCATAAATCATGCAATCACAATAGAATATCTCAAAGTTTGATTTTTAATTTTTCACATGGGGATCAATTTTCAATTTTCAAAACCTAGGGGGGAATCATCAACAGTCAACACATGTCATGCAATCCATCTATGCAAAATTTAATTAAAATCCATCAAGCTCACCGACACAAGACTCAACACACATAAGACTCGAAGCAAAGCAAAGCAAAGCGAAGATAATTAAAAAGAAAAAGGTTTAGAAAAACTCATGAAGGCGGTTCCACCGGGATCCCACTGCCTGTGATACAACAGCCAAGGAATGCTCAAAGTGCAATATGATCCTCCCGGATCCCATGGCATGCAGCATAAGTATGAAAGTGAGCGCTTGACAATCATGGTCACCTCGCCAAGTGCGGCGGACTTCTCACTCCCTCTTGGGTCAAAGATGAACACCTTGTCAACAAAGTCTTCCCAATAAAAATGGGGTTCAACCTCTTGGACTGGCCATAGTGCCTTCATAGTTAAAGACTCAAATTCCAATTTCTCAGGCAGAGGCTTGAACTCCATCGTTGGCTGCTTCACAGTGGGAGGTGGCAAACAAGTAGAGAGGATCACTGGTGCTGCTTTGGATTCTGTACAATCTTTATTCACTGAGTCACCAAATCCATCACCTTCCAAATATGCAAAAATCTCAGCACAAACCACACAAGTATTTTTCCCATCACAATCAACACATGCATAGGAATTAATAGAATCATCTAATTCCAAAAGTTCTTCATCATCCTCAAGCATGGTGAAGTAGATGTCCTCATTTTCTATATTTCTTAGCTGAACAGGGCCCTCAATCTCATGTGTCTCATGTTCCATGTGGACGTTTTGCTCCTCATACCCTGAAAAGGATGAAATTTCAACACAAAGTTCATCAATAATAGTATTATCGACATCCTTATCAAAATTATGCTCAAAAGAAGTATTGTCAAGAATATCTATTTGTGAATCTGAATGCTCTTCAAGGAGATGTTGTGATTGCAGTGTAGTTAAGGTGGAGGCAATGTGACCAATTTGAGTGGCCAAATTCTGAAGACTTGCTTCTGTCCTCTGTTGGAATTCAAGAGTGTGTTCTGCCATTTGTTGCACCAATTCGTCCAGACTAGGTTGGACTGGTGTGGGGTCAGGCTGATATTGATGCTTGCTTATTGTCAATTGATGCGCCAAAGAAGCTAACTCATCCAAGCTGCCATGTCCTCCACCATGTTGGCCAGAATAGTCATTCACTCCAACCATGCCAAAATCGCTACTAAACTCATAATCACCAGTAAAGTCAGGATAATATATGCATGATGGCTCATAATCAACATCAGGCATATAATTTTGCATATAATTATCCATGGGAAGTAGTAAGATTCACAACCACGACAATCACAATATGCAATACCATCAATATGATATAAACATATAAGCTCAAGACACTCACATATAAGCTCCAAACGTCACAAAAAAAAAGAGTTTAATTCCTAATATGGCTAATAAAAATCAAAGAGTCCCCGGCAACGGTGCCAATTTTGATCCGCTGTCGCACACAGGTCGAGAACGAGTGATTAGGAAAAAAACTGTAGTTAGGGCGCGACAATTCGAGTATCCTATCTCAAGGACTCTTGGATTATTATTAACCTACAAATCGATTTTGGGGGGAGGGGGTTTAGATTCAATGAGAGAAGAATTGATTAAGAAAACAGTGCAATTAAGTTATTATCAATAAGTTGAAACAATTAATCTGTTGTTTCGGTTTCCCAACTATCATTGATTCACATAAATTCCATGCCCTGAGCGGATTCTAATCTCTTTTCGATTGTAGCAGCAATTAGACAAGCGCAATTGACACTACGAGATATATGTTCCTAATTTCCGAATTAAGCAAACGGATTGAAGCTCTCGTGAATTAAGAAAACACGACAAACACACGCGAATTAAGCAAACGCGATTGAGGTATAGGAACATAGAATCATCGAAATTAATCAATACTTACTCTATACAACTTGAATTAAGCAAACAAGGCATATAGCATAATATTGAAAGAGATAAGCAAACTGATCGGGAATTATGGAACCTCAAGTGTCGGTGGAGACCGATTAAAACAGAATAATCCCTGGTGATTAGTTCTCCATCACAAACATAATACAAACCCTTGAAAAATATTGTAAAACGGTGAAAATTCTCCCCGGTTTGCGCCTGCCCTGGTGCTTTTTATAGATCAGGATTCGTGTCACGACCGTGATGGCCATCACGGCCAGGCCGTGACGCATTCTGCCAAGGGCGCGCATTCAAATTCTAGTCTGTCACGGCCGTGATTCCCATCACGGCCAGGCCGTGATCATTCTGTCTATGGGTGCTGATCTGTCACGGCCGTGACCTCTGTTGAAGGTTTGGCAAGTGCACCAAATCGTACAAGTAATAATAATGAGAGTAGAGTATCGTCCCACGAGGATTGAGATTCAAGTAACAATGAAAACTAAGCAATCGATATTTGAACGGATAAAACTCATAGTTCCAGCATTTAACTGAGATGTTGAATTAAGTATTGTTACAAAGGTAATCGAAATAGATTTTCTGTTATCACACAATCAATACAATGGAAAACAAATGAACAATTAAAAGGAATCAAGTATTTCAAACGGTTAGGAATCGGAATCACTCAATCTTCACTTGATGTAACTCATAGAACCCTAATATTCAATTCAATTCATTTAATTGACATTCAAGCCACTGATTTAGATCTATCCCTAATTCCTTAGGTGATAATCCTTTGTTACAAATTATGAACCCTAATTCCTTAGGTGAATCAGAATTAGCACAAGCAATAGGCACAAAGCTTACAAGGAATGCACTGCAATGAAGTTCTATTCCTAGAATCAACCTCACAGTGGTAATCTAATTCAGTTCTAGCATGAACACACATTTTCCAATTATGCATTCATTCATATGATCAATTTCATGAATGGCCAATTCAGGAAAAGCATTAAGCATTGAAAAGATTACTCAAATTGAACAAATCTGAATTGAGATAAGAGTTGGAACGAACTTACATCAAGGTCTGATTGAACTCATCCTATCCTAACCTATGGAATTTAGGAACTCATAGTTACGAGATGAAATCTAGAAGAAATAGAAAAGATCTGAGGTAGAGAAGCCATGGATTCTTCAATCCTCTCTTCCGAAAGCTCTTGAACTCCCTGGTTTCTACACCTCTCCGAGAACACAGAGTAGAATCAGAGTAAAAATGACCAAAAGTCCCTCTTCGAATCTGTTCAAACCGTATTTATCTTTGGTTCTGCTCGTCTGCCTTCGCTGGGCGCCCCTAGCCTGCGCTGGGCGCCCAAACATCTTCTGCTCCTGAAGCAGTAGCGCTGGGCGCTATTTCCTAGAGCTGGGCGCTAGCCCATGCTACCTGGCGCTGGGCGCCCTTCTTCTTCTGCTGGGCGCTGGGCTCCAATTGCTAGAGCTGGGCGCTAGCTTCCTTCCAATCTGCTAGCGGCGATCGCCCAATTGGAGGGTGAGTATTTGTGATACTATTCCTGCACATTTTCAACCTCTTTTAAGTATATTCTCAATATAAATTGAAATCTCAGGATCAAAACACTATTCAAATGAATGTGTACATTTTCTTATCACTTTTCCTATAATTTCTAGGATTATTTACAAACTCTTTCCTAATTACACTTCCAAACTAACATATTTTACACATTCATCACAACCCCAAACTTAGAAATTTTGCTTGTCCTCAAGCAAACAATTAAATTCAAAACAGGGGTGAATGAGATATATTTTCATGGTCAATTCTCTTGTGAAGCAAATTACTCATGCAAGACTTCAATTCCTTGACACTTTTGCAAAATAGACAAGCATCACACAATCATTCATAAATTCCAATTGATCACAAGTTTCATGCTTTAGAACAATCAAACATAGTACAAAATTAGCTCCATTGAATGCACAAAATTATCCCTTGCAACCTCTCTGTTTCAGTGTTTCACACATCCTCACTTGGTCATGTTTGCTCTCAATTCCAATCATCATGCATTCCCCAATCCTAATCTTGATAAGATGCTTGGAACATACATCACAAATGCCAATGCAACACATATCATGAGGTCTTTTATTTGGATGTAATGGGGCTTAGGTACGGGTGGATGAGAATAAGGATATATATGCTATGCTACTTTGGTTTCAAGGACTATTTGGACTCTTTTGGAATTTTCACTTGCCTAGTCTAGCTACAAGCACATAAGCACACAATTTGTGCTATTTCCTTTTTATTCATTTCCAACTATTTCTTTTTCTCTTTTTCTCTTGTTGCTTCTTGTTTTAATTTTCTTTTATTTCTTTGTATACTTTCTCTTTCCTTTTCCTCTTTTTGGCTTTTTCTATTTTTTTTTTCTTTTTCAGGTTTTATTTTTCTTCTTTTTTTTTAGTAGTAGGCATCTTTAGTGGCCTACTTACCACCCCAAACTTTATTTGCTTGCTTGTCCCTAAGCAAGAGAACAACCCCAAACTTAAGTCCAAACATTCCTCTAAGCCAAAGTAGTGGAACAAAATGGTTTTATCGCTTTTTAGGCTTGTAATGAACTATCATACCAAGAACAATAGGTCAAGGCTCAATTGGGCTTAACAATGGTAAATGATAGGTTGGCAATTATGGCACTAAGCTTAAACAAAGAATTAATGTCTCAATCATTTATGCATATGCAAGAACATTGCAACAATGACAAGCATGCAAGGCAAGAAAAGGTGAGAACATGCAAGTGATGGACAATCACACATGAAAGAAATCAAGTCATCTGGATAATGTGCCAGAGCATTTGGGCTCAAAAGCTCACAGTTTATGGTTATGTGCAAGAGAAAATCCAGGCATTCAACATTGCATCAATCATAGCATGAAAAATTGTCACAAACAATTCACAAGAATCAATGGTTTTAATGAAATCATATGCTTAGCAAGTCTAAAATGCATCATGTTAGGAATTCCAGCCAAGCAAAAGAGACATGCTCACAAGAGAATCTACACAAAAATCCATTCAACACAAGTTGTGCAATATATGCAAGTTTGGGCAATTTATTCCTACAACTAACTAACAAATGAAAGAGGGTAAAGAAAAATTAAGACAGAGTTTAGAGCACCCCCTTTCTTCTGCACAATGGATGAGCATGTGAATTTTTTTTTTTTTTTTGAATGAAACAGCACTCAGCCTCCCCCTGGGCGCCCAGCTCTGGCTGCCTAGCGCCCAGCTCTAGCTGTCTGGCGCCCAGCGCTAGCTGTCCAGAAGCTGCAGAAATGTGCAGCGCTCGTCCTTCCTGCGGAGCGCCCAGCGCCACTCATCCTGGTAGTCTCTGACTTTTCCTACGCTGGGCGTCAAGCCGAGCGCCTAGCGTTAGCAGTTTACCTTCAAATTCTCCCACTTCCTCTGCTGCTAATTCTTTGGCCTACTCAAATCTGTACCAAATGTCAGAATGAACTTTACACAGTAAGATGCATCATAATGTGTGATGAAAGATAAGGGAAAAAAATTTCAAATAAAATCTAATCTAATCTAGTCTTGGGTTGCCTCCCAAGAAGCGCTTCTTTAACGTCACTAGCTTGACGCCGATTATTTAATGCTCAAGGTGGCTTGAATGAACAGAAAAATGGAGCATTTTTGTTGCTTTTCTTGCCACCACTGGTCACATTATTCCCACCATTAACCAATGGTGTATTGCCCCTTCTTTGATGAATCATCTTCTTTTGGCCAAAGTGGTTGGAATTGAGATGACCATTGAGACTTCCTCTTCTTCTTTTTCTTTCTGTTCCCATTGCTCTTCTTTTTCTTCTCATGTTCATCCTTGCGAACTTCTTGGATTTCCTGGCTTTGCACAAATTGAACTTGAGCATGAGTAGTTGGTGAAGTTCCCATAGGCTCCTTATCAAACATGTTCACAACCATTTGTTCTTCATTCACCTTTAGTATAATCTCGCCTTTTGATACATCTATCAAAGCTCCGGCGGTCGCCAAGAAGGGTCTTCCAAAAATCAATGGAATGCTCACATCTTCCTCAATGTCCATCACAAAGAAATCCATGGGAAATATGAACTTTCCTACTTTCACAAGTAAATCCTCCACCAAACCATATGGTCTCCTAATTGATCTATCTGCAAGTTGCAATGAGATCATGGTTGGTTCCACATCATGAATTCCAAGCTTCTTCATCATGGATAATGGCATTAGATTAATACTTGCCCCAAGGTCGCATAGGGCTCTAGCCTTTATTACATCTCCAATGACGCAAGGAATGGTAAAGGATCCGGGATCCCTCAACTTAGGTGGAAGCTTGTGTTGGAGAATTGAGCTACAGCTTTCAGTCAAAGCCACTACCTCACTTGATTCAATCTTTCTCTTCTTTTCAAGCCATTCTCTCATGAACTTGGCATTTGATGGCATACTCTCTAATTCTTCAGCAAAGGGAATATTTATATGCAATTGTTTGAAGGTATCCAAGAACCTATTAGATTGCTCTTCTTTCTTTTTCCTCTTCTTCTCGATTGGATATGGCAATTTCACATAAGAAGGAATCTCTTGCGGCTTGCCCCCTTCTTTCAAAAAGCTGACTCTTTGTCTTTCTCAAGATAGAATTTTCATCAACTAATTTCAGTTTCTTTTCCTTCCTATCATCTTGAGGTTCCTCCTTTTCTTTCCTTTTTGAACTTTCTTCTTTCTCTTTGATATCAACTATTTCCTTTCTCAATGCAGAATTTTCAGCATTTTGACTTGAGAAATGCTTAACACCCGGCTCTGCTAGCTCTCCACTTAGCAACATGATGGTTTTGCACTCCTCCTTTGGATTATTAGTGTTTTTTCAGAAACTCCTACACTTAATGCACTAGAAAGCTGTCCAATCTGCACTTCAAGGTTCTTTATTGATGCATCGGTATTCTTGAAGTTAGATTGGGTGACTTGAATGAATTGTGCAAGAGTGCTCTCCCACTTGTTCATCCTCTCATCGGTATCACGATGTGGTTGATTTTGAAGTAGTGGTTGTTGTGAAGGTGTATTGTCTTGTGGAGCTTCTTGTGACCAAGGAAAGTTAGGGTGCTTCTTCCAATTTTGATTATAAGAGTTGGAGTGCAAATTCTGTCCTTGTCTTGGAAAATTCCCCATGTACTTTGCTTCCTCTTGAGAACTTAGAGATGCTTCACAATTACCATTATCATGCCCTCCTCCACAAAAATCACAGCTCATGACTTGTTGTCCTTGTGTTGGTCCTAGACTCATAGCCTTTAGTTGCTGTGTGTGATTGCATCCAATTGATTTGTGATGATTTTGTTTTGAGCTAATATTGCATTTTGAGACTCAAGCTCCCATATCCCTCTCTTTGATGTGTTCCCTCTGTCATGGTTCATCAGATAATCATTGGATGCCATAGCTTCAATCAACCTTAAGGCCTCTTCCGCTGTTTTGGAATTCATAGATCCTCCTACGAAGCGTCCAACATAAGCTTTGTTGATGGCCTCAATCCATTACAAAAAATCTGCATTTGTTGAAGATCATCAAAGCCGTGATTGGGACACTTTCTTAGAAACTCCTTGAATCTTTCCCAAGCATCATATAAGGTTTCACCATCACGTTGCATAAAGCTTGAGATTTCACCCCTCATCTTCACAAACTTGGACGGTGGGAAATACCTTGCTAAGAACTTCTCTTCCAAATCGTCCCAAGTTGTGATGCTTCCTTGAGGTTGAGATTGGAGCCATGCTTTGGCTCTATCTCTTAGTGAAAAAGGAAACAACCGCAGTCGTATCGCATCATCGGTGGCCCCATTGATCTTGAGAGTCTCACATATCTCTATGAAATTCGAGATATGACTATTCGGATCTTCGGCTTCACTTCCTCCAAACTGATTTTGCTGCATAATATTGAGTAAAGCCGGTTTGATCTCAAAGTTGTTCGCAGCTACCGGTGGTCTAACAATGCTTGAGTGATTCCGGTTGGTTGGACCACTAGAATACTCTCCCAATGTTCTCCGGTTCCTATCCACATTTCCAGCCATGATCACCTCTTGTTGGACTTGAGATGAAGAAGGATTTTCTTTTGCCAAATTTTTATTTCTCTGTTTTTGCTCTCTTGTTTTCTTTCGATTCTTCTTTGCTGTTTTCTCAATTTCTGGATCAAATAACAGCTCGCTTGTTGCTTTACCTCGCATACACTGCACAAGATTCTCAAGAGAATTTCAGAGCATGCACTAATTCAAAATTTTCGCAGAGAAACAGAAAATTAATCAACAGAAAAATAATGTTCAAATTAACAAATGCTTTTGTTTTTGTTGCTATTGATCAACAATCCCTAAGAACGGCGCCAAAAACTTGTTGAAGGTTTGGCAAGTGCACCAAATCGTACAAGTAATAATAATGAGAGTAGAGTATCGCCCCACGAGGATTGAGATTCAAGTAACAATGAAAACTAAGCAATCGATATTTGAACGGATAAAACTCATAGTTCCAGCATTTAAGCGAGATGTTGAATTAAGTATTGTTCAAAGGTAATCGAAATAGGTTTTCTGTTATCACACAATCAATACAATGGAAAACAAATGAACAATTAAAAGGAATCAAGTATTTCAAACGGTTAGGAATCGGAATCACTCAATCTTCACTTGATGTAACTCATAGAACCCTAATATTCAATTCAATTCATTTAATTGACATTCAAGCCACCGATTTAGATCTATCCCTAATTCCTTAGGTGATAATCCTTTGTTACAAATTATGAACCCTAATTCCTTAGGTGAATCGAATTAGCACAAGCAATAGGCACAAAGCTTACAAGGAATGCACTTTGCAATGAAGTTCTATTCCTAGAATCAACCTCACAGTGGTAATCTAATTCAGTTCTAGCATGAACACACATTTTCCAATTATGCATTCATTCATATGATCAATTTCATGAATGGCCAATTCAGGAAAAGCATTAAGCATTGAAAAGATTACTCAAATTGAACGAATCTGAATTGAGATCAGAGTTGGAACGAACTTACATCAAGGTCTGATTGAACTCATCCTATCCTAACCTATGGAATTTAGGAACTCATAGTTACGAGATGAAATTTAGAAGAAATAGAAAAGATCTGAGGTAGAGAAGCCATGGATTCTTCAATCCTCTCTTCCGAAAGCTCTTGAACTCCCTGGTTTCTACACCTCTCCGAGAACACAGAGTAGAATCAGAGTAAAAATGACCAAAAGTCCCTCTTCGAATCTGTTCAAACCGTATTTATACTGGTTCTGCTCGTCTGCCCATTTGGGCGCCCAACTGCTGCTGGCGCCAAACATCTTCTCGCTCCTGAAGCGTAGCGGCTGGGCGCTATTTCCTAGAGCTGGGCGCTAGCCCATGCTACCTGGCGCTGGGCGCCCTTCTTCTTCTGCTGGGCGCTGGGCTCCAATTGCTAGAGCTGGGCGCTAGCTTCCTTCCAATCTGCTAGCGTTGAGCATCCAATTGGAGGGCCGATTTTGTGATACTATTCCTGCACATTTTCAACCTCTTTTAAGTATATTCTCAATATAAATTGAAATCTCAGGATCAAAACACTATTCAAATGAATGTGTACATTTTCTTATCACTTTTCCTATAATTTCTAGGATTATTTACAAACTCTTTCCTAATTACACTTCCAAACTAACATATTTTACACATTCATCAACCTCCATCACGGCCAGGCCGTGATCAATTCTGTTCTTCAGGGTTCTCTCATCACGCCCGTGATGGGTATCACGGCGGGACCGTGATGCTCTCTGGTCTTCACGGGTAGCTCATCACGGCCGTGACCAGTGTCACGGCCTGGCCGTGATGGCTTCTGCTTTAAGAGTCATTCCCTTTTTGCTCTTCTTATCAACCTGCAAATATGAAATAGCAGTGAATGCTTTATTTGACTCAAAATTAACTTAAATGTCCTAAAACTACTTAGGAGACTCAAAATGTTGCTTGAGGACAATTAAATCCAAATTTGGGTGAAAATGAGGTTAAACTGGAGTAATTAGTACAAAAGCCACGGTCTTACTAGTTATAAAACTAGTCGAGCCAGAGGCTTATCAGTGAACAATGGGACAAGTGGGGACCATGACATGGAAGAGAGGAGCAGTAATAATGAGAGAGAAATTGAAAGAGAAAAAAAAAAGAATCTGGAAGTTATGGAGGAGGATAATATGCACGTAAGTGAAGATATGGTATCTTGCATGGATGCCAATCAGAAAAATGGAAGCAGTAATGGAGCAGAAAATTTTTTAACGGCAAGCCCTGACACCAAGGACTGCCAGGGATTATGAGTATTATCAGTTGGAACTGTCGAGGTTTAGATCACTTGAGAGCAGTTTCATCTCTTAAGAATCTTATCCGGACCCATAAACCGGATTTTATTTTTTCTGTTTGAGACTCTGGTTAATGCGAATAAAATTGATGATGTTAGAAGAAGAATTGGATTCAATGGTTGTTTTGTTGTGGACAAAGAAGGTAGAGGTGGTGGTGTTATTTTTTTGTGACGTAACTCTATAAAGTGTGAAATTGCTAGTTTTTCCCTTCATCATATTGATGTTCTTGTTGATGATGCCCGGAAGGGTAGATGGAGACTAACTGGCTTTTATGGTTACCTAGAACATACGAGGCGAAGAGTTGGCGAGAGGTTTAAATTTGCCTTGGTGTGTGATAGGTGACTTTAATGATTTACTTTCCCCTGATGATAAGAAAGGATGGGTGGATCATCCAAATTATTTGTTTAATGGTTTCAGGGAAGCAGTTCAAGCAGCTGGGTTGATTGACATAAATTTGGAAGGTTACCAGTTTACTTGGAGTGCCAGAAAGAGTTCAAGTCGTGCTATTGAGTAAATACTGGATAGGGCTATGGCAAATCAGAACTAGCTTAGTCTTTTTCCCCAAGCTAGACTGATTAATTCGGTTGCCCCAATTTCTGACCATACTCCCATTGTTTTCCATAGTGTACCGGTCTCCCATATTCCCAAGCATCGGCGGTTTCGTTTTGAGAATTCTTAGTTGGTAGAAAATGACTTATGGACATTGTGCGCAAAGGGTGGTTTAGTGGTGTTGAGGGCGATGTGTTGTCTAAACTCCATGGCTGTGTGGAAAGTCTCCAGTGCTGGAGTAAAGGTCTGCGTCAAAAATTCAAACATGATGTTGATGATTGTTGTTCCACCTTGGAGGCGCTCCAAGAGAGAGTTGATGAGGAGGGTGTTCATTTTTTTGCTACTACCAGGGACCACTTGGTGAAATTGTTGGTTCAAGAAGAATGTTTTTGGAGACAGCGAGCGAAGGTTTCTTGGCTCAAGGAAGGGGATTTGAACACGCGTTTCTTCCATGCCTCAGCGATATCCACAGCAAGGGTCAACAAAATTGTTAAGCTTAATGATGATGATGATTTAGTCACTGAGGATCCGAACATGATCAAAGGTATTGCAAAAACTTACTTCGATAATCTCTTCCTTCATAGAGATGGCCTTTATGATCCCGTGTTAAATGCCTTAGTGCCTTGTGTGTCTGCCGAGGATAATTTCTTGCTGCTTCATCCCTTCTCTCGTATGGAATTTTTTGAAGCGTTGAGTCAGATGGGGGATGATAAGTCGCCAGGCCCGGATGGTTTAAATCCAGCGCTCTATAAAAAAAACTTGCGAGCTTTATGGCAATGAAATTTTTTATGCTTGTTGTAGCTGGCTTGATAGAGGTTATTTCCCGGTGCCTGTAAATGATACTAATATTTCTCTTACCCCGAAGACTGAGAATCCAGAATCTATGAGAGATTGGCGGCCTATATCCTTGTGTAATGTTATTTACAAAATTCTTTCAAAAGTAATGGTTATTAGATTAAAATCTATTCTTCACAAATGTGTTTCTACTGTTCAGTCTGCTTTTGTTCCTGGAAGGTCTGTTCTTGACAATGCAATGATGGCTGTTGAAATTATCCACTACTTGAAGAGCAAGACGGAAGGTTAAAAAAAGGATGTGGCCCTGAAGATTGATATGAATAAAGCCTATGATCGGATTGATTGGGGTTACCTGCGTGCAGTAATGTCTAAAATGGGTTTTGATGAGAAATGGATAGGTTGGATAATGCTCTATGTGGAATGTGTGAAGTACTCTGTTGGTAAATCAAGAACCGGTTGGTCCTATTTTACCGGGTAGAGCGCTTCGGCAAAAGGACCCTGTCTCCTCTTATTTGTTTATTCTATGCTCGGAAGGGTTAACTGCTCTAATTAATCAAGCGGAATGTAGAGGTGATCTACATGGGGTGAAGATCTGTATAGGTGCTCCCATCATCTCCCACCTCCTCTTTGCAGACGATTGCTTTCTATTTTTCAAAGCGAAAAATAGTGAGGCAATTATGATGAAGGAGATTCTTTCCACTTATAAAGCAGCTTCGGGTCAAGTAATCAATTTTCAGAAATCTGAAATTTTTTATAGTAGAAATTTTGAGGCGAGAGTGCGTGATTTTATTGCTACTTTGCTGGGTGTCCAGGTGTGTTTGGGCACGGGAAAATATTTGGGCCTCCTTTCCATGATTGATAGAAGCAAAAAATCTTGTTCAGTTTTATCAAAGACCGGGTGTGGAGAAAGATTAATTCCTGGGGTGGTAGATCGCTATCTAAAGCCAATAAGGAAGTTATGATAAAATATGTTCTTCAATCTATCCCGACTTACTTTATGAGTACTTTTCTTATTCCTCCTTCTTTAGGAGATGAGATTGAGAAGATTATAAACTCTTTTTGGTGGGGTAGTGGTGGAGACCATAACAAAGGTATTAAATGGCTCTCATGGGATAAATTGTCTATGCATAAGCTTGATGGTGGCATGAGCTTTAGGAATCTATATGCTTTCACTGTGGCGCTTTTAGGTAAATAAGGGTGGAGGCTCTTATATCAACCCAATACTCTTGTTGCCAAGCTTTTCAAAGCCAAATATTTTCCACATTGTGATTTTCTTGAAGCAAATGTTGGGAATAATGCTAGTTATGTGTGGCACGGTTTATGTGAGGCTAGAATTTTGCTAAAAGAAGGGATAATGTGGCGTTTTGGTGAGGGCATGGACATTAGAGTTTGGACTGATGCATGGACTCTTGACATATCCATTCCCATTGCAACGCATAGTGATTATGCAAAATTGGACTTGAGAGTTACTCACTTGTGGTTAGAGGGCCAGAACCTTGATGTCTCCAGCCTCGGCAACTACTATCCTTCAAACCCCTCTCTATGGCGCAGTGAAGGATGATATGTTGATGTGGTGGCCTGAGCGTAGGGGCGTCTATTCTGTGCTCTCAGCTTATAGACTTTGTATGGATAAACTGGTTGTTGTGGATCATCTAAAGGTAGCTGGCAACTGGAAAATTTTGTGGAATCTTTGTGTGCCCCCAAAGGTAAAATTTTGTTTATGGAGAGCTGCTCGTGATTGTCTCCCAACAAGATCCAAATTAAACTCTCAGGGTGTTCAATGTGAATCTCTTTGTCCTTGGTATGGCTCTATTTTTTAGAATAGCTGTCATGTTCTTCTATCCTGTCCAAAAGCTGTGGAGAAAAGCAAACCTTTGGGATGTTATCTCTAGTTTTTTTGTCTGTGCCAATGATTTCAGGGAGCTGTTTTTTCTTGTTTTAAACAATCTCTCTCCTATCGATTGTCAAGCTTGGGCCATGACTCTTTGGAGCATTTGGAGGAGTCGTAACATGAAGGTTTGGGAAGGACTGGAGGAGGAAGCTAGCGCCATTTGGTTCAGGGGTAGCAACTTATTACAAGAGTGGTTAAAGGTCCGTGAAGTTAATGTTCATTCCAGTTTGTTGAGTAGCGACCCAGTTGAGCAGGTGAAGCGGCGTAAGCCCCCCTTGGGCTTTGTTAAATACAATATTGATGCCTCCTTTTTCCCCAACAATAATCAGGTTGGTATTGGTATGTGCTTAAGAGATGAGCTTGGTAATTTTTTGGGAGCTAAAACTCACTGGTTCAAGCCTATTATGGATATTAATATGGGTGAAGCAACTGGCCTCCACTTTGCTATTAACTGGATGATAGAGTTGCAGAGGGACAATGTGATTTTTGAGCTAGACTCCAAGATAGTAGTTGACAATATGAACTCTTATTGTTGATTTGTCTGAGTTTGGTGCTTTTATTTCTTCCTGTAAGGTCTTGCTTCCTTCTTTTTGTCAAAACTCTCGTGTGGAGTTTACTAGGAGGCTTACAAATATGATTGCTCACAACCTTGCTAGGGTGGTCATAGATCATGCTAGTCCTGACGTCTTCTTTAATATTCCAACATGTATTGAATCTTTAATTATTAATGATATACAGTAAGCTTCTTTTGTCAAAAAAGAAGAAGCATAATGATCTATGTCAAAGCTATGTACCTTTGCTAAAGTCCATCCCTCTGTCATTATGGTATTTCATATTACGGCTGTGCCTTTCGGTGCAAGTGATCGGATAAAATGATTAATGTATAACCATCAGTTATTCTCGAATGAGCATATATTGTCAAATAATCTATAAATATTAGTGTGCATCACCCTTCATATACATTATTTCATTATTTATTTCGTGTTTACTCTCTATACTTTGGAAACTGGTTCCTTATTGCATTTGTGTGACGCAATTACACTTTAATAACAAATATTATATAAAGCTGATTTAGTAAAGATGTAATGTGAATCATGATTTCAAATTAATAGTCGAAATTATTTACTGTAAATAACTGCTTCATTATAGTAGGGAATCCGAATTCATGTACTTCCATGCTTTTGGTACATCTCCACTATGCACCACCCAAAACGATCAGCCGGCCCATCTACCCAACAAGAAGGTAAGAGCCAGCATTTTTTAGGGAGGATTGAAGACGTTCTGATTGTGTTCATATTGAACAATTTCAATAAAACGTGGTAAGCACGAATACCTTCAACAGGATTCAGGAGTCATTCACATGTAGGCCTGTAGATGCTTTTTCTTGATTTGGATAAACTTCAAAAATCTTTTACTTCCAAAAATTGATGATGCACAAGTCATCATGCAATATAGCTACAGCTAGCGATTCCCCTCCACGCACACACCGACTAGGAAAAGAGAGATGTGATGTGTTAATAACATTTTAAGCTTTGACTAAACAATAGAGACACCTGATAGCGATATCAATGAGATTTGAATGAATGGTGGAATGACTTCATTGATTCGGATAGATCTGATGAATCCAAAAATCCGAATTAAATTAATTAAATTGGTTGGAATTTTTTTATGTTTCGATCGAATTCGAACCGAATCAAATCAAATTCGATGATAATTAATTCAGTTATAGGATTCCAGGTTTTTGGAACCGAACCAGTTATTATTTTTTAAATATTTAATATTTATTATAATATATTATTTATATATTTTTTAATGTTTTAATAGTTTAATATGTTTATAATTAATATAGTTTATTTTTTATTTATACAATTTAATATTTTATATATTTAATATTTATACTTTTTTAATATTTTCGGATCCGAATCGAACTAAATCGAATCAATTCACTTTTGATTGATTTAATTTGGTTCAAATTTTCTGATAAAAAAATTATAAATCTGAAACAAATCGAATCAATTAATTTTGATTGATTCAAATTTATTTTTCATATAAATCCAAATCAAATCAATCCGTAAACACTGTGGTCCTCCCACCTCGGTCTTCACTGTTTGTTTGCCTTGGAATTGCATGGTGGATTCGTAGCAGTGCTTTTGATCTGACTACGAGATATTAGTATAGAATGGTGAAATCATTCTTGGGAAGACAACCCACAGAAAATAATATCCCTGATTTGATCTGCCACTGCCTCAATCTCAAGGCTTTCAATGCAAAATTCCAGTTTAAAAATGGAATGATTGTACTCCCTACTGACTTAATTATAAATAAAATAATATCAATATTTTTTAGATTTAAATATAAATAAAATACAATCAACTCAATTCTAAATATAAGTATTCTAAAAATTAAAAAAAATATTCAATCAAAATAATTCTTCCTTTACTTTTCTAAAAACATTACACATTCTCGAGATAATTAAAAAATATTTAATAATTATAACTTATTTTTTATCTAAATCAAAACAACTGAAGTAAATAAACTAACTTTCTTAATAAATATAAACTTAATTTATTTATTTTTATAATTAAATCCGAGATAATACTAACACAATCATGTACCCAACGTTGGTTAATGTTAGTGAAGGTGAACTGCAATTTCACGTCAAAAATGACACAATTATAAGCGTGTTAATTTTTTCTACACTATTTACTGATATTATAGGGAGTTGATTTGGGAAATTCTTAGAATTTTAAATGGTAAAGTGATTTTTTTTAATATACATGCCGGAGAGGGGAGGAGAAGATAAAGGTGGGTTTTGATCCCAAGAAATAAGAATCAATTATAATAATAAAAAATTATCAACTAAACTAGTTAGGACATTCTACACAAATCATTAATTTGGCACTATCATATGATTATTAGGGTTGGTTATGGTGCATCATCCATATTTTATATAATTTGGGTCAATTAAATTATCATATAGGTTGATCAAAATTTCAAACTTTCTAGTTGTATTATTCTGTAGTCAAACTACATGAATACAGTATATTGTAGTATAATATATATATTTTTTATATTTGTAAATTTAACTCATATTAAAATAATGTTTTTTGATTAAAAAAATTTATTATATTACAAAATATTATTGACAACGAATATTATTTTAATTCATATTAAAATATAATTTTACAATATAATTAGTTTTTTAATCAAAAAACATTATTTTAATATGAGTTAAATTTGCGAATACAAAGAGTACATATACTATACTACAATATATTGTATTCATATATTTGACTACAGTAGAAAGTTTGAAATTTTGATCAAACCCATGTGACAATTTGATTGATCCAAAATTTGTCACATATGAATAATGTAGTGGGTGGTGTAAAATATAGGTGATGCACTTTAACCCAACCCTAATTATCAACTACACATGAATGATGAGTGTTTGGCTTTGTGAAAACTAGAGATATGTGATTGGCATCAAAATTTAATTCAATATATATTGATTATGAATTTAATTTTGATACTTAATGAAATTTTTTATATTATCAATTAATTATAAATCATATTATATGTAATTTTTAATATAATTATAATGAAAGTCAACCATTTTTTATATTTTAACAATTTATGATCGTGCAAAGTAAAAAATATTTATACTGATTAGGCATATTAATTAAATCCATAATTAATACTTCTTTTATTTACTAATTAGGAGAATATATAATCCTCTTAATACTTAATAAAATTATATTAAATAAAAAAATATTTAACGAAACAAAAGTCTTATAAACATACAAAGCAAATAATTTTTCCTTTTATAATATTTAAAAAATATGAAAAATATAATTGAAGAATTTAAAATTATTTTATTGACCAGCAAGGCCCGATACAATTGGTAGATAGCAAGATTTCTCAGACATGATATCAGAGGTTCGACTCTTACCGTATTTATGGAAAATGTTTTATTGGGAGAGTCAAGACTCACTTCAATAATTTCTACGCCTAAAAAAAGATTAATATCTGGATATCGATTAGAGGATATCCTTATTGTAAAAAAAAACAAATATTATGATACGGCCCAACTCGGTGCTAATGTCACGGCCCAAGTTAACACTCCTGAATAGAACTTAACTGAAGAGGAAGATGGAAACCAGAATGGCCCAATAGGAAGGCCCAGGTGCAATGTGAGAAGACCCAGCTGGATGGATAATTATGCAGTGTAATAATTTAGTATCTATGTCTAAAATTTCCTTTTATTTGTTGTCATGAGCTGGACACGTGGCTTGCATCCCACATTTCTTGTAACCGTTTCCTCCTATTTAGGAGTATGTATGAATGAAAGAAATGACAGAAGATCCCAGAAAAAAAACTCTGTTTTCCTTCCTCCTAAAACTCTGGAGAGTCGTTCCTCTCTCGAATCAGGAACCTTAACTCTACACAGTGCCTATCATTAGTGCTTTCATCTACCCTCATGCCTCCTAAACCTACACAGACCCATGATGATGCTCTAGCCGCCATTAATGAACACCTCGACCATATACAGTCTCGCTTAGACGCTTCCCACTCGCCTCTGCAACAAGTTATGGATGCCCGCCACGAAACATTAACCACAGTTCTTAACACCTTGGCTGATAAGGTACAGAATCTCACAGACGCATCCCCACCACCACCACCCCTGCCACCCCCTCCGTACCATCCCCCTCATATGCACACACCAAAACTTCTTCTTCCTACCTTTGATGGCGGCGATGTCCTCGACTGGATCTTTCAGGCCGAGCAATACTTCCAGTTTTATCAGATTCCACCTCTTGGTCGCATGGGGTAAGTTGGCTTTTTCATGGCTGGCGATGCTCTAAGCTGGTTTAAGTGGATGCATGCTAACCAGCAGCTAACCACCTGGGAAGTGTTCCTCAAAGCTTTAAAACAGAGGTTCGGCCCTTCCTCTTATGAGAACCATCAAGCAACACTCTTCAAGCTGAAACAAATTGGCTCGGTGGTGGACTATCAAGCAGCCTTTGAAAAGATTTCCAACCCTATCATTGGCCTCCCGGTCGACGCCCTCCTCAACTGCTTCATATTAGGACTCAAACCTGAGATACAATGTGAGTTAGCCATCATCAAACCTTATTCTCTCACACAAACCCTGGGCCTAGCCAAAATAATTGAATCTAAGTTACAAGACACACCACAAACTTACCCCCGTAAGCCATCTTATCCTCCTCAAGCCTCTAACCCGGCCCTGCTACCCAAGCCACCCCCTTCCACCCCCTTTCCAATCCGACGCCTTCCACCCTCTGAAATGCAAGCTCGAAAGGCCAAAGGTTTGTGCTTTAATTGTGATGACAAATGGCATTTTGGTCATAAGTGTAGTGGCAAACAGTTTTTATTGTTGCTATGTGATGAACCAGACGACTCATCCCTTGCTACATTTGACCCTTCCTTTCCACCCTTGCCACTCAACCCCACGACCATCTTACCCACACCACCTCATGATCCAACACCTACACCCTCCAACACCACCACTGCTTTCCAACTTTCTGACACTGCCTGAATAGGTGGTCAAGTTCCAAAAACTCTTCGTGTTTCGGGCTGTGTCCAAGGTCATCATGTCACTGTATAGACACAGGAAGTTATCATAATATTCTTCAACCTCGCTTCGCATCCTTCTTACAACTCCCTGTCCTACCCATTTGAGAGTTTTCAGTAATGGTTGGCAAATTAAGTGCCTCGGGTTGTGTCCCCTAGTCCCGCTAAAGCTACAGTAACACACATTTAACATCCCCATGTATTTGATGAATATTCAGGGTGTTGATGTAGTCCTTGGTATGGCTTGGCTACGTACCTTAGGCACCGTCACTTCAAATTTTGCAATTCCCTCAATGACTTTCTCCAATAATAATTCCCAACTGACTTTACAAGGACAACCCCACCCTACCCCAATCCCTTTATCTTACCATCAACACAAATAGCTTTACCCATGTATTTTCCATTATCTATATTCCCTCAAATAACATACTTACCTCAACTTACTTAGTTATCTCACCTACCGAAACTTCATCCAACCCCCTTAGCCATTCCAACCCGGATATACAACAATTGCTCGACCAATTCTCCACTGTTTTTCAAACTCCCCAAGGCCTTCCCCCTAAACGACCACATGATCATCATATCCACCTTCTTCCAAATTCCAAACCCATTAACATAAAACCTTATCGTTATCCACATTGCCACAAGGAGGTTATGACCAACCTCGTTGCTGAAATGTTACGTGAGGGTATAATACAGCCTAGTACTAGCCCCTTTTCCTCCCTTGTAGTGCTCATAAAAAAGAAAGATGGGTCATGGCATTTCTGTGTAGAATATAGGGCCCTTAATGCTATAACCGTTAAGGATCGGTACCATATACCAACTGTTGATGGCTTGCTAGATGAACTTTTTGGTGCTACAATATTCTCAAAAGTGGATTTAAGATCCGGGTATCATCAAATTCGGCTTGCTGAGGGAGATGAATTTAAGACCGCATTTCGAACTATTGATGGTCATTTCGAATTTCTGGTGATGCCGTTTGGGCTCATGAATGCACCATCAACTTTCATGGCTGCCATGAATGACTTATTACGACCCTTCCTTCGCAAGTTCATTGTGGTCTTTTTTGATGACATCTTAATCTTTAGCCGATCCCTGGAGGAGCATTTACAACACTTACACAAGGTATTAACCTTACATCACTCTTCACACTTTTATGCTAAATATTCCAAATGTGTTTTTGCAAGTCCATCTATTGATTATTTGGGCCATGTTATTTCGGCCCTAGGGGTTGCACCTGATGATTCTAAAATTAAAGCAATTTTGGACTGGCCTGTACCACGGTCACTAACGACCTTGCGTGGGTTTCTTGGGCTAACTGGGTATTATAGGTGATTTGTTAGACATTATGCCACTCTTGCTAGCCCATTAACTGACTTGTTGAAAAAAGGAATTTTTTTGTGGTCGTTGACATCGATGCATCGGCCATCGCTGTTGCCGCTGTCCTCTCTCAACAATCTCATCCTTTGGCATTCTTCAGTAAAAAATTGTCATCGCGGATGCAAGCGGCCTCTGCTTATGTTCGCGAAATATTGGCGATCACTGAAGCTATCAAGAAGTGGAGACAGTATTTATTGGGTCGCGAGTTCCATGTCTACACTGATCAACAAAGCCTTTGCAACCTTCTACATCAAACCATCCAAACCCCCGAACAACAAAATTGGTTACCTAAATTATTGGGCTTTGATTTCGACATCCATTATAAACTAAGTAATTCAAATAAGGTTGTGGATGCTTTATCTCGTAAATTTGACCCCACACCATCAGAGTTCTTAGCTGTTTCATCCCCGGTACTCACATTTGTTAATTAGCTAAGGGACTTTTATGTTCACCATTTGGATGGGCAAGCTATTATGGAGCAATAGAAGTCCAACTCTCATATGCAAGAGCAATTTCGATGTATAGATGACCTTCTTTACTTTGGGGAACACCTATATATTCCCACTGCTAGTGGATTACAAAATTCCCTTTTAACAGAATTCCACACTTCTCCTTTAGGAGGTCACCCAGGTGTCAAAGCAACCTTGGATCGGATGGCTGCTTCCCTATACTGGTCAACGATGAGAAAATCGGTTACTGAGTTTATAAAACAATGCCAGGTATGTCAACAAACAAAAACTTCTACTCAAGCCCCTGCTGGACTACTACAACCTCTACCCATCCCGGGTCAAATATGGGAGGACATTTCCATGGATTTCATCACTCACTTGCCTGCTTCCCATGGAAAAACGGTTATTTGGGTAGTGGCGGATCGACTCACCAAGTATGCCCACTTTATTTCCCTCCCAACCCAATTTACAACACAATCTTTAGCTGCAATTTTCGCCACTGAGTTATATCGTCTACACGGGGTACCAAAAACGATTGTCTCCGATAGAGATCCCTTGTTCCTAAGCAAATTTTGGAAGACTTTCTTTCAACTTCAGGGAACCACCTTGGCTTACTCTAGTGCCTACCACCCCAAAACCAATGGACAAGCAGAGGTTCTCGATCGGTGCTTGGAAGCATACTTACGGTGCTTTGTTAGTGACGAGCCACAACGGTGGACTCAATTTCTGCACCTGGCAGAATTTTGGTATAACACTTCCTATCACCCATCTATTGGAATGACTCCTTTCGAGGCTCTATATGGATGACATCCTCCAACCATTCCATCCTACTTACCAGGTAGCACTAAAGTCGCGGCCCTTGATGAATTCCGCACACATCACCAATCCCTGTTGAATAAATTAAAATGCCAACTCTCAACGGCAAGACACCGAATGAAACAACAGGCAGATAAGCACAGACGCGATGTGGAGTACTGTGTGGGAGACCGGGTCTACTCGCGTCTTCAGCCATACCGCCAAGTCTCGGTTGCTCGCCGCCGTTCTCACAAATTGGCACCAAAGTTTTATGGCCAGTTTCAAATCCTCAGTCGGATTGGTGTTGTTGCTTACCACCTCAATCTGCCACCCACATCAAAGATTCATCCCATTTTTCACGTCTCTTTGCTTCGCCCCTGCCATGGCCACCCAGATACCCAAACATGTCCTTTACCTCCCCTAAGTCATGGCTCTCACCCTCTGCTCGAACCTCTGAGAATTTTGGGACGAAGAACCCTCTCGAGTAGACAAGGCCCAGAAGAGCAAGTTTTGGTCCAATGGAGCACCCAATCCGAAGCAGAAGCAGCTTGGAAGGACTCCAAGTCTCTGACCGATCGTTACCCTGACGTGGACCTTGCGGACAAGGTCATTTCTCAAGGTGTGGGTGTTGATACGGCCCAACTCAGTGCTAATGTCATGGCCCAAGTTAACACTCCTGAAGACAACTTAACTGAAAAGGAAAATGGAAACCAGAATGGCCCAATCGGAAGGCCCAGGCGCAATGTGAGAAGACCCAACTGGATGGATAATTATGCAGTGTAATAATTTAGTATTTATGTCTAAAATTTCCTTTTATTTGCTGTCATGAGCTTGACACATGGGTTGCATCCTATATTTCTTGTAATCGTTTACTCCTATTTAGGAGTACGTATGAATGAAAGAAAGGATAGAAGATTCCAGGAAAAAAACTCTCTTTTCCTTCCTCCTAAAACTCTGAAGAGTTGTTCCTCTCTCGAATAAGGAACCTTAACTCTACACGGTGCCTATCATATTCTGTCGAAAACCCAAATCGTACTTGGCTTTCCATTTGAATTGATCAATACTATCATGGTTCATAGGCAAGTTGGGATTAATTAAGTTGATATTGCAAAGTATGGATTTGCGCTATCCTAATTTTTTATATTCTTCTCTCGACTTTATAAAATTGAAATCATTCCAAATAATCGGCCGTACCGTTCTCTAATCTCTCTATATATGCTATGATTTTTTTAATTAGTGATACAAATGCTAATTAATCAAATAATATGAATATTATCTTGAATATATTTTTCCTTTATATTTTGAGCTGGCATGTTGATTTGAATCTCGACCAATCCCCATCCATTTGACTATTATTCTCCATAAAAGAAATATCCTATACCTCAATAAACATGAACTTAAAATCAAAAGTCAAAAGTTTATTGGGGGAGAGTACGATGCAAAACCTAAATCAAAATGAAATCTCGCCACCTAAATCTAGTTTCCAGCTTCAGAATATCTTGCAGTACATTATAAAAAGCAACCTTCCATCACAAAAAATATATATCAACGTTAAAATCAAAACCAAAGTGATAGAATAAAAATCAGTCTTACTAACAAGTGTCATAAGAATATTAATTAAATAATTTAAAAAAAAATCATATTAAAAAATTAAGTATTACAGTTTTTGAGATACTAAATATATTATTTGTCTATAAAGTTTTTTTTTTAGTTTTTAAAATAATACGTTAAAAAAAATACTCGTCAGCATTCTTAAAAAATTATAAAGGACACGACTACACGAGGCAGCACGTGTATGATATTGCTTCCAACAAGATTAGCATAGATATTCTGCTCCCATAATGTAATCTTTTATTACGAGTCCACAAAAGGACACACCTACACAAAATCTCTCTGTTTAGTAATTACAGTTGACGCTTTTCACGAATTACCCAAACAAGGAATATGAAAAAGCGACGCCGTGAAAAAGCTGTTTTTTAAGCCACCGGTTCCGGAAGGCGACTCGGGATTTGACGGCTGGTTCAGCATTGACCTCCGGTCAACTCTGTGCAATGCAATCACTGTGCAACATCACTCACAAATCACAATGACCAAAATCTGTGAATCACCAAGGGCATATCGTGTATGCAGAAAGATAAATATTATATGCGTCAGGAACCGTCATCTTCTACTGTTTGTCTGGACATTTGGGTCATTTTAACACGAATGCTAATTTGACACGATTCTTGAACATCAGTACGGCGAGATCATATGTATACTGTGTGTTACTATAGTTATATTGTGCAATATTATAGTGGATTATTTAAAAAAAAAATATTTTTTCAATTTTTTTTATAAATAATTTTTTTATTAATTATCTGTAAATATCTGATGAATCGAGTATAAATATCCGGTGAATTCAGTTCATTATATGATGAATGAGTTTTTTTGAGAAATATTTTTTTTGGTTAAGTATGTACAAATATATGGTGAATCCGGCATAAATATCTGGTGAATTCAGTTCGTTATCTGGTGAATAGGTTTTTTTGAGAAATAAATTTTTTGGTTAAGTATGTGCAAATATATGGTGAATCAGGCATAAATATCTGATGAATTCAGTTCGTTATCTGGTGAATATGTTTTTTTGAGAAATAAATTTTTTGGTTAAGTATGTGCAAATATATGGTGAATCAGGCATAAATATATGGTGAATTCAGTTCATTATCTGGTGAATGTGTTTTTTTTTTTATAAATAAATTTTTTGGTTAAGTATGTGTAAATATCTGGTGAATGAGTTTTTTTGAGAAATAAATTTTTTGGTTAAGTATGTGCAAATATCTGGTGAATCGTGTACAAATATCTGGTGAATTCAGTTCATTATCTGGTGAATGAGTTTTTTTTAGAAATAAAATTTTTATTTTTTTTAAAAAGACAAATTTTTTTTTAAAGAAATGTGATGTTACAGTAACGCTACAGTACACTACTGTAACACGATGTCGCGTGTCATGTCGTAAATCCGTGTCAAATTAGCGTAGCTCTTATTTTAAAGTTTAAAACTTATATATATTTTTTATAGTTAAGTATAAATAATAAAAGTTTTTAACTTAAATCAATAACGATTTGTCTAACATAATACTATATTTTCCTTCAAAAAAAAAAAGCATAATACTATATTTATATTGCTATTATTTGTTTTCAGATATTATATATATATATATATATATATATATATATTGAAATATACTTTAACTTTTAGTCCCTTATTTTATTAATTTTATGATTTAATTTTGTAAAATATTTATATTTATATATTATGTTAATATATGGGGTTGAACTAGTGCTAAACAAATGATCATATCAAAATATTGGATCACATTTTGGCCAACTTCTACACTTTGTTTATTTGGTTGAGGAAAGAATGAAAGAGGAAAGAAATGAGAAAGAAGAAAAATAATAGAAAATGATAAGATTTTTTAGCGATTTGATAGAAAAAAATGAAATAAAATAAAACAAAAACTTTTTTCTTGTCTTGTCCCAGTCTCATTTTTCTTTTCTTCCTATTTCTTTTAGAACCAAATGAGAGAAAATCAACCTTTTCTCCAATTTCCCATCCCTTTTTTTATTTCCTTAACTAATATGCTCTACCAAATGAAGTGTTAAAGCCCGTTACGATGTATCCTATCAACACTTTTAGTGGTGTATATTAAGATAACAAAAAAAAATATATACAAATGTGTTAAGTACTATTATATATACTATATATTAAATTGAAAGAAGCACGAGAGAAGGAGAAAAGAAAAAAAAAATATGAGTTTTCTCTTCTCTTGTTTGATCGTTTGGTTGAATAGAAAAATAAAAAGAAAATATGATTTTTTTTTTGTAAAAATATATTTATTTCTGATTATATATGTTGACACTTATAATCTAATATTATTAACATAATATAAAGAATTAAAAATATAAATTACATAAGTTATACCAGCCCTATTTTCTATTCACCAAACTCAAACCCAATGCCTTATTCAAGAAAAACCAATTTTCTTCCCATTTAGACAACCAAATATTGGATGTCAGTTCAACTATAGTAACATATCAAAGTTACATAGGCATGAATTGATGGTGGTATAAGTATGTGTAAATTATATTTCTCCAAATTTATCTCACGTTTTGGTGTGTTATTAATAGTGGTGGTAGGGATCATAAAGTCATTGAGATCACACACGGAAGTGGAATTAAGAATCACAGCTCCCATCTCCAACATCATCTTCAAAAAGATAGAAGATATTGAGACTTTTATTTATGTTAGAGAGAGAGAGAGAAAGAGAGTGGTGACATGAAGATCATTGGATTAGAGTGACAGATGGAAATAGAACAACAACAACAACATAGCATGTTACATAACTTACATGTAACATAACACCGTCTTTAAGATTTGGGCACACCCACGTTAAGGAATCCCCTCTTTCTTCTCTTTGGCTTTTGTCTCTGTCTTCTCTTTCTGTTCAACCAAGTGATGGAGGCCAACAGTGTCGTTTCTATTGATCTCTCTCCCATGGAGGGATCCCATCAAGAGGTTCATGTTTTGGCCGTCGATGATAGCCTCGTTGATCGAAAGGTCATTGAGCACTTGCTCAAAATCTCAGCTTGTAAAGGTGAGTATGCTTTAGAAAAACAAAAACAAAAATGGGGTTCTCATTTCTCACTCCTTTTCTCTCTCTGTAATTTTTTGCACGGTTTGAAATTTCATGAGGTTGAGTTTTTTTTTTTATTTTTTGGGTTGGGAAAATTGCAGTTACTGCCGTGGATAGTGGAATCAGAGCACTACAATTCTTGGGGTTGGACGAGAAGAGAAGAACCTCTGAATCTGATGATGGTTTTGTTGTATGTATCAAATGGAATTTCATTTTCCTTTATTTATTTTTTTCTCTGAATGAGAGAGCTTAATTAATTTTCTGCCTTGGCAGGGTTTGAAGGTGGATCTAATTATCACAGACTATTGCATGCCAGGAATGACTGGTTATGAGTTGCTCAAGAAAATCAAGGTTAAAAATTCGAAACCAAACTCTTTCATATTTTCCACATTATAGTTAATGTTATTTGAGAGTGAAAATTTGTTGAAAATGTTAATTTGAAGCAGGAATCGTCCACTTTCAGAGAAATTCCAGTGGTGATTATGTCTTCTGAAAACATTTTGCCACGCATAGACAGGTATAATGATAATAATAATTATTGCTACTACTTTTGCTATTATTTTTCAGATTAATTACACTCCTTACATTTTGGACAGATGAAGTTATTGAACATGTATTAAAAATGTACACAGCTTAATAAGTTGTTATATGACCAATGTTTTGATTATGAAAATTGAAAATATTTGTAATTTTTATGGAAAAACATGTAGATGCTTGGAGGAAGGTGCGGAGGATTTCATAGTGAAGCCAGTGAAGTTATCTGACGTGAAACGGTTGAAGGGTTACATGACAACGAGGGACGTTAAGGCAGGAAGCCCAGACAGAGACGGCGGCGTTGACGGTGGCGGCGGCGGCGGTGTTGGGATCAATAAGAGAAAGCTGCCGGACACCCCTGATGTGTCGTCATCACCACCGTCCATTTTGTCATCAACACTTTCATCATCACCGTCATCACCGTCGTCTTCCCTTTTATCTTCACCCACCGTGCTTGATTCTCCAATCAGACGGCTTAAAATGACCAGCACCGATTAATAACTTCTACTCTGCTGTGGTGGGCACATGCAGAATCTTCATTTCGCTTCTTTTTTGGGTATAATTTTAGATTTATTATTTTTCCTCTTTTGGGGTTCAAACTGCAATTACCCGTTGTTTTTTAATGGTTTTTGTTGCATTATTACCCCTGTTCTTATCTTTTCCCAATTTATTTTGTTTGTTTGTACGAAGGCGGGTTAAAGTTATTATGAATTTGATTTCAATGTTTTGTAAAAAAAATTGCGCATTAATATTTAAATTATGTGTTGCTATATTATTATTTAATAAGCTTAATAATGATCTTACGTGATTAATAGGATAACTAAAATTATCAAATGATGGGATAATATATTAGAATTTAACGATATCAATTGATTACTTATCCTACGCGTGACTTATGTATGATTTATGTTGATTTTTTTTTTATGTTGATTGATAGTGTGATAATTTTTTACCTTTACCAAATAAGTCCAATATATTATTAGATGTAAATGTAAAGTTTTTTACATTAATGTCAAAAATAAACTTTGACTCTAGTAGAATATATTATTGCTGCTTTTTCCTTATAGGAAATGGTAAAGATGAATTTATAAGATTATGGCTTTTTTTTAATTAAAAAAAAAAGATTATGGCCTTTTATATGATGAATGGGTAATCCAAATCACAAAGAAACTGAGAAGGAAATAAAACAATAGGGCCAAGATGGGAAGGGGATCACTGAAACAATGAATAATTGGGGTCTGGAAATGATGTGTAACAGATGGAATATAAGTTTTGCAAGATCTTGTCTGCTATAAAGAATAACAAAGGAATGGGGATGTGAATTGGACATGTTTGAAGTGTCCCCTCCTAATAACCAAGAGGGTGAGAAGGAAGGAGTTGTGGGGTCTTGAAACTGCTACACCTGTCTAATTGTCTGTAATGGAGGAAGGTTGGGTAATAAACCCTCTAGCTATATCAGAAAATTCACATTGGTTTAGTCATGTGGAAGTGGAACCAGAATATTTGGTTGTTGTTACTGGACCAGAGTGATCTAAAGAGAGTGGGGGCACACATATATACACCCTGTTGTAGGTTTGATTCTTTTCTTTTTTCTCCTATCTCTCTCTCATTCTCTGACTGCCGCCCCCCCCCCGCTCCGTTTTTTTTTTACTTAACTTTGACATGAACAGCGTTTGTTTTTGTGCTTAGAGAGGCAACAATACAAATCAAAACTATAAGAATT
The DNA here is from genome assembly GCA_030762895.1 of Sophora flavescens. Lineage (NCBI taxonomy): Eukaryota > Viridiplantae > Streptophyta > Magnoliopsida > Fabales > Fabaceae > Sophora > Sophora flavescens. The sequence continues at coordinate 59,567,358 of CM061064.1, forward strand.
CCAATATTGGCAATATAAAGCATGAACTGTTGGTAGTTGAGTAATGCTTCATAGCCCGATTTATTGGTCAGAGACTTTCCAAATTCGAGGGATGGTAGTTGGATAGGTTAAAACTAGCCGATGTCCATGTATTGTATCGGGAACGTATAAATTTTTTAAAACAAATAGTTGATATAAATATTGTTTTGGTAATTTAAATTGTATTTTCATTGTCATTCAAAATAAATAATTAATATTAATGTGATAAAATTCATAAAAATAAATCTTCAACATTGTAATGCTTGTTTTAAAAGACTTGAGAAAAGCACATGAAAAGGAGCTCATGGATGTAATTAGAAAAATGAAGTATACTACTCCATCTATGGTATTTAAGGTTTCTACACACAGATTAAGAAATCATTAATTTGTTTACATTTATACCAAAATACCCTTATTTACAACATTAAATAAAAAGAAACATTTATAATTAGAGAAAATAAAGTGGATTGATATGTGCCACTTTTGTTTTGAAACATTCAGCATTTATAGTTGAATTTAAGTAGGAAATGTTTAATGTATTTTCAAGGTATTTCAATTTAATTCTATGATAAATGTATATATGGAAACAAATTGTCAAATATATCTTGGGTTTATACAAGATCAATTGTTTTGGAATAAAAACAAATAGCTAAAATTACCATAAAAAAAGAACGGAGGGAGTATGTGTTATTCATTTTCTAACTATTTCAAAAAAAAAAAACTATTATCACACTTTGAATCTTTTAAGACCAGAAAAATAGGAGAAATGCAAAATAAATATTACCCTAAAAATCATACAAATAATATTATTTCAGCAAGATAAATGCAAAATGTTGCTCAAAATTTGATTCAATATTCAAAATTTGTTTTTAAATATTGAATCAAATTTTGATTGGAAAAGTTGTATTAGTAAAATTCTTAAAATTTTATTTAATATGTATTTTTGTAAGATTAACTATCTATCTAATATGCATTTAGTTATTGAGAATCTTATAATTGTAATTATTAATATTTTAATAAATTATAAAACTATTTCATATGTAAGTATTTTTTGGAAAGTCAACCTAATTAATGTGTTATTTTTTTATGACTAATATTGGAAAGTGAAACAATTGAGGGTCGTAATAATCATTATGAATTATGATTACCATGATAATTTGAAAATAATTATTAGTTATCTTGGAATGCTTTAATTTTTTTGAAAATATATATGAAGGATTAAATGTTGAGAGAAGAATTATGATTGGTCGTTAGTTGTTTTGAAAAAAAAAACACTATAAATAAAATTTTTAAAAGTGGAATATTTTGACAAATGTCAAAATAATTTAAATTTTATAATTATTCTAAAGACGACATGTGTCAATACTTTCCATCCATGGTTTTTGTCTTATAATATTTATAGATTCTATGTTAAACATGATATAATAGCATCATTTACACTTCATCATGATGCCAATTAAAATAAAGAAATAACATAATGAAAAAATGAATAACAGTGAAATGGGCCATATATTTTCTTATTTTTTTGTTTCAGTTACTGAAAGTTATTTTAAAATATATCTTTTTTGTCAATAATTGAAATGAAGGACGTGAAAATTATTTGCAAAATTGTTACCAGTTAGAAGCATATTGTTTGAGTGATTTGATTCTTGCCATTCTGTTTCTCACCTATTAAATATTAATTAGAGAAAGTGGGAGAATTGTGTAAGGTTTCAAAGTATACTTTGTCTTGTTCATCGAGAGATGAGAAATCACTAAAACATGGTTTTAAATTATTTATAACAATAAATTGTCATCTGAAAATGATTTATTGCCTTGAAAACATATATATATCTATAAATAATTTTATTAAATAGATATTAAAAAATTGTAGAAATAGTTGTTTTACCAAAATAGCATATATATGTTACCCGAAAAATCATACAAATAATATTATTTCAGCAAGATAAATGCAAAATGTTGCTCAAAATTTGATTTTGATTGGAAAAGTTGTATTATTAAAATTTTTAAAATTTTATTTAATATGTATTTTTTTTAAAGATTATCTATCCATCTAATATGCATTTAGTTATTGAGAAACTTATAATTGTAATTATTAATATTTGAATAAATTATAAAACTATTTCATATGTAAGTATTTTTTTGGAAAGTGAACCTAATTAATGTGTTATTTTTTATGAGTAATATTGGAAAGTGAAACAATTGAGGGTCATAATAGTCATTATGAATTATGATTATCATGATAATTTGAAAATAATTATTAATTATCTTGAAATGCTTTAATTGTTTTGAAAATATGTATGAAGGATTAAATTTTGAGAGAAGAATTATGATTGGTCATTAGTTGTTTTGAAAAAAAAAATCACTATAAATAAAATTTCTAAAAGTGGAATATTTTGCCAAATGTCAAAATAATTTAAATTTTATAATTATTCTAAAGATGACATGTGTCAATACTTTCCATCCATGATTTTTGTCTTAGAATATATTTATAGATAGGGAAATGGATTTCCTAAAGTCAAATTTTGACACATTTATACATTCATGCTTTAGTGCACCATAGATCAATGGGGAGATCATTCATCTATTAAAGGTTAAAAATAATGCTAAATTATTCAGGCAACAATTCTGACAAAAAAATGTTGAAACTATTTAGTATTTTCTTTACAAATTCTATTATTTGAACAACATTTTAAAACATCAATATCAATTTTTTTTTGGTATTCTAAACCTATTTATATTTTTTTCCCTGTCGTTTTATTATATCACATAACAAAAAAGGGGACACCACCAATTCTTGTTTGTCCAAGTGACCAGAGCTTAATTCTCCTTTAAGTAAGATCTTCGGTTCGAGTTTTGTGAAAGGAAAAAAAAAATCACGGGGACAACTTTGCCCCCTTACACGAATCCCTGCTCAACTCGAATCAGTCGATGTTCAACGTGATCTTCGAACACCGAGCGTCTAAATAAAAAAAATGGAGACATCATTTAGTTGTACAAATAAATTTATTCTTTCTTTATTGAGTTGGTTTTACTAACTATTCCACATTTTATTTTCTTCTTCTTTTCCTGTAACTCTAGCTAATATTAGATTTTCGGATAAAAACCTTTTAAAGTAAGTTTGCATATAAAATGAATAAGTAAGAATGTATTCAAATTTCCAGAAAAAAAAATGTATTCAAATTTGACTTAATAAAGTACATAGAAATTTCATATATATATATATATATATATATATATATATATATATATATATATATATATATATATATACACTTTTGAAGCTTCATTTTGTGATGATTTCTATCATAAATCTTGAACATCTATTATTAGAAGTATAAATGAGTCGAGCTATTTGTAAATTATTCAATCTTATTCCAGAACTCATTTGTTTAGCTGAATAAATAAGCTCAACTTTGAAATTAGACTCAATTATTTAAATAAGTCCAATTCAAGTTTTATAAGTGTGTCATTAAGAGTTCATGAATACCCCATGTATATGTATGTTACCTAGATTGTAATAGATTATATGTGAATACAAAATTATATTTTATTGAATTTAATTTTGATGTATTCTTAGTGTAAAACTTTTTTACACATTCAACGAGACATCATCTCACCTTTTTGTATAAAGATGTTTGTTAAATATTAAACTAATAAACGTGAAAACAATTAAAGGAGAAATTTGATAATTTGAAAAAAATAAAACAATAGTCAAGTTGTAAGCTCAAACTTCATATACGCAAATTAAACTCACGCTTGTTTTAGTTAAAGGCTGCGCTATGGGGTATCCTTAAGAGTGTGGAGTTGGCTTGGAGTCTTGGGTATTAGAAGACTTGTGATTGAGTCAGACTCTATCTATGTAATTTTGGTTTTTTTTCTTTTTGGGCTTCGGCTCCGTTGAAAAAAAATATAGAAAAACTCACATTTTAAATAAATGAGTCAAACTTTAATATCTTTTTTCATAAGCAAACCTAAAGTTTTAAGTGGTTTTGACTAATCCGAATCAAATTAGGTTGACTCCTATAAGTTGGACAAAACTCTTTCACCAAATATTTTTTTTTTCATTCATTAGAGTCGAACCTCGGGTCTTGCTTAAGAGGAATCAAACTTCAGCCAGTTAATCACTTAGACCAATAGGCATTGATTGGTTGCAATATTTTTGCTCAAGCTAGAGTCGTCAGGTGGAGATAGATGAAATGCTTTTGAACTGTGGCTAACTTCATTTAAGCACCGTACACATACCAGCTTCAAAGCGTTTTCTCTTTGGATGTCCTTCCCCTGTAGTCCAATACTCGAATTGTACATTTAAAAGATTGTGGTTATACTATCGTTATAAATCATAATAAAAGATACGTTGAAACGTTGTACTAATTCATAAATAGAAGCAACTTACACAATGTAATGTACTTTAAACAATTAAACTCTAATTAAAGGAAACCAAGTGGTTGAGTGCAAGTGGTTAACATACTGCTACTTAAGGACGAATCGTTCGGGCTCTGTCCGAGTTCTATCATTGGATATGTAACAAGCCTTGATCAGGCTTTACTAACCATGCGGCCGACTCGAAGATTAGTCTCATAACGGATCCAAAGGATCTAAGCCGTGTGGATACTTCAATGGCTCACTCGATCCTAAAAACTAATCAGGATGAGTATAAAAAAAAAACGCAAACCAAAGGAAGAAAACAAGAGCGGGGAAATTATGAGGTGATTATAATCCTTTTCTCTGGTTGGGCCTATCCATGACCATGCTGATTTGCACGGTTTTATTGGGGCCCATAAAACCCAGATTGCAGGGCATAATAGAAGAAAGAAGTAGACAAACTTTCTGCCAGCCATCAAAATTGTATCTGCTGGCAGGGCCCATAATCCAGTTACCTTTAAATTATTATGGCGCAAAGTTTGGATTTAATTTATGTCGCTCATGTTTCGCAAAATCGTGATACACAAAATCTGCTATGTTTTATTTGATTCTGCCACGATAGGAGTGGCCTTATGATATTTGTCGTTATCATTGTAGACAGAAGTTTATCATGGATGGCATGGAATGACTCATTTCTAAAAGCATTTCTTGTTGCCTAATTGGGATAAGTTTACTTGCTAAAACGGGGATCATGATGAGCTTAGCTAGTTGCCTTATTTAGGAATTCTGTCATATGCACTCAGCATTCACCAATTATTCTGTGCATTGCTAGCTAATTTATATTTCTGATGGTATTTTATCATAAAAAGAGAAAATACGCAGAAAGGTGTAATGTATTTTATGTTATTATATACTTGTAAGTCTATACAAGTTTTATACTTTTATTAATTTTTTAATATAGATAATTAAATTTTAGTGACTTTGAATAAGTAAGTTTTTATTTATATAACTGTCATATATTCATTAATATCTCTAATTGAACCATGTTTTCAGACGAATTTTACCTGTAGGGTCAATGGTTCAATTCTTAGAATCGTCACTTTGGGAATGACCACCACCACCCCGATGGTTTAGCTCACAACTTTGCATGTAAGAATATCCAATCAAAGACAAAAAATTATATCTCAAGTTTATACTTAAAGACTTTTTTTTAACTAAATAAATAAAAAGTTATTTTACAGACATTTATTGAAATTATTTGATTTACATCACCCCACATTACCCAATAGCGTTTTGATGAGATGACACGAGTCTCTTTCAGCTTAACCAGTGGTCTCGAGTTTAAATCCCGAACTTGAGAATGTAATAGCGTTAAAACTCTTTAGGGAGAGCTTTACCGTCCTTGTGGTTCCACCCAACTCGAGGGATTAGTATCTGCAATTGCACACGAAAGATACCCAATGAAACCAAAAAAATATCACCCCACATTATTTTTTGGTACTTTGTATGTATTTTGCACATTGTGATTTAGGGATTTGGATTCTCTCTTTTTTTTCCTCTTATGTTAAGAGGGATAAAGACAAAAACAAGTTTAATTGGACCTTACATATGGTAGCAAATTTACTTTTGTATCTTTATCTCTTCAGGGCTCGTTTGGTTGTCATGACAAGAGAGACATGATAGGATAATCTATCATATTCTGTCTCAAACTATTGTTTGGTGAGCCAACATGATAGGATAAATCAATCATGTCACTTATCATATCATGTTCATCTAGTTAAAATTCTTTCATGAGGGGAGGTCTAAGTTAGAAATCAACAGGATAGGATAAGGTGATTTAAGGTATAATAAAATATAAAAATATTTTATATATAAAATATTTGAAGTATAATAAAATAATAATTTAAAGTATGATAAAATATAACATGATTACCAAAAAAATGTATTATAAAATATTAATAATTAATTTAAATTTTTTCGTTGTAACAAGGATAATTTTTTATTTAATATTATTTAAAAAACTGAAAATATAAAATATTATTCTAATAATTTACCTATATGTAAAGTAAAAGCTAAAAATGAATTTTTAAAATTATAAAAAACTATTTTAAGTTGAACAATATTTTAAAAATTTAAAAAGTTATATGTAATTTTATCATAAGGATAATTTTGTCTTTTTATATAATTTAAAAGATGAAAATTTTAAAAAAATTAAAACCTAATAAAATATTAAAACATTTAGAATAAAAAGGAAAATTTTAAAATTCATACTAAAATTATAAGAATTATGTTATTTGTACACCTGAATTTGGACACCTAAGTGACACCCCACTCACAGTTGCATATAATACATATACTCTATCTTAAAATATTATACATCTCCATCCTACCCACACTCATCAATCTACGGTATCTATACGGGTGTCCAAATTCAAGTGTACAAATAACATAGCTCAAATTATAATGATATCCAATTGGTTGTCCAATTGATTATCTGATAGACACCAAACGTCGAATATAATAATAACTTATTCTGCTTATATCATATCCTACTCTTACTCGCTTATCATATTCCTATCCTTTGGTGACTACCATACGAGCCTGGATAGAGATCATTTAAACATCTATCTTTATTTCCTGGACCATCATGTCCCATCTAACCAAAATATGACAAATACATTTCACCTAAAAAAAAATGATAAATACACATTTTTTTTCTTTTATTAAGTTATTTTTTTGAAAAAAAATAGTTATATTATAACTTTTATTATTCATAGGAAATGAGACATGTCGTCTATAATTTTCAACATTTTTTTAAAAAAATTAATTTATTTTATTTTAAAATCTACTAATTATTAACTATTATCGTAAAAATCTACGTATCAATTATTTATAATGATTTCTTACTATGCTAACTACTTATTTTCTTTAGTAAAAAAAAACTACTTATTTCCATTTAATTCTTTTCTTTTTTAGGACATGTTTGAATGAGTATTTAAAAAAAAAAAAGACCTTCTTGAATAGAAGTAGAAGTAGAAATTTTATTAAAAACAGAATTTATTTTGCATTTAGATGAACTTTCAAAAAATTGGCTTTTATGAGATTTGTTGTAAGAATATTATTGTCCAATATAATATGACTCATGCCCATTATCTCTTCGACCCCATCTTATTTTTTTAGAAGTTGTAAATTGTATCTTCTAAAAAACACACACACACAAAAAAAAGGTAAAAAAAAAAAAGCCAAAATGTGTTTTTTTTTTACTGTTTTTTCCCCCAAAATCCCTTCCACATTCATACTTTTTTGTAAAGGCATTTTTATTTTTTTTTAAAATGTTTCTTTCCTAAAAAATAAGCTCATTCAAATGGATTCTTAGTATATCAAAATAAAATGGAATGGTGATACTAATATTAAATGGGTGATACCCACAAGATGTGATCCAAGTGACTAGTAGCTTGAGCCCTTTAATTATATGTCCAGGGTTCGAATCCTGGTGATGGGAATAGAGCTGTATCTGTGGGTAGAGAAGTTGCTCTTAACCGGTCTACATTCTCGGGGGATTAGTCTTACGACTAACGACTATGGGGATACCATGTATTCTATCCCCAAAAAAAAATTTAAATAGGTAATTGAGGAGGGTAGGACAAAATAGATACTAAATTTAAAATCTAACAATTATTGTTACTATTGTCAAATTTGCATATCAAATCTTTAACACCCCCAAGATATACTTATTTACTTTACTTGTCATTTTCTGATAATTAATAAAGTCTTTTACACAAAATGTTAACTAAAAAAACTTAATTTTGATGCAATGTATTTTTTTTTTACATAATGAACCAATCATATATTATTTGATAAAAAAAATCATACATTATCATTTATAGTTGTAAGACTCAAATATTTTTAATATTATGGCAACGCGTAATTGGATTATATATATACAAATACACTTTTACCAATAGTATATCAAAATTAAATGATTAACTAAATTTATAAGCTTTGAATCTATAAAGCACACAAACTAATATTACAAACTAATATATATTATGAAAATTGATAGTGATTTGGTACCTTCCAAAGGAAGTACTTTAACTAATTTCTCCCTTGTTAGTTTGCATCCCACATTTTTTTTTTTGACAAAACATATTTTTTCTTGACACCCCCACTATATACTTGTTCCTGCTTGGATTGGACCAATGACCCAATGAAGGGTAGACCCAATTATAATGAGTGAACGGGTCCGATATAAGGATGGAGATTAATCAGATAAAAAAGATGATAACTCGATCGAGACAGTTGAAAGATAAGTCCAGAGGATTGGGACTGGGACGAGACAGCTCTTTGAAGGAGACAACTCTTTAAAGGATAAACCATTAGGTCTACCAAGTTATATAAGAAGAGCATGGCCTCTTCACATTCTCTTGTAAGGATACACATCATTTCTAATAAAATATCTCCGCAATCAATGGAACTCATGGAAATTATTGTTCGGTCGGAACAATACTCAACTGCTCATTTATTTTATTTGTCATTTTTCTGATAATTAATTAAGTTTGACGTTAATTTACATATAAATGATTTGAATTATAATTTTTTTCATATAAAAACCTATTAATTAACATAAATATAATGACTGATCCCCAATTCTTCACTTGATAACATAATTTGACGGGACAAAATATCCAAGTTCTTTTGGGACTCTCAACTAGTGTAAGAATATTTAGTATTTACGTAATAATTTTTCATTTCATTCACATCATAAATTTTAGAAACTTGTATGATTTGACTTGGGAATGAACATGAATGTTTTCTAAGGTATTTTTGTTAAAGATAACGCCCACAAACCACCTGCATAAGGAAATGTACTTGCCGAAGAGTGAAATCCGGCCATCGAACTCGAATATCCGACCCAATTCGAAAGTTAAAGATAATAAAGTTAAAGATCACTTAAATCCTGATATTATCTGAAATAACCTTATCTGGTTAAAAGAGATAATATCCCTTAAATTAAGGAATCACATCTCAAAAGAGATTTAAGAGATAAATCAGATCTCTAAAGGATATTTAAGAGATAAATCAGATCTCTAAAAGATATTTAAGAGATAAATCAGATCTCTAAAAGATATGAGAATCCTATTATAAAAGGAGGAGTATCCATGATAGAAACTCACTTTTCACTGAACTCCGGTGACTCTCTCTTAAGCGTATTAGAGAAACTAACGTCGACTAAGAGACTATCAGAGAGTCCTTGCTCCCTAGTATTCATCAGATACAAGATTAAGAGATTAAATTAAGGAATCATATCTCTAAAAGATATTTAAGAGATAAATTAGATCTCTAAAAGATATTTAAGAGATAAATCAGATCTCTAAAAGATATGGCATATGGGAATCCTATTATAAAAGGAGGAGTACCCATAATAGAAACTCACTTTTCACTGAACTCCGATGACTCTCTCTTAAGCGTATTAGAGAAACTAGCGTCGACCAAGAGACTATCAGAGAGTCCTTGCTCTCTAGTATTTATCAGATACAAGATTAAGAGATCGAGATCACCGCACCACCAAGGGTTGAACCTAGAACTACGTCTGGCTTTGATTCCCATTGGGATACGTAGGACCGGAATATAAGATTTTGTCAAGACAAAGTCTAAAACAACCCCCATTGTCCACTCTTGGTATGATGTTCTACGGCGAGATTCCGGCAAGTCGGATCTCGGCAGAAACATTTGGCGCCCACCGTGGGACCGTGACAAACTTTCCCCAGCCGCATATTCATCAATGTATGAGGAATGAATGATCAAATGATCTATATATTTTATGGCAAGGAAGCCTCTTCAAATTCGTTTTTCTCATCATGAACAGGGAAGAGTCATGTCATCCTTCTATATTTTCAATTATTATCAAAGTCATCCTATGCATATATGACGTTACCTGTTGAGTCAATATCGACATGCACCAATTGAAATATCTTTGCTATTGATTCCACATTGTAAATATGCTCCATATTGTCATTTACTGATGCCTTGAAATCCAGGGCGATTTCTGCCAGCATTATATGGCGAAATCCTATATAATGGGGTACTGCTGGAAGAAGGACCTGACCTTGATATATGTTCTCCTCCACAATCGTTGGAGAAATTTAACAACTTAGAAAACTGCGTGCCCAGTTTCAAAGAGGAAGGATATTGGTCAAAAGTGGCTAATGGCCCCCTCAAAAACCGAAAGTGGAGCAAAGGTGTTTGTTGCAAAGATGGAGGGAGACAGTTATTGTCACCGAAAAATCAGCCGAAATTATAGGAGTACTGCATCCAAATGAGTGCATGGAGGGACAATTAATGTGGCCAAGAAACGTGGTCCTTGACGTGGCTAACAACCAGCTTTGGGGCAAAAAGTCTCCAACTAAATGAAGTTCATTCTCCTGCTCTCACCAACAGATTCGGTTCCCAAGTGCCAGCCAAAATGGAGGTAACTCTTCTGCTGATGAAAGCATATATGGCAATGATTGCCTACAGGAGAAGACAATCTTGCAGCACATATTAATGAGGAAATAACATCATTATTTTGATGGATAAGTATATGTACGGGTCGAAAAGTGAAACTCGGTCACCGAGTCTGAAACTTTCCCCGGTTCCATAAGAAAGCTTGATGGTATCTATTTTGTACTGATTCTTCACAACTCAAATCCCTTCTCTACTCTTCCTAATCAGCCGGCTCCCGACTACTCGGTTGAGCCCCGGCTCCCGACTACCGGTTGGGCTCAAGTTCCCTACTCGGTCGAGCTCCGGCTTCCGACTCCTCGGTTGAGCTCCGCCTCCCGATTACTCAGTTGAGCTCCGGCTCCCGACTACTGGCTTCCTACTTGGTTGAGCTTCGACCCCCGACTACTTGGTTGAGTTTCGGCCACCACAGCTCGGCTTCGAAGCTCGACCAGCACAACTCGGCCTCGAAGAGCTGAAGAAGACGTCTCAGAGAGCTCGGCCAGCCCAGCTCGGTCTAGGAGAGCTCGACCATATGGGCTTGAGGGAATGCCTAAATCAGAGGCCGCGAAATGCTCAGGTGATATTGCTCTTTAAATCTAGTTTAAACCTAATATGATTTGATATGTTTTGCTCCACGCCTTTAATGCTGTGTTATGTAGCATCATATCATTTTTTTTATATATATTTGAGCAAACTGATGCTCGGCTGATACCACTCACAGAGTCACAAAGTTTGCAACTACAAAGTGGTTGAGCTCTGGCTCCCTTGAAAATAACAGGTCGAAGTCCCATGCTTCCCTTTCCACAAGGTCGAGCTTCGGCTTCCTCAAAATTCACAGGTCCAGTTTTGCTCCCTTAAAAACTCACAGTTCAGCTCCGGCTCCCGAAAGGCCGAGCCACAACTCCCTCTCAAAATTTTACTAAGAGGAAAACGAGTCGAAGCTCCTCAAATTAAAACCATGGAAGCCGAGTTAGACTCCCTCTATAAAAATCATAGAGATCGAGCTCAAGCTCCATCTAAATGGAACAATGTGGGGAAAATAAAATTCCATCAGCACTCAAACACTATACTAACTCACAAAAAGACAAAATCCTAAAGAGGCTGACCGAGCCATCGACTGATCAGGGTCGAAGTGCCGAGCCTATAAAGATGTATAAATCCTAAAGAGGCCGTCCGAGCCTATAAAGGTGCTTAAATCCTAAAAAAGCCGTCCGAGCCTATAAAGGTGCTTAAATCCTAAAAAGGAAGAGGTCGTCCTGAGCCTATAAAGGTGCATAAATCCTAAAGAGGCTGACTGAGCCAAAATTGACCGATCAGGGTCGAAGTGCCGAGCCTATAAAGGTGCATAAATCCTAAAGAGGCTGCCCCAAGCCTATAAAGGTGCATAAATCCTAAAGAGGCTGACTGAGCCAAAATCGACCGATCAGGATCGAAGTGCCGAGTCTATAAAGGTGTATAAAACATAAAGAGGCTGACCAAGTTAAAATTGGCCAATCAGGGTCAACGTGCCGAGCCTATAAAAACATCAGAAAATTTTCCAAGTGCAAATAGATTCACAAGAAAATAATAAATTTCATTAAAATAAAGGGGCAAGGCCCCGAATACATGAAGATTCAAAAAGAGGATTGCACAAAAACAATGTGTTTCCTAAACTACTTATACAATTTCAGGGATCAAGGTCCTCCTCGGCATTGGGAGGGATGATAGCAGATTGACCAGGTTGGCCCACTTCATTTTCGGGTCCCTCCTCGGTCCCTTGACCCTCGCCTTCCTCCCATTGGGTTACGGCGTCCTCGTCCTCATCCTCCAGCTCGGTCAGTGGAACAAGGATTCCATCTCGATCCTTGTCCACATCGGCACTGGAGGAATCAGCGGTCGGGTTGAAATGCTGAAGTTGCTTCACAGCTCGGGAGAAACCGTTAACATGCTCCCTCATGATAGAAACCTCAGCTTCAGCCAGATCAGAACAGAGCCTCGGATTCTCCTCCTTCTCGGTTTCCAGTAACTTCCGCAACTCAAGATTGGCTTCCTTCTCGGCTTGAATCCCTCCCACGACCTTCTGAAGGTTGAGCCGGTCGACTCTTTCCATTTCCAGCTCGGTCATAAAGGTGGTATTGCCTTTTTCCAGCTCTACCTTTTGGGCTTTCAATTGCCCAATTATCCGAGCTTGCTCTTCACACTTTGCCATGGATTTTTCAAGCTCATCCCCAGTGCACAAAGTACGGGCAGCTTCCGCCTTCATACTTTTCATTATTAGAAAGCTCGTGGCTCGAAAAATAGGTAATGGAGGAGACTCAGAAGAGCGTAAGCGACCGCAGCTTTCTTGCTCGCATCATGGCCCAATTCTAGTAAAAGCCGAGCATATGCTGGCTTAACAACTAGAGAACCCACTATAGGGCCAGAGTTAAAATTGTCTAGCTAAGAACAAAGGGCAGAAGCCCAGAAAGCCGAGGTCGAGCATTGCCCCCTCGCACCAAAAAGCCGAGGTCGAGTTATGCTCCCTCGCACTACACACCGGAAAAAGTCGATGTCGAGCAATGTTTCCTTCCTCGCAATAAAAATCCTAGGCCAAGCACAACGTCTTCGCACCAAGATAAAGTCCACAGCAGATCATGCATGTTAAGAGACCCAGGATTCGAAGGAAATCCTGGTAGTGTTCAGCCAAATAAGCCGGAATCCCAAGTAAGACTTGGCTCCGCACAAAAATCCGAGCAGTGCTTGACCAAGCAAGACGATAACCCAAGAAAGGATTGGTTCTACAAAAAATAGATTTCCGAGCAATGCTTCCGCGAATCATAGTCCAAAGTCCTCGGCACCAAAAAGCGTGTTAAGACATGCGGGTTGACATTTAAGCTCTTTCGCTTATTTCAAGCTCGGAGCTTGGGGGGCTAATGGGGATAAAGGAAGGATATTCTCGAAAATTACAGAGAAAGGATATCCCTTAGCCTACAGCTCGAAGAACTTGTAGGAAAACTATTTTCTCATACAAATTGGAGAAGTTTATTCCGAGACACACCTTCAAGATCGGGAAAAATAATCCGAGGTCAAGTTTCAAAGTTAGTGGGTATTTCAAAATCCACCAAATGAAAGGGTTACGAGCTACTTGAAGAAAATGTTAAGAGCTCTCAAGAACTTCTAAGATCGAGCTACATTCGGCAAAAGGTGAGTCAAGTTCAAACTCTCAAGATAATCATCTTAAAAGCATAAAAAATTAAAGGATGAAATACATGCGCCGAGGTAAATTCCTAATGACCGAGTTTGAACTTGACTCTTCAAAAGATTGGTTCGAGCCTGAATCACTGATAAGTCGAATCTCAGCTACCAGCTTCTAAACTTGTCTTAAACAAAGGTAAGATTGAAGTATCTTATGTTCAGAGCATGTTACTGGCCGAGATGTGAACCTCAACCACTAAACTCGAGTACGGCCCGAGAGGTATTAGTCGAAGTAAGAGGATCTATGTAAATCCAGTACTTTATCAACACTAAGGACAAGCTCCGCTTCTTTCATAAAACTCTTTCGCTTATTCTGAGCTCAAAGCTTGGGGAGCTTATATACTGATAGAGATGTTAAACTCGACTGCCGAGCCTACCAAACTAAAATATTGGACGAGAAGTAAAGCTAGATTTCCAAACCCAAACAATCAAAGGGAAATGATTACTAGACTCGCCCACCGAGCCCGCTGAAATTAAGAATTGACCGAAATGTGAAGCTCGACAACTTGAAACGAGAAGCTCGGGCTCCCTACTCGGTTGAGCTCCAGCTCCCGACTACTGGTTCGAGCTCAGGCTCCTTACTGGGTTGAGCTCCGACTTCCAACTGCTTGGTTGAGCTCCGGCTCCCGACTACTGGTTCGAGCTCAGGCTCCCTACTCGGTTGAGCTCCGGCTCTCGACTTATCGTCTGAGCACGCAACTACAGCGCAAACCTCGGAAATGATGCCGTAAAGGCCACACGTCACGCAGAATAACGTCTCTTTTCCATCTCGGGAACCGAGAAAGTATGGCCTCAACAGGAAACGAGTAACCATCCCCACCTCGGCTCGGTACCTCGAAAGCGTCAAGCTCGGTCATCCGAGATGCTCACCGAGTTGGAGGATGTGAACACATATATAAGGTATGAAGCTCGGTCAATCACCTCGTCGAGCCGAAAGACCAAAAGGTGAGACCAAGTTCCTAGCCTCGGCTCATTCGAAAAAGCTTCCACGTGATCAGCTTGAAGCTTGGGGGGCTTGTGTACTGGCCGAAGAGTGAAACCCGGTCACCGAGCTCGACCCGGCCCAGCCCGGAAGTTAAAGATAATAAAGTTAAAGATCACTTAAATCCTGATATTATCTGAAATAACCTTATCTGGTTAAAAGAGATAATATCTCTTAAATTAAGGAATCACATCTCAAAAGAGATTTAAGAGATAAATCAGATCTCTAAAAGATATTTAAGAGATAAATCAGATCTCTAAAAGATATTTAAGAGATAAATCAGAACTCTGATGTTTAGCCGAGCTCTATATCTCGGCTCATAAAGAAAATAACAAAAACAATAATAAAATGGCCTCCCCTCAACCACTCTCTTAATTTTACCTTGATTACCGTTTACATCGAGTCATTCAATTTTATAGAAAAATTGAGCTGTTAGGTAATGTGCTATATAAGTTCAAATAGCAGGTAGACTGTCAACCAAGGTTGGTCCTGACAAGAATACGACTCATAACATAATCTATAAGGTTGTGAGTTCAAATCTCACATGATGATTAATTTGTAAGTACTTCTTTGAGCCTTGGTGGATAATTTATAAGTATTCGTGAGTCCTGCTCTGTCCTGATGAGCCCAACTCACCTAAATTTTTATCTACCAAAAAATTAGCAGGTGAACTTATTAAAACCGGAGTTAGAGAAGTTCAAATTCGGACAAGGTCACGCTGAGAATCGAAAGAATGGAAAGCCGAAATGGTGAAAGCAGAAAAACTTCTATGGCCATAGCTTCACATTCAACCCTTATTTGATCTTTGAAAGATAAATAAAAAATATATTAAAATGATGAATTTTAACATTGGATGCGACCCAAAAGTTTGGGCTTAAAACAGTACGAAATTAAGTGCAGTAGTTCCTAACTATATCTCTCATGTAGTTAGAAAATGGGTTTGGTAGATTAACACTCCGAAATGAATTAGTTCATGTTCAATTGTGCTAAATTTGTTCGGAATTCAAATGATCACAATGTTGGAATTCTAATGATGATTGATGAATACATCAAATATATGATTCACGGATTAGGACTACTCTTTTTCTTTTCTCCTCTTTTCTTTTATGTCAAAGAGACGGAGTTGGTCTAAACTACACCACCCTAAAATTACATCCCTCCTTATCCCACTCATGTGGCAATTTGTGGATCAATTAAATTACCATATGGATGGTCAAAATATCAACTGTTGGAGTTGTATTAATACTGTATTCAAAACTTGTATGTACAGTATATTACAGTATAGTATACGTATTTAGTATTTATATATTTTGTCAAAAAAATTACTTATTATTTTTAATATCTGAAATAATGTATTTGTTAATTTTTTTTATGTATTAGAGACCAAAAATACATTAAAAAAATTAACAAATATATTATTTCAGATATTAAAAATAATAAGTAATTTTTTTTGGCAAAACATATAAATACTAAAAATATGTATACTATACTGTAATATATTGTACATATAATTTTTTTAATGTATTTTTGGTCTCTAATACATAAAAAAATTTATAAATACATTATTTCAGATATTAAAAATAATAAGTAATTTTTTTTTGGCAAAATATATAAATATTAAAAATACATATACTATACTGCAGTATATTGTACATACAAGATTTGAATACAATATTAATACAACTCCAACAATTGACATTTTGACAATCCATATGACAATATGATTGGCCGAGAATGGGGCATGTGGAAGGTGCAAAAAGTGACGTAGAAATTGGGTGGTGCACCATAGCCAGACCCTAAAGAGGGATAATAATCCTCTGTCCTTACTTATGATCCGATTCCAATAAGCATGAAAGACCTAGGAAGGTACCAAAACACTAGATCAATAATTTTGACCGATTTAATTCTCTGGGTCTTTCATTTTTTCAGATGGATACCACAATATTTACAGTTTCCAACTATATACCAACTGTTAGGCCATTGCATTATCTGAACATAAAGCTAATTTGGTGAACCACTCTCTTCAATGCTGATTGCTGAATATTGAATCCTTAGGTAATTGGGTTGGTCCCCAGGAAGACCATTAAGTCAACCAAATCCTTAAGCTAAAAGTTCTCAATGGAATTGGTTCCCTTTCTTACTTACTTTAATCCTTCAAAACCATTAGTTTAAGAGGGTCTGCTACTTTTTCATAAACATATTTGTAGACAAAAGCTAAGTCTGAGCTTTATAACTGTACAACAAGTAATAGCATTAATTTGAAAAAGCCTTTGAATCATGATAGTACCACTTCAAACCTGTAACCTTAATATGTTTGACACTGTATTAATACCAGTCTCTTTCAACCCAGCTGCATGTCCACTTTTGATTTTCAACGCAAGACTAAGTCTCACTATCAAAGTTACTAAATCATCCCTCAACTGCATGGCTTACTCAATTCAAGGATAAGGGCCATGTTGGTCATTGCATGGGAATAGAACAGGTAAGGTTGACAATATATAATATAACAGCTGAGTTCTTTTGAAATTGTCAGCTACCATAACCAATAGCACAAAGAAAGTAGGACAAAACTTGCAATGATCACCAACGAAAAGAAAAAGTACAATAGCATATCTTGTTTTAGAAACCTTGTTGTAAATGTAATCTTTGCTTCTCTACTTTCATGGCTTTGAATGTAAAACTTCTTCTTCTGAGCCTTCTCTTTGTTTTACATAGTTTTGTAATACCAACCTGCTATTGTCAGACTCATAATATTGAAACTTTCTATCCAATCAAAACTAGAGAACCAGCACCAACAACATCAGTACCACCACCAAAGCCACAAGCATCACCACCATCACCATTGCTGCTGGCCCCAGGACCAGTGGCAGCAACCAAAAGTTCTTCATCAAACAGTAAGATAGCAAAGGCTGTAGCTGCAACTGCAGCAAGTACTCTTGTTGTTTCTGGTTTAATTTTCCTTTTAGTTCAAAGGTGTTTTAGAGCAAGGAGGAGAAATGAGATCACCAACACTACTGCTTCTGTTGGAGATAGGCGTGTTGTGCCTCAGGTAAATGTGCTTGAGAGAATTGATGGAAACATCAAGGGACTAATTGTTGATGAGGATGGTTTGGATGTGATTTATTGGAGAAAGCTTCAAGAAGATAAAAAGTCAAACAAGGGTCCCCAAAGGGAGGTCTTGAATAGTGCCAAAAACAAAGAAGAAGATGGCCATGAAGGAAATCAAGGTGAAAAATCTGAGTCCATTCAAGAAATTTCTCTTCTTAGAGGGAAATCTTCAACTTCCCACATAAATATATTTCCTGAAGAGTCATATACAATTATGAGAATTCCACCTCCTGCTCCACCTCCCATTGTTCCAGCATCAGTTGTAGATCCTATTGAAGTTGTTCAGAAACCAAATTCTCCTACTTCACCATTTGCTCCACCCCCTCCTCTTTCACCCCAAATACCACCCTCTACTTCTTTATCATCAATTACAAAAATGACAAGTCCTTCATTACCACCACCAGCTCCTCCTCCACCAATGCCAGATAGAAAGGTTTTAGCACCAACACCACCTGCTCCACCTCCTCCACCAATCCCACATATAAATAGCCAAGCACCACCACCAATCCCTTCTAGAAAGAGTCCAACACCACCACCACCTCCTCCACCAAAGTCAGGTAGTTCAAAGTCATCATCAAAACCACCACCTACCCCTATTGGAAAGACAGTTACCACCAGTAAGAGAGGAAACTCTTCAAGTGAAGATGTGTCAGAAACTGGCAATGATCAAGTAAAACTGAAGCCTTTGCATTGGGATAAGGTGAATACTAATCTTGATCACTCCATGGTGTGGGACAAAATGAGCCGTGGTTCTTTCAGGTAATCCTAAATTCCTAACACACTAGATTTTCTAACATCGATATGCAAATTTTTATTCCTGCATCTTAGTGCTTTCTGATGATTCATTCTAAAATTTTGAATATAAACTTCAGGGTTGATGATGATCTTATGGAAGTTCTCTTCGGGTATGTTGCCACCAACCGAAATAGCCCAAAAGGAAATGACTCAACAAATCCAACCAGGGATGTCAAAGCTCCATCAACAATATCTTTCATTCTTGACCCCAGAAAATCACAAAACATTGCTATTGTTTTGAAATCTCTGGCAGTCTCACAGAAAGAAATTATTGATGCACTCATTGAAGGTCAAGGCCTTAATACAGATACCATTGAAAAGCTTGCTAGAGTTGCCCCAACAGAAGAGGAGCAATCTCTTATACTCGAATACAAAGGAGACCCAGCAACACTTGCTGCAGCTGAATCTTTCTTGCATCACATCCTCAATGCTGTTCCTTCAGCATTTAAGCGCTTGAATGCCATGCACTTCAGGTTGAACTATGATTCAGAGATTTTAGAAATCAAGGAGTTTCTGCAGACCCTTGAAGTGGGGTGTAAGGAACTTAGAAACCAAGGAGTGTTTGTGAAGCTTCTTGAAGCAGTGCTTAAGGCTGGAAATCGTATGAATGCAGGTACTCATAGAGGTAATGCTCAAGCTTTCAACTTGGCTTCTTTAAGGAAGCTCTCTGATGTGAAGAGCATTGATGGAAAAACCACATTGCTTCACTTTGTGGTTGAAGAAGTTGTTCGTTCTGAAGGGAAACGTGCTGTTCTTAACCGCGATATCAGCCTGAGTCGTAGTAGCAGTTGGAGCAGCAACAGCAGTGGAAACTCTGAGAACTCAGTTGTTTCAAATGAACAAAGACAAAGGGAATATCTAACACTAGGATTACCAATTGTAGGAGGGGTCAGTGCCGAGTTTTCCAACGTAAAGAAAGCAGCACTTATAGATTACACCAGCTTTGTTGGTTCACTCTCAGCACTCTCAGCTAGGATAGTTGAAGTTAAACAAATTGTTTCACAGTGTGGAAGTGATGAAGGAGGAAACTTTGTAAGAGAAATGAACCATTTTCTTGAAAATGCTGAGGAGGAACTGAAAACAGTGAGGGAAGAACAGACAAGGGTAATGCAAATTGTGAAGAGAACCACGGATTATTATCAAGGGGGAGCTTCAAAAGAAAGTGCAAAACACCCTCTTCATCTATTTGGCATAGTCAAGGATTTTCTGGGAATGGTGGATCAAGCCTGCATTGAGATTGCTCGCAACATGCAGAAGAGGAAGACGGCTAAGGCAATTTGACAGTAACAGTCATCATAGGCAACAGCACAAAGAAATTTTGAACATTTACAGAATGAAAAATGCTTCTTGAAGTGCCTATATGTCACAGTTCAAACTGTTACATTATTTCATTCAAAATCTGAAACTCTGAATTAGACAGGTCCCAAATTATGGTTGGCTCGGATGAAAGTTGGGATTGGCCTGCTATTCAAAGACAATCTGATTGGACCAACCTAGTTCTGCTACTAACAATTGGAAATTTTGAAATACTGATAGCAGGATATGCTTTTGCAATAGGGCCAGTTTGTGTCTGGCAAATTCAGAATCTAAAACCATCTTTGTGATGTTATCATTTTCCCACATTTCAACGTCCAAATGTACGTGTCATTTCTCATTTGTATAGAGAACTATTGTTCTTGAGCATTTTTTTAGTTCTGGCGGTGCATATAGATGTTAGATTCTTTTGGCATCAACCAGAAACTTGCTAGGTTTCTTTACATTTTCTGTTGTACATATACACTCTCGTAAGTTAGATGAATGGATTATTCATTTTTTTTATCATATGAGACACCAAGAAAGCTAACTTAGCATAGCTCACAAAGGAAACAGATCTAATGCAATGAACAAATAGAACAGATCGAGTTCACAATGAATTAGATTTGCTTCTGCAGAATACACAGCAAAGTTGACATTACTATCTTAGCTGCAAAACTATCAGTTTGCATCAGAGAAACATTCATAAAACGACTTCCCACAATGATTTCTCCAAACAAGTTAAGGGGTGGGTGGTTTCCTTTTTTAGGTTTTGAAAAATGTTATTTGTACACCTTAAATTTGACAACTTGTAACACCTTATTAACAGGGTTAAATCGTGATTAAGTATGTGTTAGACTTGGTTAATAGCTACATGAGTAACTCGTTAATCAACAACTCAGTGTTAAGGGTGAAATTTTGAATTTTTTGACGGATGTTTTCTCGACAGGCTGACGAAATGATCAAAGTGATAACTAAAATTTTCTAAGTATTGAAAATATTTGGTTGACAAGAAAACATAGTTCGACAGAAAAAGAAGAAAAATCAAGGAATCGGTTAAGTCCCCAATCCGACGAATGACTATCAATATAAGTTGTCAAGCAGTCAAACCGTCAAAGATACTTAAATTGACACGGAGCAGTTCAAGGAACTGAAGCAGTTATCAAGATTGTTTGACAAAGCAGTTTAGATTTAAAGTTTAAAAAACTGCCAAGACACGTGACGGTCATTAAGATAGGAAGTTAGCAATGAGTAGTTACTTTATTTGTCTATAAATACTTGTAAACATAATGTAAACAAGGTCGGTTACTTGATACACATCCTACATATCTCGATCACACAGCAGATTGACGGATTACATTCAAGTATTCCTTCCATCCTTCTTATTTCTTTTTTAAACTTGTGTTTCTTTTTCATTGTAAACTCAGGACAATCAAGAAGTTATTTTCTACATATAAACTACTTTCTTCTTTTAAATTCCAAATTTACCTTTTCAAATATAAACAGTTTCGTTGTCAAGTTTCATTATTAACAATAATCTGTACACCATTTCTAAACTTATATACTTGTCATAGCATCAAGCCATTGCCAGTATATTACTAGATTTGACTAACTTATCAAATTCATAATTGGCAGTCAGTTCATACCTATTCTTGACGAGATTACTGTATAACTCGTAGGTCCTACACTCGTTTGATCTCTAATTATTTGTAACGAAGGAAATTTGGTCAGAAACCAAAAACCAATGTTAACAAATTGGCACGCCTGGTGGGACGAGTTTAGAGTAACTCGTATAGTGTCACGAACTTTTGCATACAAAATTATTGTATGCGTCTAAGGAGTGGGGGAGTGATTCAAACGTCATCTAATTCCCAAAACTCTGAATATGAGTAGCGCAAGTAATGCAGGCGTAGTCAACATTAACGTCGTTGTGTCAACGGTGGATGCTAATCCTATAACCACTGTTGCGCCAGTTGATAATATTCCTGCAACCATGGCTAACACTACTAATGCAGGAAATAATAGCACTAATAGTTTAGTGGTGAGAAGAGGCGTTTCCTATGCTCAAGTTGTCAATAGGCTTGACGAAGTTGGCCAAGGGACACTCCCGTCACCAACTTCCCCAGTTTTACAACAAATAAATCCGCCAACTACCGGATTGTCTCCATGAAGTGTTGTGCATTCAAACCCAAGAGGGACCACGCAACCTCTGCCACAACCTTTGAATGGACCACACATCTGGACAGGCAGGACCGTCAACTGGGGGGCGAATCCCCAGTCAAGCGAATGGGATAACTGGGTCAATGGTGATGACCCATACTCAACAAGAGCGTACAGTAGTAGGGCCATAGGTATCCCCACTTAGACAACCCCCACAAAATATTGTTGGTCTGTCAGAGGCAACATTAGCCAATGTTCGACAACAAATTGATTCTAGTAACTATGACATGGTGGATACATTTACTCAACAAATGGGTACAGTGATTACGCCATTAATGGAAAACACAAATAATGCATGCATGATATTGGCAAATGAGATACGTAGGTTAAACAGAGCCTTGGGTGTGTTGGCCCCAAACGACGATCAAAATGCCAATAGAAATGACAATAGAAATGTCAACCACGGTCAGAATAATCAACCACAGGTTGAACAACCACAAGTTATCCAACTTGATGGATCCGAACAAGATGACGAGTGACCACAGCCCCATCATCGAGTCCCTTTGAGACGTGGAAATGTATACATTTTACAGCCAGAAGATGACGAAGACTTTGTCATAAACCAGGGTGCTCTTGGAGCGCTTCGTCAAAATGTTCTAAACTAGAATGTTAACCAAGTTGTCGAACATGAATAGGTTTGGTTTTAACATAGGTTATGCTAATCAATCATTTTTTGCATCAGCATTTCCTGACTGGGTCCAACAGGCAGAAATGCCTCGAGGATACAAAATACCCAAATTGTCTAAATTCTCGGGGGAGAATGGAGAATCAACCATCGAGCACATCGCCTGATATACAATCGAATTAGGATATTTGGCTTTAGAGGAGGGACTAAAAATGAAGTTCTTTCCTAGTTCACTAACTAAGAATGGTTTTTCTTGGTTTTCAACTCTGAAACTTAATTCCATACATTCTTGAAATCAATTAGAGAGAAGCTTTCATGATCAATTCTTTAGGGGTGATTTAAAAATTGGTTTAACAGACTTATTCGGCATTAAAAGAATGAATAGCGAGTCTGTCGAAGATTACCTTGCCAGATTCCGTCAAATGAGGAGTCGTTGCTTCATCCCTATCCTTGAGGCAGAGATAGTGAAGATTGCTGCCGGGGGATTAGATTATTATATCAGGAAGAAATTGGTCAACCAACACCTAATTGATCTTGCCCAGTTGGGTGACAAAGTCTGACAAATTGAACAATTGAAGGCCGAAAAGGTTTTCAAGCAGAGGAAATTCCTCAAAAGAGAAAAGATTAATTTTGTCGGATGTAGTGATTCCGATGAAGAGGGCAATGATTCTGAAGAATATGAGGTAGACTATGTTGAATTGAAAACTGGTCCCCCTTATACATGTCAAGCCTTGAGGCCTGCAAGGACCAGAGAAATGATTCCTTTTATCAATAAGAAAGTGTATACATTTGACGTGACCAAAGCCTACCAAATATTTGACATATTGCTTAAAGATAAGCAGTTAAAATTGTCAGAGTATCATAGGCTATTGAAGCCCATGAAATAATAGATCGGAAATATTGTAAGTTTCATAATACTTTTGGTCATGTAACTAACAACTGTATGTATTTCAGGGACATCATTCAGAAAGGTTTGACAGAAGGAAGATTAAAGTTTTCAGACAAGAAACCAGACATGAAGATTGATACAGAACCATTCGGTCATGAAGTTAACAAAACTGACCGCCAAGTCCCTATGGGAATAGGCATGGTCAATATAAGAGCTGGACAGAATATTCAGATGGACCTGACAGATTCATTTGATGTCTATCCAAAACCAGGGGAACCGCTTGTCGACTTCATGACACGCAAGAAATCTGGTGGTATTTTCAAAGTTTGCCCAAAATGTGAAGGATTTTATGACGATGCTGCTGCCAAGATGGCTAGGGCACAGAAAACACCATCATATCACCCACAAGACAGAACCAAGTCTCGTGACGGTAATAGTCAGGGTAGGTTTTCACACCCGAATAGCCATGCTGGGTCTAACAGTGTGCACAGAAGTGATATGCATACTATCAACTGGCAGACAGGTAGTCGTCAGCAACATACGTATCAGACAAGACCTAGATAAAATAACACTGGAGGTTGACTTGAAGAGCCAGTCAGAGAATCAGTAGGAAGTAACAGATCTGTCAGCAGAGGTTTCAATTCTGTCAGAACCAGAAACCCCCGTCCAATGTAACAATGGATTGATGGGTAAGAAATTCCGCTATGACCTGCTACCCCGAATTACGAAAGCAGAAATGGGTCAGAAGAAATAAGTTTAATAATCACAACCCACCCTTCTGGAATGAGGATTATTGAATGTGGCAACTATTTCAAAACACTCAGATGACAGGACCTGGTTTGTTAGGACCGTCAGGTCAGCCGGCTATGTCTAAGAGTCAAAAGAGGAGGCTATAGAGGCTCTGACAGGCTCAAAAGAAGAAGCTTGTCAAGCAAGAGGGCATCACCATAAAAGAAATGCCTTCACAGGATACTGGTTGTCTAGTAGCAGTGACTGACAACAAAGCTGACGAGAGTGGAGATGCCAAAATGAAAAGCATGATAGTGACCCATCCCATGGAAGTTGATGCGATGGGGCTTATTAATCAAGCCAGGCATAATAAGCCTACGTAACGGGTTTTCAAAGAAAAAAAAAAGAAAAAAGAAGGCTTTAGAGCAGGCATCATGTCGCGACCGAAAAGAAAAAAAAAACTTGGTTTTCCTTTTAGAGAAAAAACATGGAATCGCCACCAACTTTATTTAATTTCGGGAAAGTTGGAAAACCCTTTAAGAAAAAGCTTTGGGTTCGGGAGTCGATTATGTCTAGGGAAGGCATTGAGACTTAACCCCACGACCCCATAGAACATCCATGAAAATGGTTACCCAAAATTAGTTGTGTAAATTATTAATAACTTTGATAATATTTGTTTTACCCCGAAAATCGTTAAAAAGAAAAACATCTTTAGTTGTGAAATTTTTTATTAAACCTAAATGAAGTTGAACATGGCACGTAAGTCCACATTGCAGCCTCAAAATCTAAAGGGTTGAACATGACACTTGTCATAGGGTAACCCAAGGAATAAGATTGTTTTAATTAAGTGATCATCTTCTATTTTTATGTAAAATAAATAATTTTACCTCTTGGAAATAGAACAGAAATGAAACGTAGAAATGAAACGTTTTACTAGCTTATTCAGTAAACAGAGACACAGAAACATCATATAAACAGAGACAAAGATGAAACATTTTGCTAATTCATTCAGTTTACCCAAAAATGAAACATATAGCACTCATCATACCAACTCATTCGGTTTCAATATCCATGGATTCTCCTTTCATCATAAACAGAGACACAAAAATAAGAATGTAAAGAGAAACTTATGAATAATATCAACAAAGAGAACAAGGATTACCAAATGAGAGCAGAATAACAATGATTTTGTTTTCTCCCAGTGGTAAGGTTTCAAGATCAAAACCCTTACATTTCAATTTCACTAACTCTTTTAACTCTTCCTTCTTCTGAAAATTTGGAACCACTCTAATGACAGAGAAGAGAAAAAAGACTCAAATCCCTAATATCTTTTCTTCACACAGAAAATATCAGATAAAAATCTCTCCCTCCCTCTATCCCCCTCTCCTCCTCTCTGAATTTTTTCCCTTTTTATAGATGGAGGAGAGGGCTTCATGCTTCTTCTTACCCAACGGCTTCAAGTTTGGTATTCATGAAATCCGAGGCTTGGGTGGTTCTGAGCAGAAATAACGTGTGTCCAGATGGGGGCGGCGCGAGCAGTAGAAAGGAGGTGATTTGATGTGAAGGTTGCGTGTTTGAAGAGAGAAGGAGGTGGGGTTTTTGTCTGATATGTAAGAAGGGTTTTTTAGGATTGGGAGTGGGGCTGCTAGGTTAAAATGAGGGAGGAGATGAGGAAGAAGAAGAACCAATGGGTAGAGGAGGCGCAGGGGCGGTTGGAGAGTGGAAGGAGGAAAAGAGGTCTTGTCTGATATATAAAATAGGGTTTTTTTTTAAGGTTAGGAGATGTAACTCAATCTCCTTTCTTCTTTTCACTGATCGTCCTTTTATCCTTCTTTTCTTCGTCCTTTCTTCATTATCTTCTTCTTCTTCTTTCTTTATTCTTTAGCCTCCATCCTGAAAATAAAATTGCAGTGGACGGAAACTCTTCGTAAGAAACTTAGATATGCAAAATTAGATATGCACTGGACGGACCTCCTCGTCCAACAGAAGTTTAAACATGCAATGAACGGAACCTACTCGTCCAACAGAAAATTAGGTATGCAATGGACGGAACCTCCTCGTCCAACAGAAAATTAAATATTCAATGGAATGAACGGGATCTCCCCGTCCAACAGCAAATGCAATGGACAGGACCTCCCCGTCCAACAGCAAGTGCAATGGAATGGACTGGACCTCGCCGTCCAACAACAAATTAGTTATGAGCCTCCTCCTTTCTTCATTATTTTATTTTTCTTCTTTCTTTCTTTCTCATTATTTTCTAGTCTCCCTGAAATATAAAAAATCATGATAATAAAATGAGGACGGACAAAAATGGGTGTTCACACATCATCACCAATAAGATCCACAGGCAAATGGCCTGTCGAGCTGGAAGATATGGAAAGGGTTGCAGGACTCGAGAAAGAGTTTGAGGCGAGAATGGGAAAACAACAATTGACAACGTTCAGGCCTGAGTGTTCTTTAACCAAAGAAGAATTGTCGTTCGATACTATCATCGAAGCACTGAATGATCCAAATGATGACATAAACATCAGTAAAGACATGGACATGGATAGCCAGAATGAAGATCTAGCTGATATT
Organism: Sophora flavescens; assembly: GCA_030762895.1. NCBI lineage: Eukaryota > Viridiplantae > Streptophyta > Magnoliopsida > Fabales > Fabaceae > Sophora > Sophora flavescens. Next base: position 59,594,655 of record CM061064.1, read on the forward strand.
ATCGAGGCACTGGATAACTGTGGCGCAGGAATAGCCCGACCTCTGTCAGATAGGTCAGGATCAGATGATGAGAATGATTTAAAAAGAAATCATGGCAGAATGGTTGGAGGTGCATTCTTGGATGAGGATATGGAGAATGAAGTCATATTGGAACCAGGGATGAAAATGAAGATAGGATTTATTTCATTCATTCCAACAGAATATGAGGGATATCTCGAAGTTGATTTCTCTGACGACGATGATGATGTTGTCAACAATGGTAGAGACCCAGGAGATTTTTGGATGTACGTTCAAGAGAACTTGGTTACCGTATTCGACAATGTAGCCCAGTTAGAGAAGCCCACAGATGAGCAAAGAAACCATTTGAGGCCTTTTCATGTAAAGACCATAATAGATGGAAGACCTACCAACATGGTTTTAATTGACGGGGGAGCTGTTGTGAATCTGATGCCAAGAGCAATGTTCAAAAATCTAGGGAAGGATCAGTCGGATTTAATTCCGACAGATATGGTTGTCACTGACTTCAGTGGCAAAACTCTTCCGCCAGATGGCATCATTTTGTTGAATATGCAGTTTGGCACCGTCGAAAGGATGACATTGTTTGTGATAATTCCAGCTAAGTCAAGCTACAACATATTACTTGGCAGGGAATGGATTCACGTTGTAGGAGCAATTCCGTCAACAGTGCATCAGAAAGTAATCTTATGGAATACGTAAGATCAGGTAGAGATCATAGAGGCGGATGACAGTGCTTGCTAAGTAATTACATGTTGATTTCAAGGTATATTCACCATACATTAGACCTATAACTGCTAACGAAGGGGTCATTGACAATGATGCATTGGAAGCGAGCCTTCTCAGCCAATTCGGTGTTAAGGTAAAGGACGAGACTGACAAAACTCGGTCAAATTCCGACAATGTGTCTTGAAATACAACTGAGAAGATTGTTGGCCTATCTGGCCGACAAAGAAGTACACACTTCAGAAAGTGTGTTAGTGGATTGTATCATTGACGACGACCCTTTGGGGTTTTGAAAAGGCAGCCGAAGTTAAGCAAAATGTGGAAGTGGAAGATCCCCTGGAAGAAATAAACTTAGGTACGGCGGAAAAGAAAAGGCCTATCTTTGTGAGTGTTTTTCTACTAGAGGATTACAAACAAAAACTTGTCAGATTAATTGCAGAGTATAAAGATTGCTTCGCATGGGACTACGATGAAATGCCTGGTTTAAGCAGGGATCTTGTCGAACACCGATTACCACTCAGGGAGGATTGCAAACCTGTCAAACAGGCGAGCAGAAGATTTGCCCCCGAGGTGGTGCATAAAATCAAAGAGGAAGTAGAGAGATTGCTTAAAGCAAAGTTCATTCGAAAAACCAGGTATATCGATTGACTTTCTAATGTAGTTCATGTTATTAAAAAGAATGGTAAAATGAAGGTATCCATAGATTTTAGAAATCTAAATACCGCTACCCCTAAAGATGAATATCCGACGCTAATAGCCGACATGCTTGTCGACTCGGTGTTAGGAAATGAAATTTTAAGCTGTATGGATGACCATGCAGGTTATAATCAAATCTTTATAGCCGAAGAAGATGTGTCAAAGACTGCCTTCAAGTGTCCAGGAGCAATTGGGACATATGAATGGATTGTCATGCCTTTAGGTTTGAAGAATGCAGGAGCCACCTACCAGCGAGCAATGAATACTATCTTCCATGATGTGATTAGGAAATTTATAGAAGTATATATTGATGATGTGGTTGTCAAGTCAAAAACTAAAGACGATCACCTAGAGCACCTGAAGCAAGGATGAGAAGACACAACCTCAAAATGAACCCAAAGAAATGCAGCCTCGGAGTATCGACTTCCAAATTCTTAGGCTTTTTAGTTCATAAGAAAGGAATCGAGGTGGACAAAAATAAAGCCAAAGCAGTTATGGAAGCCGCAGCACCGACAAATAAGAAGGAATTGTAGTCCTTCCTAGGAAAGGTTAACTTTCCGTGGAGGTTTATATCAAATTTGCCAGGAAGAACAAGAGTATTTGTACCATTGGTCAAGTTGAAAGCAAAACAAAGTTTCGAATGAGAATCTTGTCATCAAGAAGCTTTTGACCAGATCAAGCAATATTTAGTCAATCCACCGATCATGATGCCTGCTGTGCCTCGTCGATCATTGAAGTTGTACATATCAGCATCCGAAGATACTATAGGATGTCTATTGGACCAGGATGACTATGACAATGTCGAAAGGGCCGTGTATTATCTAAGCAGAGTTCTCAACGATGCTGAAAAAAGATATAGTGCTATAGAGAAATTATGTCTAGCATTGTATTTTTCATGTACCAAACTCAAATATTATATGATGCCTTGTAATGTATTAGTAATTTCTGAGACTGATGTAATAAAGTATATGTTGTCAAAACCAGTCCTTAATGGGCGTATTGGTAAATGGACCATTGCTTTGTTGGAATATTATTTACAATATGTGCCAGCAAAAGCTGTCAAAGGTCAGGCAATTGCCGACTTTTTGGTAGAACATGTTAAGTCTCTAAAATGTCTAATGTGTATTTCCCTAAGTTTTGATGAGAACTAAACATTGGTTAATGATTTAATTAACCTTCATATTGGTTGCTAACCTATCCATATAGTGTGCAGATTAAAACTGTAAGAATCATACGTCCAATAAAGTGATAGAAGCGCACGTCCAACACAAGTGATAGAAGCTCACGTCCAACACAAGTGATAGAAGCTTATGTCCAATAAAGTGCGTCCAATAAAGTGACAGAAGCGCTTCTCCAATAAAGTAACAGAAGCGCTCGTCCAATAAAGTAACAGAAGTGATCGTTCACTGAAGTAATAGAAGTGCTCGTCCACTAAGGTAACAGAAGCCGTCGTCCACACAAGTCTTTGGACTTGCTAAAGCCCTTAATGAGTAGCACCATCCAATGTCATGGCATATGGAGCTCGTCTACTAGGATTACGTTCTTTGGACTTGCTAAAACCTTAGTGAGAGTATCCGTCCAATGGCATGGCATATGGAGCTCGTCTACTAGCCCGTTCGAATATAAAATCTTAAATGGCTAGATGGACGCGATTATTTTCAAGATGGACGCGCTTATTTTATGAACGCGAATTCTATAAGAATTATCATAATATTATTTCAAGAACCAGAATCAAGAAAACAGATTCTGTTATCAGAACCAAAGACCAGTTAAAGAATGCTTCCAACATGCTTTATTCCCTAGTATCTCTGGTCCTTACTCGAAAAGGGAATTGTACTCAGCAAAGTACAAAAAGCTCTCTGCACAACTCTGATTTGGCTGTATCACGATGCATAAAGCCATGATCCTTCATGTTAGAGTACAACCAACGTTCCTATTGCATTAATGGTTGCCCAGAACAACTCTATTACATTTAATGAAGTTCTGCTTGAAGCCAACATCTGAGGGAATGTCTCTAACGGATCCTAAATGCTTGAAGACTCTAAAATACAGAAGTCATTGAAGATGAAGAAGAGATTACAAGAGAATACACATAGCATTAAAGAGCCATTACTCTGTGCATTAATATCTTCATTCTTTCATTCTGTATTATTCAATCATTTGAAGTTATTACGCAAACTTCCTACGCTTTACATTTAAACCACTCTGAGTGTTAGCGAAAGATCTGTTTATCTGAAGTTGTATTTATTACAAACCAAATCTCTCAAACAAACCTGAGTGAGCCTGAAGAGGCTAAGCGTGCAAAGAATACTTGTCTTGAACCTGAAAAGGCTAGGTGTGCAAAGAATACTTGTCTTGGAGCCTGAAGAGGCTAGGTGTGCAAACAATACTTGAGTCTGTAACCTGATCAGTTATAGTGGATAAATCTTGGTGCTGCCAAGGACTGGACGTAGCTCTTTGCTTTGAAGAGTGAACCAGGATAAATAACTGTGTCAATCTCTCTTCCCTTAAACTCTTTAGTTTTCTCTTACGTCTATCAAGTGGTGTGTTTTCCAAAGTCACTGTTAAAATTTCATCACACGGGTCACCCGTCTATCCTGTATCTTTCCACTCGTCTGAACTAAGCTTCTGTTTGCGAAAAGATTTCAACTTTGTTTAAATTCTGATAAACACAATTCAACCCCCCTTCTCGTGTTTATAGTTGTCTATTTCAGTTGGTATCAGAGCTCAACCTCTAGGTTGAGCATCTAAAAGTGTAGAGGTAAAAGGTCCTGAAGAATAGACATGACTGCTGGAGCTAGTTCAAGTGGAAGTCACCGGACTAAAGGAGCTTCCCTAACCAGACCTCTTTACTTCAATGGAGAAAACTACAACTATTGGAAAGATAGATTTCAATGGTTCATTCTATCTACAAACTCTGATCTTTGGGATGTCATTACAAATGGTCCATTCATTCCCAAAAATGATGATGACTGTTGATTGAGTCACCGACAAGTGTACCGGGTCGTCGCAAGTAATAAAATAAACATGGTAAGTAATTACCGAGGTCGAACTCAGGGATTGGGCTACCAATTCGACTAATTCGCGGGAAATCCGATGCGTTTGGTCAAGTTACAGAAGGTGGTTGAGAGAGAGAAAGATTAGGATCAAAAATTCAATTAACAAATCTAATAAAATAGTTAACTAAAAATCTGAAATTTAAAATGTCCAAGGTCACAAATCCACCTACCCAACATGGATACCCAAGTGATGATGAATCCCTCCCTAAGTTCAATTACAATGTCAACCGGGACCCCCAAATTCTCCTAAATCCACTGTCGTGCTCATTAGGACGTATTTGAAGATTGGATTAATTACTTACTAGGTCTCATAATCCTAATCTCGAATTCTGTTAATTCTTGTTCCCTATAAGGTTGCACCGATCTCCTACTCACTCTCGTGTAATATTTGATCGATGATCCCAATTCAAGTTCTAAAACGCGAATCGCCTCTCAACCTCAACACGTTTAACTAGTCAATCACGCAACACATATGATCAATGCAATCAAATCAGAATTAGAAAACATAAATTGAGAGAAGGGGAGAAAGACATACATCACATCGAATCTACACCGTCATGGGTGGCTTCATTGTTCCCTCAGACGAGGGGATTAGTTCCTCATGCTCATAGACAAACAATCGGACATAATCTCCATATCAAAATAAGAAAAAGAAAAAGGGAGACGCAGCTCCAAAGAGAAAAGAAATCTTCCTAAATGCTACTCTACAGTGGGAAAAACCTACTAGGATTCGGATCTCCAAAACCCACCAAAAAATCCCCCCCCCCCCCCCCCCCCAAAACTCTGATATGAAACAGTCTATAAATAGGGATTCTGGTTCTCGTCCGCTCGCGGGGCGAACAGGATTTCGCAGGGCGAATCATTAGTTTTGGCGCGCTTTCAATTTGGATTCTCGCGAGGCGAGAGTGTATTCGCGGGGCGAGTCTTCAAACCTTAATCTGTCACAGCCGTGACCTTCATCACGGCTAGACCGTGATGGTCTCTGTCTTCCAGGGTCTTCAGACTATCGCGTGGTGAGAATACTGTTCGCGGGGCGAGCCAGAGTGATGACTGTTCCTGCTTTATCTGATGTTCAGGCTCGCGAGGCGAGCATCCACTCGCGAGGCGAGTATCTCCAGAAGTGCTTTTTCCACTGCTTCTTGACTTTCCTTGACTCCCGGAGCTTCACTTCTAACTTGAAACAATAAAAGGACACAAAAAGCGTAATTCTATTCAAAATAGACTAAAAACTACTAAAAATGCATAGAACGAGTAAAAGTCTACTTAGGAACAAAACAAGGCCAAATTTGGGCAAAAACGAGATTGAACTCGAATAATTTGCACAAAAACCACAGTCCATCTAGTTATAAAACTAGATAAGCCAAAGGCTTATCAAAACACCCCAAACTTAAACCTTGCTTGTCCCCAAGCAAGCTAAAACTCAAAAACGACTCAAGACTTGGCAAGCTTAAGGGAATCAATCGAGTTCGCACAAATTTCATGCACTCAAAACAGTTTTTCTCCAATGATTTCCCCCCTACATTAACGTAATCCCCACATTCATTTACTTTAAACAATTGAGAACTTCATCATTCATGCAATCATTAATCTAAGTTAAGGATCAGAGTCACACACAGAAGGAAGATCACCAAATTCAAACAATTGCTTTCCTCACAAGGGTATGTAAAATTTCATTCATTCGCTCAAAGTCGTCTAGGCTATCAACTTTTCACTCAATTTCACATATCAAGAGCACTTCCCATGAATTTGATTTTCATCTCAAAAATGGTTCCCACGAAAACATGCATGCAACATCAGAAGGTCTTATCAAGGTTGTAATGGGGCCTGGCTGAGGGTAGGATATTCAAGGATACTAGGCTTAAGTCCCTAGGAACTAAGAGAGCATGAGCATTTGACACATATTCCACTCAAATTCCTTTTTCCATTTTTCTTTTTGCCTCGGGTGACTACAACCTTTTCCTTGCTATTTTTTTTTTCTGTTTTGCCCCTTTTCTTTTGGCAGTTTTTTTTAATCAACCTTTATTTTTATTTTTCTCTCCCCCAATATGACACATCACCTTGTAGCCACCCCAAACTTAGTTCCTCACAACCATTCTCTTGCTACGCTTCCATGCTCTCCTAATCCTAAGATTGTGTTAACATGGTTTTTCCAGATTTTGGCTTATAAAATAGGGTCGTCAAGAAACAATAGGCTAATTAGGCTCAACGGGGCTAACTAGGGAACATGCATTAGGGATGGTTCTCTTTAGGCCAAGAATTTATTTCAAAGAAAATTGCCTAAATCATTTGATGCAACACATAAACATGCAAACCATGAAGAGATTCAAGCAAATTCGGGAAAGTGCAACTTAACAGTGATTCACACAATCAAAAACAAAGTTGGAGGCTCTAATCCTCACCTGGACATTTTGCAAATTGTTTGACCGAGATACGATTCCTAGTGTGTGCACCCCCTCACCCCAAACTTATCATAAATCAAGTAATCACAATAAAATTCTCAAAGTTCAATTTTCAATTTTTCACATGGGGATCAACTTTTCTAATTTCAGAACCTAGGGGAAAATCATCAATGGTCAATATAATTCATGCAATCAATCTATGCTCAATTTAATTAAATTCCAACAAGCTTGCCGACACAACATTCATACAAAAACTCTTGATCTTCTCAAATTATTCAAGAGTGACAAACAAAAACAAAACAAAAACAAAAACAAAAACAAGAACAAGAGTGAGGAAAGGAGAGGGTGCTCCCTGATTAAGTTTCTATGGTTCCATCCTTGTCCAATTGATCTCACGGGCTCCCTTCTGTTGCATAGAATCCTGGAGGAACTCCTGCAAATTAAAACCTTAAGTGCAAATTCGCGAGGCGAGAGACAACTCGCGAGGCGAATCTGGAATTCCAACAAATGCTGATGCCCAGAATCGCGAGGCGAAAGTAGACCTCGCGGCGCGAGACAGAAATGTGAGTAAGCCTCTGAGATTCAGGGCTTCTGTCTCGCGGGGCCATTGTGGATTCGCGTGGCGAATCAAGCTCTTTTTTTTTTTTTTTTAAATAACAGAAACTAAAAATAAAGGATACCTAACTTGGGTTGCCTCCCAATAGCGCTTGTTTAACGTCACTAGCTTGACTTATTAAGAAGCATCCACCTAGATCCCATAGCCTGTGAAACAAGGGCCAAGAGACACTCATCATGTGAGATCCTCCACCCGGATCCCATGGTTTGTGAAGTGGCCCTCGCAGGAGCAATACGACTCTATTCATGATTCCACCTAGCCTGAGTGTGAAAACTTCTTTGACCTCTGTAATTATGAACTCACTTCCTCTCGGGTCAAATGGTGTTTTCTCGAGGAAGTGTGCCAGACGAGTGGGAGGGTCTAACTTACTAATGTTCACACATGCATGCAAGCCAACATATTTATCCAATGCAGCAAAATCAGATTGCTCGGCAAGCATGGTGGAGTCCTCTACCACTTTATCTGCATTTTGATCTCTACCCCCTTGCTCCGGTGCCTTGTCACTTGCCCACTCCTTTTGCTCAGGTTGCTCTTCCTCAACATGTGGTGGTTCTTCCTCAACTTCCTGAGAACTAGTTGCATCCCAGTCAGATCCCAACACCCCACTGCTTCTAGTTGTTGTGGCTTCGCATTGGTTCTTAGGGTTGTTCTCGGTATCACCTGGGAGAGTGTCTGGGAGAGGCTCATTTAGTTGCTTTGCAAGCTGGGTAATCTGCATCTCTAGATTCTGAAGTGCCAACCCTGTATGAGTTGCCAACTTTTCAACTTTCGTATTCACCTTCTCTGTGTTGATTACCATCTTTTCCATTGCTGCATTCATCTTCTCCAGAGCCAACTCCCAAGGTTGTGGTTGCCAATTCTGTTGAGGTTGTGGTTGCCAGGCTAGACCACCGCCATCATTACTCCAAACGAAATCCGGATGGTCTCTACTCATATAACCCCAATACTGATTCTGACTCTGATAGTTGTCCTGGGGTACGCTGTCATAGAAATTATGGCATGAGTCCACATATTCTTGAGAGGAGTAGAAAGGACGGCTCCAAGTGTCATGGTCTCCATTACAATATTCGCAACCCGGAAGCATTCCCTCGTGTACCTCACATACAAAACAAGGCAAGACCAAGTGGAATCAAAGAAGTAGAGAGAGATAATAAGGAAATAACAGAAAAATAAAAATAAAATCAACTTAACCAATCAATCAAATTTACTAAAAATTAGGAAAATTGGTTGTGCCAATCCCCGGCAACGGCGCCAAAAACTTGTTGATTGAGTCACCGGCAAGTGTACCGGGTCGTCGCAAGTAATAAAATAAACACGGTAAGTAATTACCGAGGTCGAACTCAGGGATTGGGCTACCAATTCGACTAATTCGCGGAAAATCCGATGCGTTTGGTCAAGTTACAGAAGGTGGTTGAGAGAGAGAAAGATTAGGATCAAAAATTCAATTAACAAATCTAATAAAATAGTTAACTAAAAATCTGAAATTTAAAATGTCCAAGGTCACAAATCCACCTACCCAACATGCATACCCAAGTGATGATGAATCCCTCCCTAAGTTCAATTACAATGTCAACCGGGACCCCCAAATTCTCCTAAATCCACTGTCGTGCTCATTAGGATGTATTCGAAGATTGGATTAATTACTTACTAGGTCTCGTAATCCTAATCTCGAATTCTGTTAATTCTTGTTCCCTATAAGGTTGCACCGATCTCCTACTCACTCTCGTGTAATATTCGATCGATGATCCCAATTCAAGTTCTAAAACGCGAATCGCCTCTCAGCCTCAACACGTTTAACTAGTCAATCACGCAACACATATGATCAACGCAATCAAATCAGAATTGGAAAACATAAATTGAGAGAAGGGGAGAAAGACATACATCACATCGAATCTACACCGCCATGGGTGGCTTCATTGTTCCCTCAGACAAGGGGATTAGTTCCTCATGCTCATAGACAAACAATCGGACATAATCTCCATAGCAAAATAAGAAAAAGAAAAAGGGAGACGCAGCTCCAAAGAGAAAAGAAATCTTCCTAAACGCTACTCTACAGTGGGAAAAACCTACTAGGATTCGGATCTCCAAAAGCCTCCAAAAACTCCCCCCCCCCCCCCCAAATCTCTGATCTGAAACAGCCTATAAATAGGGATTCTGGTTCTCGTCCGTTCGCGGGGCGAACAGGATTTCGCGGGGCGAATCATTAGTTTTGGCGCGCTTTCAATTTGGATTCTCGCGAGGCGAGAGTGTATTCGCGGGGCGAGTCTTCAAACCTTAATCTGTCACAGCCGTGACCTTCATCACGGCTAGGTCGTGATGGTCTCTATCTTCCAGGGTCTTCAGACCATCGCGTGGCGAGAATACTGTTCCCGGGGCGAGCCAGAGCGATGACTGTTCCTGCTTTATCTGATGTTCAGGCTCGCGAGGCGAGCATCCACTCGCGAGGCGAGTATCTCCAGAAGTGCTTTTTCCATTGCTTCTTGACTTTCCTTGACTCCCGGAGCTTCACTTCTAACCTGAAACAATAAAAGGACACAAAAAGCGTAATTCTATTCAAAATAGACTAAAAACTACTAAAAATGCCTAGAACGAGTAAAAGTCTACTTAGGAACAAAACAAGGCCAAATTTGGGCGAAAACGAGATTGAACTTGAATAATTTGCACAAAAACCACAGTCCATCTAGTTATAAAACTAGATAAGCCAAAGGCTTATCAATGACACCGACAATCCAAAAGCTCAGTGGACTACTGCAGAAAAGACAAAATGGGAGCTGAACCACAAAGCTAGATACAACATCATCTGTGCTCTCAGTCCTGAGGAGTTTGACAAGGTATGTGCTTGTGACTCTGCCAAAGAAATACGGGACACTTTAGCTGTCACACATGAATGAACAACCAAAGTCAAAGAGTCAAAGATTGCCATACTTGTCAGAAAGTCTGGATTGTTTGTCATGGAGGAAGGAGAATCTGTTGCTCAAATGATAGGAAGATTTCAAACTATAGTCAACAGTTTAAAATCTCTTGGCAAAATCTATACCAATGCTGAGAAGGTTGGAAAGATTGAGAAGTCTACCTAAACAGTGGAGAACTTTGGTCACTGCTATCTCTCAAGCCAAGGATCCCGCTACCTTGACTATGGATGAACTTCTTGGAACACTCACTGTTCATGAGCAAGAACTTGGAGATGAAGTTGCACCAAAGAAGGACAAGTCAATTGCTCTGAAAGCTGATCAAAAGTCAGCAAAAGTTTCCAAGGCTCTAAAGGCAGATGAGTCATCCAGTGATGCTGACCTATCTGAACACGAGAATTGATAGTGATGAAGAATTGTCTCTCCTAACCAGGAAGATAAAGCTTCTCCTACAGAAAAAGAAGTTCAAGAGGGGTAAGTCATTAAGAAGGTTCAACAAGGACAAGAACTTCAAAGAATCCACTTCAACAGACAAAAGTCCAATTGTCTTCTATGAGTGCAAGAAGCCTGGTCACATCAAGGCCGAATGTCCTCAACTTAAGAAGGCCCCTTTTAAGAAATTCTTCAAGAAGAAGAAGAAAGGAATGATGGCTACTTGGGTGGATCTGGAGTCAACATCTTCTGATGAAGAAACAAAGGAACAAGCCAATCTCCGTTTGATGGCCAACACTGACTCAGACTCAGATGATGAGGTACACCCTGACTGTGAGGAATTACTTGATGCCTATGAGGAGTTACTGGAGGAATCCAACTGCTTATCTAAGGCCTTCAAATCCCTCAAGAGAGAGTATGTAAAGCTCACCAGTGAGCATAAACAGAAATCTCAAGAGTGTGAGAAGCTGGCTAAAGAGAACAATGAGATGAAGACTGAAAAGTCTAATGAAGCTAAGATCTCAAGTGAAACATCACCATCTGAAGAAGTTGAAAAACATCAACAGAAAGTGGAAGAGCTCGCTTCTGATCTTGCCAAATTTGTTAATGGTAGAGATAATCTGACTAAGCTACTTGGCTGTCAGAGGCACTCTCTTAACAAAGAAGGTATTGGATATGTCCATCAGACACATCATAAAGTATAAACTAAAGCTTCTACAATATCTGTTAAGTCAACTGTAACCAAATCTACACCTGTCTGTAACTTCTGTAGAAAATCTGGACATGTTATGTCTAAGTGTATCCATAAGAAGAGAAGGAAGTCTTCATAGACTCCTGGAAATAACAGAAAAGGAACCAGAAAAATATGGGTACCTAAAGATCAAATAATTTTTGTTGCAGATGTCCTTAACGGGACAAAGAAAACACCATTGCTGGTACCTGAACAGTGGCTGCTCGCGTCATATGACAGGAGAAAGGTCTATGTTCCTAGACCTCTAACTTAAGAAAGGAGGACACGTTGCCTTCGGAGGGAATCAAAAAGGGAAAGTTATAGGAATTGGTACTATTGGTGGTAAACCCCCTCTTCCCTCTATATCTAATGTTCTTATGGTTAAAATATTAAGACACAATTTACTTAGCATAAGTCAATTATGTGATAGTGGTTTTGATGTTTCCTTTACCAAGGATGTATGCATAGTTAAAGACTGTTATGACAAAACCCTCCTTTCATCTAAAAGGCAACAAAATCTTTATAAGATTGAACTGTCTGATCTCTCGGATCAAAGTGTAACCTGTCTGGTGTCTAAAGAGGATGAGAGATGGTTAAGGCATCAGAGACTAGGTCATGCTAGTATAAAACTAATTTCTGAATTAAAAAGGAATAATCTCGTGAGAGGACTGCCTGATATTAGTTTTAAGAAAGATGTCTTGTGTGATGCATGTCAGAGAGGTAAACAGATAAAATCAAGTTTCAAATCTAAAAACCAAGTATCAACCTCTAGACCTCTTCAGTTGTTACACATGGATCTGTTTGGACCAGTTAGTGCTGCCAGCCTGGCTGGAAGAAAATATGGATTTGTCATAGTTGATGACTATTTTAGATACACATGGGTACTCTTCCTAACAGACAAGGATGAGTCTTTTAAGGCTTTCTCAGTATTCTGTAAAAGAGTACAAAATGAGCAGGGTTTCTGTATTTCTACCCTTAGAAGTGATCATGGGGGAGAATTTGAAAATGAGCAGTTTAGATAGTTCTGTGAGGAGAATGGAATCTCTCACAATTTCTCTGCACCTAGAACTCCACGGTAAAATGGAGTGGTTGAGAGAAAGAACAGATCTCTGCAAGAGATGGCTAGATCTATGCTCAATGAAAATAATCTCCCTAAGTACTTCTGGGCAGAAGCTGTAAACATTACTTGTTATGTACAAAACAGAATACTATTAGGCCTTTTCTAAAAAGGACTCCTTATGAATTATGGAAAAGAAAAAGCCCCAACATATCTTATTTTCATGCTTTTGGATGTGAATGTTTTATTCTGAATACTATAGATAATCTTGGAAAGTTTGATTCTAAGGTAGATAAAGGTATTTTCGTAGGTTATTCTGAAATGTCTAAGGCTTTTAGAGTTTACAATTCAAGAACTTGTATTATTGAAGAATCTGTTCATGTTAAATTCAATGATGGATTAAAGACTGATAAAGAACTATCAGATCTAGAAGATGATCTTGCAGTTCTTGATATAAACAATCCAGAAAGTCAACAACCCGATCTAACCAAAACAGAACCTATGCTTGAGGCCGACAGACAAGTGGAGCAGACGAGTCAGCATACAAGTCAAGATCTTCATGATGATCTCAAAAGGGATTGGAAGTTCAACACTCATCACCCTAAGGATCTTATTATTGGAAATCCTTCTGAAGGAGTAAGAACCAGATCCACATTTAGAGAATCAAGCAATGTGGCCTTTATTTCAGATTTGGAGCCTAAACGCATTGAAGAAGCTCTTGAGGATGAAAGTTGGATTCTTGCTATGCAAGAAGAACTTAACCAGTTTATCATAAATGATGTCTGGACTCTTGTCTCTAAGCCTAAAAACAAGTCAGTTATTGGAACAAGATGAGTCTTCAGAAACAAATTGGATGAAGATGGTAAAGTTGTCAGAAATAAGGTAAGGTTAGTAGCTCAAGGCTATAACCAACAAGAAGGTATTGATTATACTGAAACCTTTGCACCTGTAGCTAGGATAGAAGCCATACGCATTTTAATGTCATATGCTGCACAACACCAAATTACCCTGTTTCAAATGGATGTACAAAAGTGCTTTTCTAAATGGTATAATTGAAAAAGAAGTGTATGTTAAACAACCCCCTGGTTTTGAGGATACTGATAAACCAGATCACGTTTTCAAACTTAAAAAGGTATTATATGGTTTGAAACAAGCACCTAGAGCATGGTATGATAGAATCATTTCTTTTCTCATGCATAATAGTTTTACTAGAGGACAAGTAGACACTACTCAGTTCAAGAAATGCTCTAAAAAGGACTTTATTATAGTTCAAATATATGTTGATGATATTATTTTTGGAGCAACTAATGAAAAGCTGTGCAAGGAATTTTCAAATATAATGCAAGCTGAATTTGAGATGAGTATGATGTGACAATTGCAGTTCTTCCTTGGATTACAAATCAAGCAGACAAGTGATGGAATTTACATTCATCAACAAAAATATACCAAAGAGATACTCAAGAAATACAAAATGGAAAATGCAAAGCTCGTGAAATCCCCTATGCAACCCAATGCAAAACTAAGCAAAGATGATGAAGGTAGAAAGGTAAATCAAACTGTCTACAGAGGTATGATTGGCTCTCTACTGTACTTAACTTCAAGCAGACCTGACATTCAATTTAGTGTTTGTATGTGTGCTAGATTCCAATCTGATCCTAGAGAATCTTATCTTAAGGCTGTTAAAAGAATATTTAGATATTTTCTTGGAACTACTAATCTTGGTTTGCTGTATTTAAGATCAAAAGAATACAGATTAGTGGGATATTGTGATGCTGATTTTGCTGGAGACAATAGAAAGAAAAAGCACCAATGGAGGATGTCACTTCATTGGAGCAAGTTTAGTCTCATGGTCAAGCAAGAGGCAGACAACCATTGCCCTGTCTACTGCTGAAACCGAATACATCTCTGCTGCTAGTTGTTGCTCTCAACTCTTATGGGTAAAACATCAACTTGAGGATTACTCTATTTATGAACATAACATATATGTATGGTGTGATAATTCCAGTATTATATGCTTAACTAAAAATCCAATTCAGCATTCTAAGGCTAAGCATATTGAAATCAAACATCATTTTATTAGGGATTATGTTCAGAAAGGCATCTTTGATATTAAGTTTGTTAAAACTGAAAATCAATGGACTGATATTTTCATTAAACCCCTCGCATAAGAAAGGTTTTTATTCATTAGAGATAATCTAAACATGGATTGCATTGTTGAATGACATGTTTGAATGTTAACCTGTCTATGTTAAATCTGTCTTTACTCCTACATACATGTTCTTTTAACTAAGCATTAGTTCAGGGGGAGTGATGATACCATAGTTTAAGTGGAGTATGTCTCATATGCTTGCTGCATTACTATGATTTTCTTAACATGTTATCTTGCCCTTAACATATCTCATAAGTAAAACTTGATAACCCTTTTTATTGTTGACAAAAGGGGGAGAAAAAGGAGAATTGAGAAATATGATAGAAATGTGCTATAGAAGAATGAATATGATATGAATTTAGAGTACAACCAACGTTCCTATTGCATTAATGGCTGCCCAGAACGACTCTATTGCATTTAATGAAGTTCTGCTTGAAGCCAACATTTGAGGGAATGTCTCTAACGGATCCTAAATGCTTGAAGACTATAAAATACATAAGTCATTGAAGATGTAGAAGAGATTACAAGAGAATACACATAGCATTAAAAAGCCATTACTCTGCGCATTAATATCTTCATTCTTTCATTTTGTATTCTTCAATCATTTGAAGTTATTACGCAGACTTTCCTAAACTTTACATTTAAACCACTCTCTGAGTGTTAGTGAAAGATCTATTTATCTGAAGTTGTATTTATTACAAACCAAATCTCTCAAACAAACCCTAGTAAGCCTGAAGAGGCTAAGTGTGCAAAGAATACTTGTCTTGAGCTTGAAGATACTAGGTGTGCAAAGAATACTTGAGTCTGTAACCTGATCAATTATAGTGGATAAATCTTGGTGCTGCCAAGGACTGAACGTAACTCTTTGCTTTGAAGAGTGAACCAGGATAAATAACTGTGTCAATCTCTCTTCCCTTAAAATCTTTAGTTTTCTATTACGTCTATCAAGTGGTGTGTTTGCCAAAGTCATTGTTAAAATTTCATCACAGGTCACCCGTCTTTCCTGTATCTTTCGGCTGAACTAAGCTTCTGTTTACGAAACGATTTCAACTTTGTTTAAATTCTGATAAACACAATTCAACCCCCCATTCTCGTGTTTATAGTTGTCTATTTCAGAACATCCTGGATTGGATGTGCCAAAAGTAAACTTTATCAGTTTACAGCCTTGGAAACTCTACTTTGATGGGTCAAGGCATCAAGGAGGTAGTGGAGTAGGTGTCTTAATTGTGACTCCACAAGGAACCCCCACCAAGTTCATGTTTGAACTTAAGTATCCATGTTCTAACAATGAAGCTGAGTATAAAGCTTTAATTGTCGGATTAGAGATACTAGCAGAGATGAAGGCACGAAATGTGCATATCTTTGGGGATTCTCAGTTAGTTATTAAGCAAATTACTCAAGAATACAAATTTGTCAGTTATAATCTGACAAAATATTGCATTATAGCGAATAAATTGATGAGGAAGTTCGATGACATAATTGTCAAATATATCCCCAGGGAGCTAAATCAAGAGGCTAATGAGTTAGCCCAAATAGCTTCAGGATACAAGATATCTCGGATCTAATGGAAATTAGGGAATTATTATATCCATTAGAAGAAAGAGATGTATTGGTCAATGACATAATTCTGCCCAATGATTGGAGGTTGCCAATAATAGAGTTTTTGGAAAATCCAAGTCAAAATGCAGATAGAAGAATAAAACATAGAGCATTGAATTATACTATGCAAGGTGGACTATTACATAAAAGGTATGCCGACGAAACTTTACATAAGTGCCTAAGTGAGCAAGATGCTTATTTGGCTTTGTCAGAGGTCCATGAAGGCATATGTGGGGCCCACCAAGCAAGATATAAAATGAAATGGGTGCTCCGACGGAGTTTGTATTATTGGTCAACTATGGTTAGGGACTGCATTTTGTTCGCCAAGTCTTGTGAGCAATTTCAGAAACATGGCCACATACAGAATGTTCCGGCCAGTGAATTGCACTCTATAGTCAAACCATGGCCATTTAGAGGATGGACTTTGGATTTAATTGGCCAAATACACCCGTCTTCATCAAAAGGACATCAATTCATTTTAGTCGGAGTTGATTATTTTACCAAGTGGGTGGAAACAGTTTTCCTCAAAGCAGTCACCCAACAAGATGTGATTGATTTTATTGAAATCACATTGTTTGTCGGTTTGGAATACCGCAAACCTTGACAACTGATCAGGGATCGGTTTTTACCGGGAAGAAAATAATAGAATATGCCAACTCTAGGTATATAAAGATGCTCACATCTACTCCATTCTATGCACAAGCTAATGGCCAAGTTGAGGCCATAAATAAGATTATTATTGGTCTTATAAAAAAACATGTGGGTCGACAACCTAGGAATTGGCATAACACTCTTGACCAAATACTGTGGGCATATAGGAGTTCACCCAGACAATCGACAGGAACCTCGCCTTACAGGTTTGTATATGGACATGATCCTGTATTGCCTGTTGAAATCAATCTTCAATCAATTCGTATTCAAAGACAAGATGACTTTCCTGTCGACCAATATTGGGATGCAATGTTGGATGAATTAGACGAATTAAGCAATGAAAGATTGATTGCATTGGAGAAATTGATTGGACAGAAATAAAGAATTGCAAAATTCTACGATAATCGAGTAAAGTTTAAATTATTCAAAGTAGATGACTTAGTATGGAAAGTCATTTTGCCTATGGATAAAAGTTGTTGAGAGTACGGTAAATGGTCACCAAAATGGGAAGGACCATTTAAGATTTCTACAGCATTTTCTGGGAATGCGTATGCACTTGTCGATGTCAATACGGGCCTAGGAATTAATTCAATTATTGGCAAGTATTTAAAGAAATATCAACCGACAATGCTGGAAGTAAAGATTGACAACAAGTAAAAAGAAATAAGAATATTTTATTCACTAACTTGGCAATACAACCATACATTGCCAAAAGTACAGATTGTCAATCTAAATTATTCATTGTTTGTCAAGAGTACAAATGATCAATCAAAGCGAACTTATTCGTAAATTAACTAAGAGTTTGAAACTCTGATAAGATTGGCAGACTTTTCTTCCTCACTCTTCGACAATGCAACAGCGCAACCTAATTTGTTGAGGCTTCATTCCCATTTGATGAGGTTTCATCTGCTTCATATATCGAGGGTGCGCAGAGTGTAAAGAAAATCTGGCACGAGCAGATCTCACCATCATTTAACCCAGAAGGTGGTTGTTGCTGATGGTGTAGTAAAGACAACACCAAGAGAGATAACCACCATCTGAGAAGAAGATGATGGAACTGGAAACAGATGCACTCATTTTGTTTCAAGTCTGCTCTAACCAGAGGTGGGCAGCGGTAGTCAGCTCTAGTAGTTACGTCGGTTGCTGATCTCTACCGTGCCCATTACATTGGTTACTGATCTTTACTAGCAAAATGACCATCAAGACAAAGACCTTGAATCTGAGAGTCAAAGGTTGTATGGTCTGGCTCCCATGGAAATAGTAAGGAAAATAAGGTCGTTGATGGGAACATTTTGATGTAAAATCACAAGTGTTTAATGGCATATATATTGTGAGAAGCAAGCCTTGCTATTTCTAAGTGGTCTGGAGAGACAAGAATTTAAATGTAGCGAGTTTACCAATGTTTTGAAACTTACCGAGATTAATGGTAAATTGATATAGGTAAGTTACGAAATTTATTGGAACCAACAGTTGAAATTAAATAAATGTGAAAGTAGACCAAAAGTCATTCTCATTAAATGAATGACAAAATAAGTGTCGAAATCACAAAATTCGGTAGAAAGAAAGAAAATTACAACAGATCAAATTTTGTCTGAGCCAATGTCAAAAGACAACTGATCCCATGCAAAGGTAAGATCAGCCTTGCTGGCATCTGCAACATCATATTCGAGTTGTAAAGCACGAAGTTTGCCAATTACGGTTTCAGCTCTTTGGCCAAGTTGGATAGATTCGTCATCAATGGCTTTGACTTTGTCTCTGCTTTTCTCCAGAGCCTTATTAAACTTGGCGCACTGTCGGTCTGTCAATTCGATCTCTGCCAATAACTTTTTTCGGTAGTCCAGGAGGGAGTCTTTAGTCCGAGTTCCTGTCGAGATAAGGTCAAGCTCTTTTTGTTTGGAGGCCTCTAGATCCTGGAACTTGGCTAGAAGATTGTCCTTAATTTTTTCCTCCTCTTCATTGGAAGGAATGACAGAAGACATCTTCTCTAATTTGCCAGAGAACCGCTCCCAAAATTTGTGGATTGACAGGAAGTGGGTGCGGCTAGGCAAAGGAAGATTGGAATGAAGGGGGGTGATTTCTTTAATCAGTCTTGACAGTTCTATTCGGACATTAACATCAGAACAAAGAGTACTGAAGGATTTGTCAAGAAGATTTCTCAGATCATGCATGAGATTGATAACTCGAGAATCGCTAGAGTCAGGTTGAGTTGATGAAGAGTTGGCAGAGAAAGTTGATTCTTTCCGACTGACTTCAGCCATCATGTTGATCCAAGTATTAAAATGAAGAGCTGGTTTGGGTTCGGGAGACTTAATAGTTGGAGGCCTAATTGGAGGCGGAGGAAGGATGACAGGAATTGTTTCAGCCAGTAAGGCCTCCATATCAATATCTTCATCTGGAATCTCAATCATGACAGCAGCTCCAGCTGGCTCGCTAGCCGTAGATGTTAGAATTTGAAGACTCGGTTCAGATTGTTGAGAAGTGGGGGGCAGATCCTGAGCGAATTTAGGGTCTGAAGAATCTGGTTTCAGAACATCACCCTCAGGAGTCAACTACTCTAAATCTTCTTCAACCTGTAAAGGTAAGAAAATCAATGAACCAGAACTAGAATAATTAAATAAAGGGAGAGGACAAACAAATTGTCTTATACCTCTGGATCAGAAGGATTTATCGGTTCAACGGTTCTGCTGACAATTTCCCGGATGGTCATCGAGTCCTCACCTCGGGAAGTTTCTTCCTGATAAAAGAGACAGGATGAGACACAAATATAATATATATAGAGAATTATAGGATAATGAAAAATATACCATATGGGATTTCGAAGACACCAAATCAACATCCACGTCTACTTCCTGTGCTTCTGCAGTAGGATGGACAGTTTTCTTTTTCTGTCAAAATGGAAAAGAAATTTAGAGATTATGGATGAATCTATTTTAATCCGACAAACCAGTCATAAGGATTGAAGCTATACCTTGGACTGATCAGACGGGGAATTGTTGGATGAACCAACAATGGTGTCTTTTGGTTTGGATAAGGTCTTGGCAGCATCAGAATCTGCTGAGATAGAAGAACTCTTGACAGATCTTGATTTCTTGGAAAGTAAATCAGAGATTAGAGTTTTTTCTTTTCTCTTTCTTGTCCCTTTTGTTGTCTTAGACACGGGAACTTTTGATCCTTTCTTGGCAGGCTTGGTCTTCGCAGGGATCAAATCTTCCTCCTCATCCGAATCATCTTCAAACATCTCTCCTGCTGATATGACAGCTTTAGATTTGCCAGGAAGAGGTTTGTCAAGAGGGATAACTGTCAAATAAAACATAAATAAGTGGATCATCAGTGGACAAGAGAAAAAACCTTTATACGTAATTGACAAATAAGTACCTGGGTTGTAAGTTAACATGCGTGAAAGGTATAAAAAGTCATCATTCGGTTTAAGAAACCGACGAGCGAAGGTAACTGGATTTGGTTTTTCAAAGGGATCAACGTAAGCACTTACGCTCTCTAGAAAAATGAAGTTACCTCCCTTCGTCGGCTTCCCTGGGTGTGAAACAGCTATACCAAAAGGAGCACACGGAATGGGCACAGGATCAGGAAAATGAGCTTTTAAACTGTCAAAATATTCTTTGGTCATATTTGAAATTTTCCAATATTTGGCAAGTCTTTCGGATTCCTTATTATCGTGCATCCTTTTGCCGTTAACTAAAACATTGTTGACATGACGAACCATGTCATGTGGTCTCATGGGATTCCACTTCATTTTGTAAAATTTCTCAAAGGCTTGAATTTCTTTCCGAAGTTCACCTTGAGTTTTTGATGCTCGGTCTTGTTCCTGCACAGAAGAATCATCACCATTACCAAAAGATCATCGTAATGCGACTCAGCGAGACTTTTAGACTTGGATGATAATTGGAGTAATAGTCATCCCACCAGTCAAGAAAACTTTGAGTTGCTCCATGGAAAGTAGAAAATGGGACAAGTTGTAAAGAGACCCTGCGAGCTTTATCTTTGTCATTGATGGCCACGATATCTTCGTATATTGAAACCTTGGCATCAATAAAGCGCTCATCCGGTTCTAATGAGTAAGGAGCAGGGATAGATTGACAGAAACCAAGCTGACAAGTCGTGGTATTGGGTAAATGAAGATAGATTCGATGGGTTTTAAAACCAGGACCATCGACAACAATGACTCTTTGACAGAGAAAATTGGCCTAAATTGATTCATTGGATTTGGACACAGTAGTACTTAGCTTAGTAAACCACTCCGGACCATATTTTCGGTCAACAAAATGGGTGAACTTGATTTTTGAAGAAGTCGACAAAAGAGTTTTGAAATAAAATTTGAAATTGACAGTTTCATCTTTTGACAAAGACTCGGCAGAAACATAGCAAAGATAAGAACCATAAATGTCTATTGACAATTCTGCAGGAGCCTTGTAAGAAAGGTGACGCTTTAAGACGGCATGAAGCCACAATTGGAGAAGTCAAAGATGACCTCCTATGTTAGTTTTCTTTTTTAATTTGACAGTGTCAACCAACATACTCATGCTATCGTAAAGATTGGCCAGAACACACTGGTATAGGGCTGTCCTCTTGCCGGTAGCAAGAAGGTTGGCAAGAGGAACATAAGCTGCAATCAAAGTGGCAGATTTACTATAAAAGACATAAGCACATAGGCAAAGGAATAAAAAGGCTACATGCTCAGTGTCTGTCACCGGTTCGTTTTCTTTACCTTTGAAATTTGTGACATATTTAGAAAAAGAACATCTCGGGACATAGACATCAATTTGTCTCTTAACCTCGACACGAGTATGTATGGAAGGGCCATCCGGACGAAGTCCTGTAATGGCTGACATGTCGAAAAGGGTTGGACCCATCATTCCATATGGGAAATGGAAATTGTTGGCAGTTTTATTCCAGAAGGAGGCTGATGCCCCAATTAAAGAAAAGTCTACCAGTTTAAGATGACGAGAAAGTTGGATAAATTCAAAGATTCCAGCTTCTTTCCATACCTCACGTTTTTGGGCTTGGACACGGTCAAGCCAACCAACGTAGGCATCAAATCTGGTAGCAGGGGGCATCCTAAAAATCCTATCGCCCTTTTTAAATGCGTGAATAGGAAGTGAAGATAAAAAGGCTAAGATAGCTTCATTAGGGTTATTGCAAGGAAATGAACCCTGCAAATTATCAAGAATTTCGTTCTGGGCAGACCCAATAACGCAGAAGGTGGGTTCAGAGAAATGGAAGATTCATGAACAGGATAAATTAACTTAGAATTTTGCCATAGCTCTGATTTATCCAAAAGTGGGTCCTGAACCACCACCCTAGGAGCAGCCACCGAGGATTGAGGTTCTGAAGCAGAAGTTTTGGAAGAAGTCGCCATGAGCACTAAGCAGAATAATGAAGAATGAAACAACTTTGCAAAAGAGAAAATTTTTCGCAGAGAAAAGAAGCAAGTAGATGGAGAAGAAGACTGAGCGGTGATGTGATAGAAATTTAAAAAAAGTGGGGGTTGGTGGTTCGACTTCCAAGACAGCTACAACGTTATGATTATCCCTATCAAATAGGGATATGATTAAGTCGATAAGATTTGATTACTGAAGTTAAACTCAAAATTAAAAATCTGTTAGAGGATTTGAAAATTCAAGTTCTGCTATTCTTTCGGACAAGGCCATCGAAAAGCAAAACTTGGGGGGCATCTGTTAAGGGTGAAATTTTGAATTTTTTGGCGGATGTTTTCTCGACAGGCTGACGAAGGGATCGAAGTGATAACTAAAATTTTCTAAGTATTGAAAATATTTGGTTGACAAGAAAACATAGTCCGATAGAAGAAGAAGAAAAATCAAGGAATCAGTTAAGTCCCCGATCCGATGAATGACTATCAATATAAGTTGTCAAGCAGCCAAATCGTCAAAGACAATTAAGTTGACACGAAACAGTTCAAGGAACTGAAGCAGTTATCAGGATTGTTTGACAAAGCAGTTTAGATTTAAAGTTTAGAAAACTGCCAATACATGTGGCAGTCATTAAGATAAGAACTTAGCAATGAGTAGTTACTTTATTTGTCTATAAATGCTTGTAAACATAATGTAAACAAGGTCGGTTACTTGATACACATCCTATATATCTCGATCACACAGCAGATTGACGGATTACGTTCAAGTATTCCTTCCATCCTTCTTATTTCAATACCACGGCAAAATTCAATATCATTTTGATATCTTTTATTCAAGTTCTTCATTTATTCTTACTTATTTCCAGCATTTTTCTTATGTTCTTCTTTTAAATTCATTTACTTCTTGAAAGTTGTATCACTTAGATCCTACTTTACTTAACTTTCCTTTTTAAACTTGTGTTTCTTTTTCATTGTAAACTCATGACAATCAAGAAGTTATTTTCTACATATAAACTACTTTCTTCTTTTAAATTCCAAATTTACCTTTTCAAACATAAACAGTTTCGTTGTCAAGTTTCATTATTAACAATAATCTGTACACCATTTTTAAACTTATATACTTGTCATAGCATCAAGCCCTTGTCAGTATATTACTAGATTTGACTAACTTATCAAATTTATACTTGGCAGACAGTTCATACATATTCTTGACGAGATTACAACATAACTCATAGGTACCACACTCGTTTAATCTCTAATTATTTGTAATGAAGGAAATTTGGTAAGAAATCAAAAACCAACGTTAGCACTCGATTAATTATATATAAAAGTTTGATTAATGAAACTCACCCCCATTTACTATGGGTATAGATATACTCATTAATCAAATCCGATACACAATTAATGACGATTTGAACCCCATATTAGTTTGGGATGTACAAATAACATTGGTGTTAACTTTTTTGTGACAACTACCTTATTTGTCTTTTTGAAAAATGACAGCTACCTTATTACTTAGCATTTGGGTAGATGCAAAAGTATAGACAAGCACATAACTTTACGCAATTCTACAGGTTTTATTCCTTTAACCTTAACTACCAAAAAAAATAAAAAAAATTAAGAGCAATTTAAACTCCGATGGAACTATTTGTACAATTGGTCAAACTTCAAAGTTGCTATACAAGGTGTGTCAAGCTTGATACTGAGCTTAATCTGCAATGTTGTACCCGCTTACTCTTTTCCTTGATTCTGAAAATTCTTCAATCATGTTCCCCGTTTCACAAGTCTTGCATCGTTGCATGTGAATGGGGTGAGTCGAACTCTATAGTCCAACAGGGTTTATATCACCTTAGCTTCTTAGATATATGGGGTCTTCAACACGTTAGAAATCATATCAAACATCAATAGAATGGAGGCGAATTCTAGCGTGAGCTAGTAAAGAAAATCGCTCACGGTAGGAGACTGTTTCAGCAGCGCTACTATAACACCACTTTTTTTTTTTTTTAATTTTAACTTTTTTAAAAAAATAAAAATTTTATTTCTAAAAAAACTCATTCGCCAGATATTTGTACATGATTCATCAGATATTTGGATATACTTGACCAAAAAATTTCTTTTTCAAAAAAACTCATTCACCAGATATTTACACATACTTAACCAAAAAATTTATTTATAAAAAAAAACACATTATCTGGTGAATCAGGTATAAATATCTGGTGAATTCAGTTCATTATCTGGTGAATGGGTTTTTTTGAGAAATAATTTTTTTGGTTAAGTATGTGCAAATATCTGATGAAACGGGTATAAAATATCAGTGAATCGAGGTTCATTATCTGGTGAATAGGTTTTTTTGAGAAATAAATTTTTTGGTTAAGTATGTGCAAATATATGGTGAATCGGGTATAAATATCTGGTGAATTCAGTTCATTATGTGGTGAATGTGTTTTTTTTTATAAATAAATTTTTTGGTTAAATATGTGTAAATATCTGGTGAATGTGTTTTTTTGATAAATAAATTTTTTGGTTAAGTATGTGCAAATATCTGGTGAATCATGTACAAATATCTGGTGAATTCAGTTCATTATCTGGTGAATGAATTTTTTTGAGAAATAATTTTTTTGGTTAAGCATGTGCAAATATCTGGTGAATCAGGTATAAATATCTGGTGAATTCAGTTCATTATCTGGTGAATAGGTTTTTTTGAGAAATAAATTTTTTGGTTAAATATGTGCAAATATATGGTGAATCAGGTATAAATATCTGGTGCATTCAGTTCATTATTTGGTTAATGTTTTTTTTTTATAAATAAATTTTTTGGTTAAATATGTGTAAATATCTGGTGAATGGATTTTTTTGATAAATAAATTTTTTGGTTAAGTAAGTGCAAATATCTGGTGAATCATGTACAAATATCTGGTGAATTCAGTTCATTATCTGGTGAATGAGTTTTTTTGAGAAATAATTTTTTTGGTTAAGTATGTGCAAATATCTGGTGAATCAGGTATAAATATCTGGTGAATTCAGTTCATTATTTGGTGAATAGGTTTTTTTGAGAAATAAATTTTTTGGTTAAGTATGTGAAAATATATGGTGAATCAGGTATAAATATCTGGTGAATTCAGTTCATTATTTGGTTAATGTGTTTTTTTTTATAAATAATTTTTTTGGTTAAGTATGTGCAAATATCTGATGAATCATGTACAAATATCTGATGAATGAGTCTTTTTAGAAATAAATTTTTTTATTTTTTTTAAAAAAACAAAAATTTTAAAAAAAAAGAAAAGAAGTGGCGCTACAGCACTACTGTAGCAGTCTCCTATCGTGAGCGATTTTCTTTACTAGCTCACGCTAGAATTCGCCATGGAATGGATAGAGAAGAAATAACGATTCAACCAATTACAAGAAATTTATGCATTCTTTTACATTACAGACATTATACAATACTACTTTCTATCTCATATATTGCCTAGGCCTAGGCCTAGGAGGGACTTGAGGAAGAAATTTATTATCAATAAATGATGCCTACTCCTTCCTACTACTGCTCACATTGTTCATAAGCTCCTTTATAACTACAAGATTGCTACCCTGTTGCTTACTAAACAAGAATATCATAGCGCTGAGTTGTGCAATAAACATTTACCCTGAACTACTTGATCCACTGGTGTATTTTACCTCTTTTCTGCCCCCCTCTCTACTTACGCCACTTGTGGCGCTACCGAGGGTTCTCGGTCTTGGCATTACCCTGCACAAGGAGACATGACATAACAACAGTAAAAATAATAGATTTTTTTTTATAAAGAATAATTAGACATGGCCAGCTTCAATTCGAATTTGAGAAAATATTGTCTATCACTCACAAGGGGAGAAACAAGTGATATAAATAACTTGTGCTTAGCAGTTGAAGGGCCTCAAAAATATTATTAGGGGTTCAAACCTGTGGGAAAGGACTTCAGGGGAGGGGAAGCCTCAGTTTCCAAAGCGAGGATTAGTCTCACACCCAAATAAGCAAATATATTGAGAACTTCATATGACCAATTTTTTTTTTTAAAAAAGTATCCCAATGTCAAGGTATCCTTCAATTTTGCCTTCCCTCGCCCCCTCAGTTTTTACTGGTACATATATATGTAAATAAATCATTGATATAACACTGTAGTGATAATGATGGAGCTCGTTTAACAAGTAAAAGGCTCTAGATAACATCATTGCAAAATCCTCCAAAGTAGAATACAAATCATGCCTCAGAACTCATTTAATGGAACATAATCTGGACTGTCCATGATTATCCGTAAGAAAAACAAACCCGAAACCAACTTAAGCTAGATTTTGATTCAGTGCTGAATTTAAGAAACCTAAGGACAATATTAGATGATTTGATGAGAACAAAAAAAAGAGGTTAATAACTGACAAGATATATCAGCGAACATTGATATCTTACAGGTAGTGTAATCCTATAAAAACTTTTGTCATTACCTCTAGTATGACCCACCAACCACTATGCCCATTTGGCAGAAAGCAGGATTATTCTTTACATAAAAATAAGACAACCAGGTCCCGCAGATGTCCCTAACTTGTCTATAATCACCAGACTCCAGTTATAAGTTGTGAACACAAGTTTTAGGTGACTTCAATTAAAAGTTAACCTTTAGACTCAGTCATTTGCACGTGTCTCAGAATGCAATCAATAAGGTGTTTTTCAGATAGCTTTACATTATTTAAGGCTTTAAGCACAAAGAAATAGTCAGCTGAAAAACATTAACAAATTACAATTTATGTAGGAAAAGATCTGCTATACTAGAGACCAGATCAGACGAATAGTGCATACCTTTTCTGAAAGACTTCTTGATACTTTTTGACCCCGATAAAAAGCTGGTAGGGGTGTGGCCTTGAAATTATGTTTTGGCTTTTTCATCTCTGCCTCCTTTTCCTCCTGTGTTGAGGAATACGGAATTACAGAGTTCAGACATGCCATTTATGTATATTATCTCTGATGCACTTTAAATATATGCAAACACACTTAAGTGATGGCACGGGCAGTAATATAGTAAATGGCAGTCATCTCTAAAGAAACATTCCAGTACATGAAAAAGTACCTTCAATTTTGATTGAAGACGGGTCCTTTCTACCTCTTTTACATTAGACTTTTCCTCTATTTTTCTTGAAGACTGATGACAAAACAAAAAGTTAAAGAGCATAATTTGGTTAGCACTTAGCAGAAATAACCCAGTACTTTCAAAATCTAATGAGTACTCTTGGCACCACGGGCACTAAAATGTATGGAGGAACATCAAAAGCAAGTACATACCTCTTTCCCTTTCTCAGCTCTGATGTCACTTTTTGGTCTCAAAGTAGTTCGTAAAGAATTTCCACTTCTTTTATCCACATTCCCAACCTTAGTAGGCCTATTTAGAAAATAACGTCAAGAGAGTCATCATACAGAAAATTGAACTCCTTATACTTTCATCAAAATAGAGCTTTAGATTTTTTTCATAGAAATTTTATCAGATGTTTTGTTAAGAAAAGTGGTTTAACCCATATCTCCTCTAGATCATCAACATCTCACACATTGCTAAAAAGGAGAAAAAGCCAGTGGACTGAAATCGGGAAATCTAGAAACCTTCTATGATTGATGCAAAAAAAGAGATCCTGTATGCAATTAGATGCAGTTAAATAATAAACAAAATATTGGAGCATAAGTTAATAGTTATAATATTGGATATAAGAAAAGTCTTGAGTCAAAAATTGAGAAAGACAATGACAAGCAGAGGTAGATTTCATCAAATCTGAAAAATAGGGTTGTTTCAGTTGAATAGAAAAATAGTGTGGTTTTCACAGTAATGTTTTATGCGCTAAATTTCAATTAAAGTCACAAGAGATATGTTTGACAAATCAAGTTATAACTAAATATATTTGAATTACTTTCAATAACAATAATTTCCTATGCTTCCTCATTCAACATTTATCTATAGTTTCCTTGGTTGGACTTCTCCCAAGGAAAACTACAAACAAAAATATGGTGTCATCTGATGGCAGTCTTAAGCACACAACCTTATTCACAATCTTGTTGAGAATCATTAATAGGATAAGAGAGATAAAAAAGGCTATGAAAAATACATCAAGGAATCGAAACTGGTACAAACGAAAACATGATCAGTGCAGATTCAAAAAATTACCGTTCAATTTCTTTCCGCAAAGCCGTCGATGTTGGACCCTTTGGCATTGTCCCCCTTGAAGGAACCTGCCCAAAAAATATATAGGAAAACATTCTCACAGCAATGAGATTCAGACCAGTAAATATGAACATTTATCAACAATAAACAATGGCTGTCCATAATGATTTTGCAATTACCTGCTTTTTTACCAAAGATCTGTCTTCACCGGAAGTTTTCGGCTGGTTGAAATTGTTATGGAATGTCTTAAATGCTCGTTTGACTATGTCCTTATCCCCCATTTTCTCCATAATGAAAGATTTCCTCATCGTGGTATGAGGAGCTGGATCAGGATTACTTGGACCCAAGCTCATGGACATGTGCAAAGACTTGTTAGCAACTTTTCTGCTTTCCACACTGGAAGTAATTTGCCTCCTAGATAAAGATGGAGAATTTCCCTTTTTAGTTGAAGGGGCAGATGCCGATATTTTGGTTGGAGTTGATGTAGGCTTTGAACTTCTTGGCATGGAAATTTGGGAGGCCTTAGATGTAGGTAGCACTGGTTTCTTCTTTGTCTTGGATGCATTGCTTTCCCTATCTATAGAGGTAACCTATCCAAAATAGACGGTGAGAAATAAGAATCTAGAAAAGCAAAAAGCCAATCTTGAACCCATATAAATTATGATTTCACCAGTCCAATTTTCCAATGAAAACGAATTTGATGGACATATGAATTAAAGCAAACCTTATGTTCCTTTGGATGATCCAATTTCAAATCTTTTGCTTCAATTTCGGAAGACTTTCCTGTCTCCTTGTACACAACATGTGAAACCTCCTTCACATCTTCAGCTTGAATTTTAAGACTTTCTTCTTGTTTTATGCAGACAGCTTCTTCAGGTTTATCAATCTGGTGAGGACTATGTGATCTGCATTCCAGTTCTTTGTTCTCTCCCTTATCTGATGAACTTTCATAATCTCTTGAAACTGCAACTTCCTCCTCCAAATTATCCACCTGGGTCCTACTGATCTCACCAAAAGAGCTGCTCTCTTGCTTAACCCCTTCAATGGAATCATGAGTGTTGGATATACCAAATTCTGCATCAGTCCCACACCTATCACCACTCAGATCAAAACCAATTTGATCTTCTGATCTGAAAGATTCTTTCTCCGCCTGCTTCTCTTGAGCCAGCAACTCGGCTTTCCGGGCAGCAATCTTCTTGTAATGTGCTTCAAAGTAAGCTTTCTTTTGTGCTACTGATCCAGGAGTGGCACACTTCTCAACCTCTTCCAGATACTTGTTTGGAGAAAAAGAAGACCATCTCTCCCAAGACAAGGAATCATTCTCAAATCTACCAAATGAAATAGACACTTGCAAAGCAGGATTTGAAGCTGCTGTAGTCTCTCCCATCTAGTTATATAGCAGGGAAAAATACAAAAAAATAAAAACTGTGCATAATTGCAATCAACCAACACAAGGACAACTCACAATAACACCAAAAGCATAGGATTTTAACAATCATAAATTGGGGAATCAACTAACCACACAGAACTAGACATATTTGCAAGGAACATTAATAGTAAAAAGAACCAAAAATATTAACTTTAATCTGAAACAACCTTAATGACAAATGGGTTTACCTTATCTTCAAATATGGTTGCATCTACAACAAATTCACCCAAAGAAGCAAATTACTACTATTCAGCTACAGCCCCAGAGACACAGAAGTTATGCAAATCATGGTCTGTAAAAGAAACAATGAGGGAATAATAATCATTCAAGGGGATCTCACTGAAAAGACCAGGAGTAAGAATTGTGAGACAATGGGACAAAAGAAGACTCTGAAAAAAAATAATAAATTGGACAAATGATATGAGTACAAGAATGGCAGAGACATGTGCATGTGGATTTGTGGGGTAAGAAATAACTCATTCTTTGTTTACTTCAATTTCTATTCTACTTCACCTTTTTCTACAGTAACTGCACCCTTTTGTCTGCTTATGGTACTTCAGGAAACTCCTAAGATGATAAACCCAATCATCAAGCAAAGCAATCCAAATGTTCCACCAAAAAAAAAAGGTTGAGAGCAAAGTGCAAAGTTACTTCAGGCCCTCAGGAGTTTAGTTACAACTCTATTCTATTCCATAAAGATCATTTAATTAACTTTTAATAGCAATAAGTACTATTGAGTGCTTTCTGGTCAGTGTCAAAGTTTAACAAGAATAGACTTCAAATATATATGATAATAAAATAATGGAGAATGATAACAAGTATTCTTAAGACATTATTTAAGGAATTATAGAAGGAAAAATATATAAGAAATTGTGAATTTAGCATTTCGAAAATTTTAACACTTATTTTTTAATATGAATTTTTGTGTGTTGTTTAACTGATATCCTTATGACACTAGTTAATGAGATCCTAAAAGAATGGAGAAAAAAATGCAGAGAGAGAACAAAAAGATACAATTTTTGGAAAATAATTTATGAGGGTAAATGAGATTAGATGGTTCAAATTAAGGAGCGTGAACTAAACAAAGGTGGGTTTTCAACAATCCTCACCAACTTTCCAACCATTAATCATAATATCCCAACTCACACATTTACATATATATCATTTTACCTATATATAAATTGTATAATTTAATCGTAATCAATTTTATTTTACTTTATACACATCTATATTTCAATTCAACTATGTAAAAATAATATGTGAAACAAATATTTCCGAGAGACCCAATAACCCACAGGTGGTGATGATTTAGATTAGATAAGATCAACCGTGATAGGAAATCCAAGGCAAGAAAGGAAGGGCCACGTGAACATAAGCTGCACAGTGCTAGCATGTGACGTGTCTCAAAATTTATTATAAGCCTCACTTGATCCACATGTGGACCATGATTGGATTGGTTGAACTAAAATATGTTATATCCTATCTATAAGTATAGGACATGATTGAATAGACTATACAAAAACGATGCCGTATTGACCCTACCAAGCTCAAACTACAGCGTTTTAGAAGGGTGTTTAGTCCATGTATGGGCCCAAGCCCAATTAGATAATGAAGCTTGCAAAGCTGGACTTGACTCAGAAGTCCTTTTCAGTTGAATAGAACGTAGACATCATCCACTTGTGTGGCTTGGGCTTTACCTTGCCTTATCTATCCCTCTTCCTATGCTCTTAAGCTACTCAAATATACATGTCAAGTTAAATTAATATCACCATCCACCACCTGCTCTCTCACACACACACACTCTTTCATGTATATATAAAACTTGGCTTATGTTGCTAAAATCCATACTATAAAACTAGCACATATATATATGTCTTGTTTGACTTGTTTCCTCCTATATATGAAAGCTAAAATGGGAACCCATTTTCACTCTCTTCCACTATTATTGCTCACCCTATCCCTTTTATTGGGTCAATGCAGACCCGACCCTGACCCACTTCAAGACTACTGCATTGCAGATAACAAAAACACATTTTTCATCAATGGGGTGCCATGCATTAACCCAAAACAAGCTTCCTCATCCCATTTTGTCACATCTGCATTATCCAAGCCTGGTAACACTAGTAGCAACAAATTCGGTTTCAGCGTGACCCCCACCAACACTGTTAACCTTCCTGGGCTTAACACATTGGGCCTGATATTGGTCCGGGTTGATTTAGAGGGTAATGGGATCGTGCCACCTCACTCGCATCCACGGGCCTCAGAAGTGACCACTTGCCTCAAGGGCCAGCTGCTTGTGGGCTTTATCGACACATCGAATCGGGTCTTTACCCAGAACTTAAAGCCCGGTGAGTCATTTGTGTTCCCAAAGGGCCTGATCCATTTCCTGTTCAACCGTGATACTAGGCAACCAGCACTGGCCCTGTCTGGTCTCAATAGCCAGAACCCAGGCGTGCAATTAGCATCAGTTGCAACATTTGCTAGCAAGCCTCCTATTCCTGACCCAATACTTGAGAGGGCTTTCCAAATTAGCAGCAAAGAAGTGGAGATAATGCGTAGAAACCTTGGAGGATGATTATGTTATGTTGCTGATGGAGGTGATTCAATTATGGTTTTACCAATATACTATACTTTCAATTATTTTATTGATATAGCTTTTTTCAACCACGGTACTTGGGATCCTATGGAGAAGGTGGGAAGTTGGTGTTAGATTGGGATATTTAAAAATGAAAGACAGAAGTAATCAAAAAATAAAATGAAAAAAATGAAAGACAGAAAGAGACATATAAACCTTCATGTTTACATTATTATCTTTTTTTGGTAAAGTCATGTTACATTTACTTGTTTAATCAAAGTAATACCAAATGGTTGGTCCGAGCCATGTATTGAATATTATCAAGTGGAGTAAAGTTTGTTTGTCCATGTTAATACTTGATACAAAACTTAAATTGCAGGCATTACGCACTGTATCAGGATGATACAAAAATGAATGTATTTCGTCTTGTAGTGAAATTGAAATTCTACCAACCACAATCCCTTGTATGAAATCTTCCAAAGCAAAAGTTATTTCTCTGATTGTTATAACACTGCAATACTAAGTAGTGGAGTGATAAGGAGATTGATGATTCAAACCTTACCCACTAATAAAAAATACTAACATTAACACACTAACATTACCTATAAAAAAAACTGCAATACCGGTTTTAATTTACTTTCCCTAATCATTATTGTGTTGATCTCATTTTTGTTGCAGACATGCTGCAAATAATGCAATTGGCAGAATGTTCTGCACTCAATCTAAAATATTGTTCAAATTTGCACTTCTGCGCAATGTATAGAGCTTTTTCAACATCATACTCATATATGTATGCACATCTGCACATACCTGCTGGGTGTGTGGCAAACTATAGTGCGTGTATATAAAAGAAACTTGATAGAAGTATTTTTTTCATTAAATGATAGAATATTTCATCTATATATTTGGAAGCAATATCCATTGCATGTGTAAGCAAATGCAAAAATAAATTCAATTGAATTGACATTATAACGGTGCATATCATCTGGTCAACTTTGGTAAACCAGGAGAGCAAGCAATGACTTCGTATTGGACATTTGGCACCCACTCTCACAAAGTTAACCGCATCTAACATATACCACCATACTCTATACACACAACCGCCAAGCATTGTTATTCTTCTTCTTACAAATTACTAGAGATGCCTTCCTTGGATTCTCGTCGACGTCTTCAGCAGACTCATAACATGACGTGTGTGAAGAAAATTGCTAGTCAATATGAAATTGCAATTCTTTAAGCTTACGTGTAAAACTTACCAAATAACACGAGCTCAGCGGGGTCTAAAGTAGTAGAGAAAATGAAAATTAACATCACTAAGTATAGGCATACCAATATCCTGTAGGTATATGAATGACACTAATGTGAGTGAGTACTTAATAGCACTGGTATATGGCAATCTAGGTGCTCTTTTATAGTCCTTTTTCCACTTTATTATAACTTGGCTTTAAATCATAGTGAACCCGTGATCAATTTGATCGGCATGTGTCATCACAAGCACCCTAAGTTTACATTTGTGCGTGACACACCATATCAAAACCCAAACGCGTTTCCATCATTCATCATCAAAGGCAGTAAAAGCAACAAAAGATGATGAGAAATTTGGAACTCAATCCAAATAACAACAATAAACAACTGTCAGCTATTCTGCACTTTGTTTGTCACATACAGTCAATGGTCCCAAACAAAGAACTGAAACCCACCCACCAAAATTGTTCCAAGAGATGGAAATGGAACCCAACCCCCCCATCAGAAGAAAATAAGAAAAAGAATTGAAATTTCATTCATATGTAAAGCACAAGAATTTAAATGAAAGAGAAAGAATTCAAAAGAAAGATCCCCTTGAAATCAATGTCTTTTAACCAATCTCTGTACACTGCTACGAAAGAATATCTTCACAACAAATGTAACACCAAAGAATCATAACAAATCATGAGCATATCCAACCAATATGGAAGAAGAGAAGCTCCAAGGCTGTTCATCCTCCTCCTTTGCCCCGTTGTGAATATCGTAGTGTGGCTTGTACAGATCATAAGGCTCCCAAAGACGATCCAAAGGACAAGGATTCTTAGCATCAAGCCTAACCCAAGGTTTCCCTTTCCCACTCCAATGCAAAAGACTAACAGGACCAGGATGCAAAGACCTACACACCCCATTCACATTATCCCCACCAAGCCCATGTTGGTTCCACCTATGATCAATCCCCTCAACATTCCCACCAAATACCAACAAAAATGGTGGCAACGAACCCAACTCATAAATCCTCTTCTTCTTCTGCAACTCCATCCACGTCTCTATCCTCTTCCTATACTTCCCTTCCCTCCACCTCACCAAATCCATTATCATCACCCCAGTGTTGAAGTAACAAGCTTTTCTAGAAGCAAAAACACGCGACAACATAGGGTCCATCCAGAACTCGTCGGTGAAGTATTTTGTGAAATTCGCGTGGCAATACTCGGGCGCGCCTATGACACGTGTCTCGCTCAGCGACACGTTCCAGAGCTTGTGTATGTCGTCGACCACGATTATGTCCGAGTCGAGGTAGATGACTCGGTCGACGCACGGGTCAAGCATGTCGCCGAGGTAGTTCCTCGCGTAGTTCAGTGGGTTCTCGAGTGCTTGCCTTATGGAGGAGGAGATGAGGTTGATGACGGTGTCTTCTCTGAAGATGTAGACTTTGAAGTTCAAGGAAGGGAAGGTGGAGCGGACGAGGCGGGTCAGGACCCGTGGGTTTGCCGGGTCGAACTCCGCGGCGATGAAGTGGAAGAACACGTTGTCCGGGCACGAGGAGTGGCGGAGGACCGAGTGCACGGCGGCGATGGAGCCGCGGAGGTAGCCGGAGTCGAGGGTCATGGCGATGTGGACAAGCGACGGGTCGCATGATAGGACCGAGACCCGGTTGCCCGACCCAGGACAGCCCGCGCCGTTGCGGTAGTCAGGAGCCTCCGCGAAGTGGAAGGGGCTGCCGCCTGCGGCGGCGGCGGCGACGGACGTCGGGAAGGAGCGAATCCCGAGGCAGAAGGGTGAGAAGAGGAAGCAGCATGCAATGAGGGGTAAAACGACGGCGTTTAAGCGAAGGGGAAGCATTTGCGGTGTTTTGGTTGGTGGGTCGGAGGAAAGATTGAATCTTGATGGAGAAAAGAATGATGGGTGTTTGTGCAAGTGTTTAGAATGATGCCACTGGTAATGAAAAGAAGAAGCATCACAGCAAGGCCAAAAATGTTGCCATTTCTTGGCTCTTTTTTTTTTTTTCCTTTTGAAAGAGAACACGGTTTTGGTTTCGGTTTCGGTTTTTCTTTTCTTTTTTTTTTCTGGTTTCTCTGGAACCAAGAGAGGGAGAAGCAGTTCCAGAGAGGGAAGAGGCAGCTGAAGTTCTGAGAGAAAGAAATCTATGAACTACTTATATGAGATTCGTTCATGCATTACTGTCTCTGTCTCTGCCTCTGATTATTTTGAGGTTTTTTTTTTTTTTTTTTCTATTTCTATTTCTTTATTCTCTCAATTTTTTCTCTCTCTGAGACCAAAGAGAAATGGGAACATGTTCTGTTTTAACATATTGCTGAAACCGCTGTTAAGCAAAGAATTTTCCTTTCTTTTTCATTTTTTTTCCTTTGTTATTTTGTAGTATCTTATTCCTGGTGTAAACTTTTTGGTTTAATTGTATTTTTTATTCCTCTATTTTAATGTTTGGCGATTTTGATCCCCAGTTTTTTTCGTTCGATCTTAGTCCCCACATCTTAAAAATATGCAATTTTGATTCATATGTATGTTAACATTCAATAATTAATGATGTATCTAACGTGGATTATGATATTCTAATCATATTTACGCTTTCTAACAAGTGATGTCCTAAGTGAATGTTGATTTGAACGGTTAATTATTAGATCTTAACATATATATATATATAGGCCAAAATTACATATTTTTAAATTGTGGGGACTAAAATCGAGCGGAAAAAAATTGGGGGACCAAAATCGCCCAAACAGTAAAATTGTGGGACCAAAAATATAATTAAGCCAAACTTTTTTCATTTGTTAATTTTTTAGAAATTAATTATATGCAAATCAATTTTTCTTTAAAAAAGGAATGAGACTAAAAGTCGATTAAAGATGAGCCGACTTTCCAAAGGTTGAATAAAAAATGGTGAATTCTGCTAAATAATTCATAAAGTGTAGATTTCTTTTAATTATTTTTAAGCAAGATTTTAATATTTTAGCCGTCTCTAATTGGTGTAATCTTTCTTTTGATGATTTGGGGAAACATTTTATTTGAATTTGATACGTAATTTGGGCGAGGATTAATATAGAGTAATGATAGTTGTACATATTTTTAGTATCCATCATATATATATATATATATATATATACTTGTTTATTATTTTTCTCTCTCGTCACATATATTTAATACTTCAAAGCAATTCATCATCATATGATGTCTTTACATGATATTCCAAAAATATATACAATTATCATCTCTCGTTTTATTTGTTTGAATCCACACCTTCAAAGGACATAAACGCTCTTACGGTATGCTATTAACTAAGGTTAACTATATATGGACCATGATGTATTTGTTATATGAGTTTTCCTATTCACACATGTTAAGGATGTTAAAAAAGTAAATTTGTATAATAACTTGTATATTTTATATATTTTTAAAATCGAAATACTTAATTTTCTAATAAATAATTGTTATTTTTAGATTTCTTAACCCGTGTAAAGTTACACATTATAAAAAACCTTATTATATTAGATTTGTTTTGGAAACTAATAATAATTTTGAAATTTTGAAATTGATGTGTTGGGGTGAAGGACTAGAACTTTCCACTCATGAGTCGTGAGCATACAACCAGAGACCACCGCGGACAGTTGGATATTGTGATGTGTAGTTACGTGCCAAGCAGTTTTGCTGTTGTCAGCTGTATGCATTCGAATTCAATTCACGAGTATGATGCCAAATATGCGTGATGAATTTGGTGCATAAACAAGGATAATAACCCCATATGCCAAAAATGGTAGGCCCTTGAATCTCCAATTTTTTTTTTTTTATAACTACCCTTGAATCTCAAAAATTTTTTATAACTACCCTTAAATCTCCATTGAAATTAGGGGATTTTTGACCTCTACATTGATTACCATTCTGGTGTAATTATAAAAGAAATTATTGATATGGGTAAGTCACATAAGATATACGATTTTAAAATCGTATATTTCTATGTTATTTGTGATGTATGATTTTACTTAATTGTATTCTTATTAAGCAGGAGTCGTGAGTACGATTTTTATTATTTTATTATGAAATCGAAAAAGTGAACATTAGATATACAACTTCAAAGTCGTGTATTACATATACAACTTACTTCAAACAAGTAATTTCTTTTAGACTTATACTAGAATGGTAATTTGTTATGCAAATTACATTACTGAAGTCAAAAAACCGAAATTGGGAGGTTCTTTTGGCTAATTTCAATTCGCTCTTACATTTTTTTTACTATTAGAGAATATTTAGAATTGACATAAATGTTAAAAGAATATCAAAATATAAAATAAGTGCATTTTTTTCCTTTTTTTAGAAATTAACTTATCAATAATAATTTTTTTTAATTCAAAATGTCTTGATGAGAAGTCATTAAATTATCGGTCGACTTCTCACCTAATAGAAAAAATAAAGGCCTTGTGACAAGTCTATGTAATGAAAATTAAACTATCCCTCTTGACATAAAAAAGGGTGGACAACAGGAAATAATCATCAAACTCCAATAATTTTTTGGTATTATTTTATCAAGAATCATCAAATATTGAAGCATGCTATCAGCATCTCTAATGATATTGGTTCAAAAATGTAAAAAAAGAGAACCAAATTGTACTTATACATGTTATTTTTATGGTAATTATTATAATTTTTTTAATTTTAATAATATGTGAGTTTATGGTTGATTGATAAAAAAAATTACAGGAAATTACATAATAATTAAATCTTTTGAATTATTCATGTGTCATAAATTGGAACACTATTGTGACAGCAACGAGCTGCACACTTCGCCTTGTTTCAAAAAATTCGGTTCATCTGATAAAAAATATATATATCGGTTCAAATTCCAAGTCCTTTTTTTTTTACCAAACAAATTCCAAGTCTTTGAGGATCCACGATATAAAAAATAGATGGATTTTTTTTTTTCAAAATATAAAAAATATGTATCAGTTTTTATATATATTAAATATTAATTTTTAATATAAAACCTTATTAATTACTGTCATTAATTATACGCTATCAGAATATTAATTAAAATTAAAAGGAGTGTTTTTGAAAATTTATACGAGTATTAAAAATCAATTTATTTCAATACATTTCATTAGTTTGTATATTTTAGGATTTTGTTTTTTATACTGTGGACCAGAGATAGTAGTATGCATCTCCGATGGGTGTTCGTGGATTGAATTGGATCGGTTTTAAGCTAAAAAGTCATCCGATCCAATGATGAAAACAAGGTGCGGTTTGGATTGGATCGGTTTGCTTCCTTAAAAATATCTTATCCGATCCAATCCAATTAAATGCGGTTTGGATTGGAATTGATAATTCGATTTTTGTCATACTTTACTTTTTTTATTATGTCAAGTATCCTTGCTACTTATTTAATAGTGAACAAAGGATAATCTTCATTTTAATTTGGGAGTTTGAAAAAAAATAATTATTGATATTTTTTAAGATGTGCTTTTATGTAAATTATATATATCTACTCTCACTTATCCTATTTTTTTCTTAAATTGTCTGTAGATAAATTGTAACTAATTATTTTTCAAACTTACTTAATTGATTTTGTATTTTTCATGTTTACTCAATCAAGTATATATATGTTATGCATCAAAATTTTTAGCAAAATATAACTTCAAGACATTAATATTTATTTTAAATAGTCTCATATAAATCATTTCAACAAAAATATTAAAGATAATGAGGGATATAAAAGTATGAAAAATAATGTTAAGTATGAGTAATACTATAATTTTAAGAATAATAGTATATGTATATGATAAATCGGTTTGGATTGGATTGAATTAGATTTCACTAAAAGATCCAAAATCCGATCCAATCCAATAAAAAATTGTGGTTTTTTCGGTTTTCGGTTTTTTTGGTTTTCGATTTTTCGGTTCGTTTTTTACGATTTAAATCGGTTTGAATTGGTTGATGAACACTCATAATCTCCATGTTGGACGGTGGAATTGAATATCACAAATAAAAAAAAAATTAGTGTACTGATTTTTTTTTGACAAAAAAAATAGTGTCCTGTTAATGAATTAAAAAACTATTTTATTGAAATTATTTTTTTTAACTTACGCAGTCTTCTATTATCAATGAATTAAAAATAGAAACGTTGCATTGAAAAGAATAATTTTAAACTTTCAAAGAATTAAATACATAAATTTTAATACAATATTTTTAATTTCTAATTTTTTAAGGTATGCAAGATTGTATAGGATAAAAAAATTGTTTAAAAATTCCACTTTTTTTTTTATCATACAATGACTATATCATTTATAAAAAAAAAACCTTACATTTTTTCATTCATTAACCACCGACCTAACCATATATTGATTAATGATTAGCATTTCCCTGAAATTATTAATAAATGCCTTGGATTATAAACACAAGTTAGCTGCTTGTTTATAAGAGGGCATTCATTGCTCAAAAAAAAAAAAAGGCTTTTATTAATAATTCTACTGGTTACACCCTCCGTTCTCTTTCTTTCTTTTTTTTTCTTTTTTTTTAAGTTTCTACCCATAGATTCAGAAAGGGTCGTGCAAACTTTTTAAGGAATCAAGAAAAACGAGTTTTCATTGGAAAGTTAAGTTTTTTATATTTTCAAATATTAAATACACCAATTTCCTATGTAAACTTTCTTTTCTTGATTACTTAACGAGTGCCCTTAGGGCACTCGTTAGCATTTTTCAAGAAATTATTAATTTGTGTATATTTATATTAAAATACCTTTATTTCTATTTTTAATTGTTTACAAGTTCCAATGACATTTATCAATCTAAATAAATACTTCATACTCAACTAGGTCATTCATGGAATGTTTTGTGTATTTTCAAGATAAATCAACTTAATTCTATATAAGGGCATACATGAAAAACAATTGATCAATTATATCTTAGATTTATAAAATACCAATTGTTTTGAAGAAAAAAAACAAGTAGCTAAAAATAAGGAAGAAAAAGAACTGACAGAGTAATATAGACCATGAAAAATGCATTTATGCATTCTAAATTTCTATGATAAATGACATTTTTTGTGGGATCACTTAGTGAAGAAGGTTAACCAATGTCTCTAAACAATTAAGTTTGTATGGGAAAATATATATTTATTACATAAAAATATGTTAAACTTATATGTTAAACTTAGAATTTTGCTCAGTAGTATTCTTAGGGCTAAAAATTTATACTCATTTTACAACCATAACAGCTTACCAAAACATATTAAAATACGAGGATTAAAAGCAAAAGAAATGAGAAACAAACAAGACCCTCAACAACCACAGAGCACTAATGATTAATGAAGAGGGAGGTGGCCAGGTCAGCAAGAGAAAGGATGTTATTCAACGTTCATGATGATGAGTAGGAGACACTTTATACCGAGCAATTTCAGTGGCAGGTCTTCCATTCCACCACCTACATAAAGAAATCTGTGACAGGTCACATAATAATTTTGCAAATCAACAGAAAATCTAAACACAAAAAGAGAGAAAGTAAATGTTTTCCAATTCTAGGGCAGCTAAGCAGCATGGGAGTTGATGTAAATAATCAAAATAAAATCAACAATAATATTAAAACGACATAAAATCAAATTTATTTTTATGTTTAGGATCCATTAAAATTTGTTTTTATATTTTTCTATCTCCTAACACGAGAAAAAAAGTTGTGGCAAAAAAAAACACAAGAAAAAAAAAAAAGAAGGAGAGAATAACTATGTTAACAATTGAATTAAAGTAATATGTATTGTTATTGTAAAAAGTTTTACACAAACACCCATTAATATTTTGACACGTTTTGACATCTATGCTTTTATGTTAAGGGGTTTTAGGTTAAGGAGTCAAGAAATGATAAGTTTTCATTGATAAACTAAATATATATCACTTTTCAAGAGAGAGAAACTACAATAATATATATTTGTCAAAATATCATTGAAAGTCAGTGTAAAACTCCTTGATATTTTTTTTATAAGCACAAATATATTAAGAAAAGAGTACTATGGATATCCCAACCCATATACATCAGGACGCCCACCATCGGTCTAGTGTAAGTAAAATAATGTTCTACAACTAAGTCAGTATAAGACTTCTTTATACTGACAATGCATAAAAATTAAATTATAATATATTCAAATTATTAAATATTTAAAAGTTGTATTTTTAAATAAAAATTTATATTTTTTAAGTTTTTAATAAATTTTTTTTTTCTTTCAATTCATTAACCATTAACGAGCGTATTAAAAATATTTGTTAAAATGATATTCTTTATTTTATTAAAGGTTCTAAGTTCTAACACCAAAAAAAATTAAAAGGTTCTTTACGTCCAGTAATGAGGAGCCAGTTGTCAAAGATGAAATTGCGGTGATGTAGACATGGCTTGGCTGGCAGAACCCCACGGGCCAAATTGGTTCAGACCCTCTCAAGCATTCCATTGGCTACCCAACCCATGTGATCACGTGCATTCCCTAATTCCCCACTATTTAACTTTCCAAATTCCATTTTTTCTATCACATCTCTGGAGTAACTATTGAAGTATGTTATAATTTTTTTTTTTTCCTTTTCAAACGTTGGAATAAGTTTGGTTAGAAGGCAAGCGAACAAAATAATTCATTCGTTAGTTAGAGTGACTTTTTTTACTACTGGTCCCCATATTTTTTATTATATTTTCTCTTGTATTATTACTTTGATCGTTAACGAGATTTCTTGAGCTTCTTTTCTTAAAAAAAAAAAGAATTCCATTTTTCCTAATACAATTCGAAAATTTCAGGAATATGCTAATTTATGATTCGTTTTATCTTGATTTTCATCGCGTGTTCATTTCTTTTTTAATATTCAAGTTTTTTTCGTTTATCAACGCTTCTTTCCATTAGTCCCTTTGACTATGTGTGTTACGTTACGTGTTTCCATTTAATTATAATTATCTAAAATTATTTCCGTTCAAGGCAACAAGGTGGCGTTTTCAAGTCATTTTAAATTTGGATCTTCTCCTCATTATTTTCGAACGTTATGATTTAAGAATCAAAATTTGATTTGTTGATGTTTAATAACACCTAACTAGTTTGTGTTAATTAGTTCATTTATTAAAAACCATGATTGTCGATCCTGTTATAATTATCAACATTTTAGATTCGAATTATTAGTCAATAGGATTATATTATTGTCAAGTCATGTTTCAAGGAATAAAGGCAATTTTTTTTTTGAAAGATTTCTTATATAGATAAATAATATTACTCAACAGGTTAAATATCTAATAAAAC
Source organism: Sophora flavescens (assembly GCA_030762895.1). Taxonomy (NCBI): domain Eukaryota; kingdom Viridiplantae; phylum Streptophyta; class Magnoliopsida; order Fabales; family Fabaceae; genus Sophora; species Sophora flavescens. Next base: position 59,637,753 of record CM061064.1, read on the forward strand.
AAATTCAAATAAAAATTTAGTCATTATAGATTTATAGATTTGCACTCATTTGAGTTTTGATACTTATATTTGAATTTTTTATATATCCTCATATTTTTTATTATTTTGATTTTAGTATATTGATCTGATATTCATACCTTAATAAGTAGAAATTATAATGATTAATCATTCATTAAAAAAAGAGACTAATGGGAAACTTGAGCTAGTGACTACAAACTTACTTCAAATGAATAAAAATATAATTAAAGGACTAATTTCATAATATGATAAGAATCAAATTCGAAATTAATGAAAACATAGGGACCGATACACGCACAAAAAAAGTAAATTATAAAGACGAAAATCTAAATGAATAAAATTATAAGGACCAAAGCTTATTTAATTCTAAAAAACAAAAATAAGAATAAAACATGCACTAGTTCAAAATACGTAATAAACGGAAAAGATTAACGTTTGTTAACCAAAACTTAGACGTTAAAAAAGAGGCGGTGGTAAAATTGTAATTATCAGGGTCACTTAAATCACCTTTAACATCAGTTGTGTAAACACAACTAACGTTAAACGTGATGCGGGTTACTTTTAACGTCAGTTGTTTAAACAACTGACATGAAAGATGACTTTTACCGTCAGTAGTATAAACAACTGACTACAACTGATGTTAAAAGTGGATCAAATGTTTTTAGAATGTATACGTTAACACAAAAACCCGCGCGCCCTCCTCTTCACTCTCTGCGTCTGCTCTTTCACTCTCTGCCTCTGTACTTTCATCTCTTCTGCCCTAACCCTTCTCCACCACCGCGAGTTCCATTGCATCGCCACCACCGCGAGGTCACTTCCACCACCACCGCGAGGTACACTCTCTCTCTCTGAGAATCACACTTTCTTTCTCTCACTTCGCGCGTGCCCTAACCTTGTCTTTCCCACTCATTCTCACCCACGACGAACGGCGGCCGTCTTGATAGCACCACCACTGAGCCACTCTCCTTCTCCTTTCCGTGAACGCGGTAATGCTCTTTCATTTTACCTTCTGTTTGGTTGCTTTGCCTTTTTTTTTGGTAAGCAAAAATTATATTGATTAAGCGTAAATGAACAAGATAACCCCGGTATTGATACAAGTTGTGAGATGGAGTTACCAACTTTTTGTCTTGGCTGCCTTCGGATTACAGGGTGTTGGGTTGTATTAAAGTGGTGGTGTTTGTTTTGTTTTGGGTTATTATACTGGAATGATAAATTTTGCTCTTCTTTGGTTGGTCTCTGTCGTAAATATGATTGGGGTGGTTTATTTGGAGAAATTTGCTATCAAGGTAGTACATAGTGATACAACACATTGGCTTTATACCGATAGCATTATGTATTGATTGATGTTGGTTCTTCCTTTAGTACACTTTATCACAAGAAAAATGCATTTCATTATAGCAATTCTCCCCTCAATACATAACACACATCCTATTTAAATATGACTACTGATAGTTTGAAATCATCAAACAATCTGATATGATAATGACAGGTAAAAGGAACTAAGAAGATAACTAAAGATAACGTATAATTATCTTAAGAATAACATAATTATATGTTATTTTGTCAACAACTAATTGAATTACAGCAATGTATAGGACATACCTTTTTCATGAGACGGCTTTTCCTTGCAGCCTCTCTGTTTTGTGCTAAACGTCTCAATGTCTGAGGCCAATAAAAAATGTTACCTTAACTCCTATATAAAATCACATGATAAAAAAAGTGACAAAAAAAACTTGATGCCCAGCACTTTACATGTTTGAAAGGAAATGCTAAGAAAATAAGATAGAGTTAAATGTAGTTAAACAATAAAAATTGTGTTAATACAAAATGACTTAGATGAGAAGGTATGAGTAGATTTCCTCAATATAAAAACAATAGTTTCTCTAAATTGAGCAAAGTGGGTGTGTCACTTTTAAAATGAAACTTGGATTAGTACTGAAGAGATTCTAGCTTTTTTTTTTCTTTTTTTTTTGTAAGTACTTTGTACATAACCGGATAACCCTTTATATCACTATCTCTCTCCAATCTCCCCTATCGTGCTTATATTGGATATATCATATATGTATGTATATCTACAGAACCTATCTAGCTATGGATCGTAGTTGGATGGTTTGTAAACGCACAAGTGATGAGTATCTGAAGGGAGTTGAAGAGTTTATAGAATTTTCTCAAAGGAATGTTCCTAATAGTAAAGGAATGTTCTATTGTCCTTGTGTCAAATGTTTGAATATGAGGAAATGTACGGTCAAGGATATAGGTACTCGTCTTATTTGTTTTGGGATTTTCTTAAATTATACAAGATGGATATGTCATGGTGATGTGTTGTTAAGTACTAAGCCAAGTCCCAAAGTGAGGACGTTGACGTAGATATGGAGGATGATCGAGTAGAGGACATGATCCGTGATATTGGACAAGAATCTTTTCAGCGAGTACATGTGTGTGAAAGATTGTGCAGTGATGCGTATAAGCCTTTGTATCCTGGGTGTAATACTCATACACGGTTGTCGACGTTGTTAAAATTGGTTTGTGTGAAGGCGAGAAATGGTTGGAGCGATAAAAGCTTCACTGAATTGCTTGAATTATTGAAAGACTTGCCTCCAGAGGGCAACACATTGCCTGGCCGTAACTATGGAGCCAAGAAGGTATTGTGTCCGATGGGTATGGAGTATAAGAAGATACACGCATGCCCTAATGATTTCATATTGTACACGGGTGATTATGAAGAGAATCACGATTGCCCCAAGTGTGGGTTATCATGCTACAAAGTGAAGGATGGTGATGATGGTGATAATCTTGATGATTCGATTTGTGATACGAAAAAAAAGGGTCCTCCTGCGAAGGTGTTGTGGTATCTTCCAATAATTCCAAGGTTCAAGCGATTGTTTGCTAATGTGAAAGATGCAAAGAATCTTAGTTGGCATCATGATGAGAGGAAACGTGATGGACAGGTTCGCCATCCAGTTGATTCTATGCAATGGAAGAAGATTGATACTTTGTTTCCGAATTTCGCCGATGAGCCAAGAAACCTAAGATTTGGACTTGCTACGGATGGAATGAATCCATATGGTAACTTAAGTAGTATACATAGTTCATGGTCTGTTCTCTTGACAATTTACAACCTACCTCCTTGGTTGTGCATGAAGCGCAAATACATGATGTTATCTATGATGATTTCGGGCCCAAAGAAACCAGGAAATGACTTAGATGTTTATCGAAGTCCCTTGATTGAAGACTTGAAAAAGCTATGGGTCGAAGGTGTCGATGTAGTTGATGGGTATTCTCACGAGACTTTCAAGCTGTGTGCCATGTTATTTTGAACCATCAATGACTTTCCAGCATACGGGAACTTGTCCGGGTACAGTGTTAATGGGCATAAAGCATGCACTATATGTGAGGAAGGCACATGCTCCACTCAGTTGCATCATGGAAGGAAGATGGTTTACCTTGGGCATCCAATATTTCTTAGACGTGATCACCCATATCGTAAGATGAAAAAAGCTTTTAATGGATGCCAAGAGACTGAAAATGCTCCGACGGCCTTAAAGGGAGAGCAAGTTTATCAACGGGTGAAGCACATCAATGTTATATTCGGCAAGGCCAAAAAGAAGGCTAAGGCTACTGACAAAAACATATGGAAGAAGATGTCGATATTCTTTGATCTTCCATACTGGTGCAATCTTGATGTCAGACACTATTGATGTGATGCATGTGGAGAAAAAAGTGTGTGACAGTGTGATCGGGACACTTCTCAACATTCAGGGCAAGACAAAGGATGGTGTGAATGCTCGTCTCGATCTTGTTGCGATGGGTATACGAGAGCAGTTAGCTCCAGTTGTTGAGGATGGTAAGTGGACATATTTGCCTCCAACATGTCATACTTTTTCAAAAAAAAAAGAGACAAAGTTTTTGTGAGTGTTTTCAGGGCATCAAAGTTCCACATGGTTACTCTTCAAATGTCAAGAGGCATGTCTCAAGTGATCTCAAGTTAGTTGGCTTAAAGTCTCATGACTGCCACATCTTGATGCAACCACTTCTGCCTGTGGCTATTCATGGTATTGCTCCTAAAAATGTGAGACATGCCATTACTAGGTTGTGCTCATTCTTCAATGCTATATGTAGCAAAGTCGTTGACCCCCATAAGTTGGATGAGTTGGAAGTTGAGGCTGCCAATTGGAGATGTATTTTCCTCCTTCGTTTTGACATCATGGTTCACTTAATTGTTTATTTACTGAGGGAGATTAGATTATGTGGCCCCGTTTTTTTGAGGTGGATGTACCTAGTTGATCAATACATGAAGATGTTGAAAAGGTATGTGAAGAATCCATATTGTCCCGAAGCATCTATTGTTCAAAGGTACGTTGCAGAAGAAGCTATTGAGTTTTGTTCAGACTACCTTCCTAACACCGATCCTATAGTGGTTCCTAAGCCTCGTCATGATGAGCGAAGATGTCAAGGTAAGGGTACACATGGTGTAATGATTAATAGCAAGGGTCAGGAGGAAGTCCTTCAAGCACATTTGTATATATTGAATAACATCGATATGGCTCGACCTTACTTTCGTGATCACAAAAGAAAAGTCAAGGAAGAAAACCCTCGAATGAACGAAAAGTGGTTGTTGAACAAGCATACCAAGACTTTCTTACAATGGTTTAAAGATGAAATCCTGAGGGATGGTAGTACTGCTTATGACGAATTAAAATTGCTAGCACGTGAGCCTAGCTTTAATGTCATATGTTGGAGCGGATACGACATCAATAACTTTTTCTTTTATACAAAGGAACAAGATAATAATAGTACCATGCAAAATAGTGTGGTTATGATCGTGGCCGAATCAATGCACTTCTCTAGTTCAAAAGATACAAACCCTGTTATTGCACAGATACGCTAAGCTTACGGTGCCGGTTTTTAAATGTAAGTGGGTTGATAGTGTTAAGTCTCTAAAATGTCTGATGTGCATTTCCCTAAGTTTTGATGAGAACTAAACATTGGTTAATGATTTAATTAACCTTCATATTGGTTTCTAAACTATCTATCGAGTGTGCAGATTAAATAAGAGAATCATTCGTCCAACACTGTTTGAAGATAAAAACTCACGTCCAGCACACAAGTGTTTTTAAACAAACGTCCAGCACTGTAGTATTTGAAGCGCACGTCCAAAACGCAAGAGAAAGAAACCCGCGTCCAGTAAAAGTATCAGAAGGCCGCGTCCACTAAAAGTATCAGAAGGCCGCATCCACTAAAAATATCAGAAGGCTGCGTCTACTTAAAATAACAGAAGGTCGCGTCTACTTAAAGTATCAGAATAGCGCGTCCATCAAAGTATCAGAAATGCCCGTCCAGTGAGATATCAGAATTATCCGTCTACTAACGTGGAACTTGGAGCGCGTCCATCAAAGTATCAGAAAAGCCCGTCCAGTGAGGTATCAGAATTATCCGTCCAATGACGTGGCACTTGGAGCTCGTCCATTAAAGTATCAGAATAGCGCGTCCATTAAAGTCAAATTGTATCCGTCCAATGACGTGGCAAAAGACTCTCGTCCACTTGAGTAACTGAGGCTCTCGTCCACTAGAGTAACTGAGACTCTCGTCCACTAAAGTAAAAAAGGCTCTCGTCCACTAAAGGTGACAGAAGCGCTCGTCCACTAGTCTTTGGACTTGCTGAGTCCTTAATATAGAGCCCATCTACTAGCCCGAATGAAAACTTAAATGACTAGATAGACGTGATTATTTTCAAGATGGAAGCACTTATCTTATGAACGCAAAATTCTCTAAGGATTATCAGAATTGTTTTTCAAAAGCCAGAAAGAGACTTGAAGTCTTCTATCCTACTCAGTTTCACGATTATCAAGAAAAGTCAGAAGACTACTTTCTCAAGCAACCTTGGATAATCTAAAAGAATGCTTCCAACATGCTTTATTCCACAAAAAGGGGAGTGTACTCAGCAAAAAGCTCTCTGCCCAACTCTGACATGGCTGTATCTCGATGCATAAAGCCATGATCCTACATGTTAGAGTACAACCAATGTTCCTATTGCATTAATGTCTACTCAGAACGACTCTATTGCATTAATGGGTGCTCAGAACGACTCTATTGCATTTAATGAAGTTCTGCTTGAAGCCAACATCTGAGAGAATGTCTCTAACGGATCCTAAATGCTTGAAGACTATAAATACAGAAGTCATTGAAGATGAAAAAAAGAAGAAGAGAATACACACTGCATTAAAACGCCATTACTCTGGTCATTAATTCTTTCATTCTTTCATTATGTATTCTTCAAACATTTGAAGTTATTACGCAGACTTTCCTAGACTTCACATTTAAACCACTCTCTGAGTGTTAGTGAAAGATCTGCTTGTGAGAAGTTGTATTTTTACAAACCCAATCTCTCAAACAAACCTAAGTGAGCCTGAAGAGGCTAGGTGTGAAAATAATACTTGTCTTGAGCCTGAAGAGGCTAGGTGTGCAAATAATACTTGAGTCTGTAACCTTATCAGCTATAGTGGATAAATCTTGGTGCTGCCAAGGACTGGACGTAGCTCTTTGATTTGAAGAGTGAACCAGGATAAATCACCGTGTTAATCTCTCTTTCATAAACTCTTTAACTGATTTAGTTTTTCTTGCGTCTATCAGTGGTGTATTTGCAAAAGTCATCCATCCATCCTGTATTCTTCCACTCGTCCAAATCTAGCTTTCTGTTTGCGAAAAGATTTCATCTTTGCTTAAATTCTGATAAACACAATTCAACCCCCCTTATCGTGTTTATAGTTGTCTATTTCAGTTGGTATCAGAGCTCAGCCTGGGTTCAGCATCTAACAGTATAGAGGTAAAAGGTCCTGAAGAATAGACATGACGGCTGGAGCTAGTTCAAGTGGAAGTCATCAGACTGAAGGAGCTTCCCTAACCAGACCTCCTTACTTCAATGGAGAAAACTACAACTACTGGAAGGATAGATTTCAATGGTTTATTCTATCCACAAACTCTGATCTTTGGGATGTCATCACAGATGGTCCATTCATTCCCAAGAATGATGATAACACTGACAAACCAAAAACTTCGGTGGCTGCTGCTGAGAAAAATCAAAATGGGAGCTGAACCACAAAGCCAGATACAACATCATTTGTGCTCTCAGTCCGGAGGAGTTTGAGAAGGTATGTGCCTGTGACTCTGCAAAAGAAATATGGGACACCTTAGCTGTCACACATGAAGGAACAGCAAAGGTCAAAGAGTCAAAGATTGCCATACTTGTTAGAAAGTATGAACTGGTCATCATGGAGGAAGGAGAATATGTTGCCCAGATGAGAGGAAGATTTCAAACTATCATCAACAGTTTAAAATCTCTTGGCAAAGCCTATACCAATGCTGAGAAGGTTGGTAAGATTTTGAGAATTCTACCTAAACAGTGGAGACCTTTGGTCACTGCTATCTCCCAAGCCAAGGATCTCATTAACTTGACTATGGATGAATTTCTTGGACCACTCGCTGTGCATGAGCAAGAACTTGGAGATGAAGCTGCACCAAAGAAGGGCAAGTCAATTGCTCTGAAAGCTGATCAAAAGTCAGCAAAAGGTTCCAAGGCTCTGAAGGCAGATGAGTCATCCAGTGATGCTGACCTATCAGAACTCGAGGATTCTGAGAGTGATGAAGAATTGTCTCTCCTGACCAGGAAGATAAAGCTTCTCCTACAGAAAAAGAAGTTCAAGAGGGATAGGCCATTCAGAAGGTTCAACAAGGACAAGAACTTCAAAGAATCCACCTCAATAGACAAAAGTCCAATTGTTTGCTATGAGTGCAAGAAGCCCGGTCACTTCAAGGCTGAATGTCCTCAACTCAAGAAGGCCCTTTTTAAGAAATTCTTCAAGAAGAAGAAGAAACGAATAATGGCTACTTGGGAGGATCTGGAGTCAACATCTTCTGATGAAGAAACTAAGGAAGAAGCCAATCTCTGTTTGATGGCCAACACTGACTCGGACTCTGACGATGAGGTACATCCTGACTATGAGGAATTACTTGATGCCTATGAGGAGTTGATGGAGGAATTCAACATCTTATCTAAAGCCTTCAAATCCCTCAAGAGAGAGTATGTAAAGCTCACCAGTGAGCACAAACAGAAATCTCAAGAGTGCGAGAAGCTGGCTAAAGAAAACAGTGAGCTGAAGACTGAAAAGTCTCATGAAGCTAAGATCTCAAGTGAAACATCACCATCTGAAGAAGTTGAAAAACTTCAACAGAAAGTGGAAGAGCTCACTTCTGATCTTGCCAAATTTGTTAATGGTAGAGACAATCTGACTAAGCTACTTGGTAGTCAGAAGCACTCTTTTAACAAAGAAGGTATTGGATACGTCCATCAGACACATCATAAACTATCAACTAAAGCTTCTAAAGTATCTGTTAAGTCAACTGTAACCAAATCAACACCTATTTGTAACTTCTGTGGAAAAACTGGGCATGTTATGTCTAAGTGTATCCATAAAAAGAGAAGGAAGTCCTCACAGACTCCTAGAACTAACAGAAAAGGACCCAGAAAAATATGGGCACCTAAAGATCAAATAATCTTTGTTGCAGATGTCCTCAACAAGACAAAGAAAACACCACTACTGGTACCTGGACAGTGGCTGCTCGCGACATATGATAGGAGAAAGGTCTATGTTCCTAGACCTCCAACTTAAGAAAGGAGGACACATTGCCTTTGGAGGGAATCAGAAAGGGAAGGTTATAGGAATTGGTACTATTGGTGGTAAACCCCCTCTTCCCTCTATATCTAATGTTCTCTTGGTTAAAGGATTAAGACACAACCTGCTTAGCATAAGTCAATTATGTGATAGTGGTTTTGATGTTTCCTTTACCAAGGATGTATGCATAGTTAAAGACTGTAGTGGCAAAACCTTCTTTTCAGCTAAAAGGCAACAAAATCTTTATAAGATTGAACTGTCTGATCTCTCAAATCAAAATGTAACCTGTCTTATGTCTAAAAAGGATGAGAGATGGTTATGGCATAAGAAACTAGGACATGCTAGTATGAAACTAATTTCTGAATTAAAAAGGAATAATCTCGTGAGAGGATTGCCTGATATTAGCTTTAAGAAAGATGTCTTGTGTGATGCATGTCAGAGAGGTAAACAGATAAAATCAAGTTTCAAATATAAAAACCAAATATCAACCTCTAGACCTCTTCAGTTGTTACATATGGATCTGTTTGGACCAGTTAGTGTTGCCAGCCTGGCTGGAAGAAAATATGGATTTGTTGTAGTTGATGACTATTCTAGATACACATGGGTACTCTTCCTAACACACAAGGATGAGTCTTTTAAGGCTTTCTCAGTATTCTGCAAAAGAGTACAAAATGAGCAAGGTTTCTGTATTTCTTCCCTTAGAAGTGATCATGGGGGAGAATTTGAAAATGAGCAGTTTAGGCAGTTCTGTGAGGAGAATGGAATCTCTCACAATTTCTCTGCACCTAGAACTCCACAGCAAAATGGAGTGGTTGAGAGAAAGAACAGATCTCTGCAGGAGATGGCTAGATCCATGCTCATTGAAAATAATCTCCCTAAGTACTTCTGGGCAGAAGCTGTAAACACTGCTTGCTATGTACAAAACAGAATACTTATTAGACCTTTTCTAAAAAGGACTCCTTATGAATTGTGGAAAGGAAAAAGCTCCAACATATCTTACTTTCATGCTTTTGGATGTGAATGTTTTATTGAAGAATCTGTTCATGTTAAATTCAATGATGGATTAAAGACTGATAAAGAACTATCAGATCTAGAAGATGATCTTGCAGGTCTTGATATAAACAAGCCAGAAAGTCAACAACTCGATCTAACCAAAACAGAACATGTGCTTGAGGCTGAAAGACAAGTGGAACAGTCGAGTCAGCAGACAAGTCAAGATCTTCATGATGATGTCAAAAGGGATTGGAAGTTCAACACTCATCATCCTAAGGATCTTATTATTGGAAATCCTTCTGAAGGAGTAAGAACCAGATCCATATTAAGATAATCAAGCAATGTGGCCTTTATTTCAGATTTGGAGCCTAAACGCATTGAAGAAGCTCTTGAGGATGAAAGCTGGATTCTTGCTATGCAAGAAGAACTTAAACAGTTCACCAAAAATGATGTCTGGACTCTTGTCTCTAAGCCTAAAAACAAGTCAGTTATTGGAACAAGATGGGTCTTCAGAAACAAATTGGATGAAGATGGTAAAGTTGTTAGAAATAAGGCAAGGTTAGTAACTCAAGGCTATAACCAACAAGAAGGTATTGATTATACTGAAACCTTTGCACCTGTAGCTAGAATAGAAGCCATACGCATTTTAATGTCATATGCTGCACAACACCAAATTACATTGTTTCAAATGGATGTAAAAAGTGCTTTTATAAATGGTATAATTGAAGAAGAAGTGTATGTTAAACAACCCCCTGGTTTTGAGGATACTGATAAACCAGATCACGTTTTCAAACTTAAAAAGGCATTATATGGTTTGAAACAAGCACCTAGAGTATGGTATGATAGACTCAGTTCTTTTCTCATGCATAATAGTTTTACTAGAGGACAAGTAGACACTATTCTGTTCAAAAAATGCTCTAAAGAGAACTTTATTATAGTTCAAATATATGTTGATGATATTATTTTTGGAGCAACTAATGAAAAGTTGTGCAAGGAATTTTCAAGTCTAATGCAAGCTGAATTTGAGATGAGCATGATGGGAGAATTGAAGTTCTTCCTTGGATTACAAATCTAGCAAACAAGTGATGGAATTTACATTCATCAACAAAAATATACCAAGGAGATACTCAAGAAATACAAAATGCAAAATGCAAAGCTCATGAAAACCCTTATGCAACCCAATGCAAAACTAAGCAAAGATGATGAAGGTAAAAAGGTAGATCAAACTGTCTACAGAGGTATGATTGACTCTCTACTGTACTTGACTTCAAGCAGACCTGACATTCAATTTAGTGTCTGTATGTGTGCTAGATTCCAATCTGATCCTAGAGAATCTCATCTTAAGGCTGTAAAAAGAATATTTAGATATTTGCTTGGAACTACTAATCTTGGTTTGTTGTATTTAAGATCAAAAGAATACAGATTAGTGGGATATTGTGATGCTGACTTTGCTGGAGACGGAATAGAAAGAAAAAGCACGAGTGGAGGATGTCACTTCATTGGAGCAAGTTTAGTCTCATGGTCAAGCAAGAGGCGGACAACCATTGCCCTATCTACTGCTGAAGCAGAATACATCTCTGCTGCTAGTTGCTGCTCTCAACTCTTATGGGTAAAACATCAACTTGAGGATTACTCTATTTATGAACATAACATATCTGTATGGTGTGATAATTCTAGTGCTATATGCTTAACTAAAAATCTAATTCAGCATTCTAAGGCTAAGCATATTGAAATCAAACATAATTTCATTAGGTATTATGTTCAGAAAGGCATTTTTGATATTAAGTTTGTTAAAAATGAAAATCAATGGGCTGATATTTTCACTAAACCCCTCACAGAAAAAAGGTTTTTATTTATTATAGGTAATCTAAACATGCATTGCATTGTTGAATGACATGTATGAATGTTAACGAGTCTATGCTAAATCTGTCATTACTCCTATATACATGTTCTTTCAACTAAGCATTAGTTCAGGGGGAGTAATGATACAATAAGTTAAGTGAAATATGTCTAATATGCTTGCTGCATTACTATGATTTTCTTAACATGTTATCTTGCCTTTAACATATCTCGTAAATAAAACTTAATAACCCTTTTTGATGTTGACAAAAGAGGGAGAAAGGGAGAAATGAATAGGGAGAATGGGAGAAATGAAAATGGGAGAATAGGTGAAATAGAATGAATATGATATGACCTATTCACACTTAATAAAATTTCAACCTGTCTATATATGCTATTTTCTTTGTTGATATTTTGAGGTTCATTAAATCATCTCAATGTTTGTCATCATCAAAAAGGGGGAGATTGTTAAGTCTCTAAAATGTCTGATGTGCATTTCCCTAAGTTTTGATGAGAACTAAACATTGGTTAATGATTTAAATAACCTTCATATTGGTTTCTAACCTATCTATCGAGTGTGCAGATTAAATAAGAGAATCATCCGTCCAACACTGTTTGAAGATAAAAACTCACGTCCAACACAAAAGTGTTTTTAAACAAACGTCCAGCACTGTAGTGTTTGAAGCACACGTCCAAAACGCAAGAGAAAGAAACCCGCGTCCACTAAAAGTATCAGAAGGCCGCGTCCACTAAAAGTATCAGAAGGCCGCGTCTACTAAAAATATCACTAAAAGTATCAGAAGACCGCGTCTAATAAAAATATCAGAAGGCCGCGTTTACTTAAAATAACAGAAGGTCGCGTCTACTTAAAGTATCAGAATAGCGCGTCCATCAAAGTTTCAGAAAAGCCCGTCCAGTGAGGTATCAGAATTATCCGTCTACTAACGTGGCACTTGGAGCGCGTCCATCAAAGTATCAGAAAAGCCCGTCCAGTGAGGTATCAGAATTATCCGTCCAATGACGTGGCACTTGGAGCTCGTCCATTAAAGTATCAGAACAGCGCATCCATTAAAGTATCAGAATAGCACGTCCATTAAAGTCAAATTGTATCCATCCAATGACGTGGCAAAAGACTCTCGTCCACTTGAGTAACTGAGGCCCTTGTCCACTAGAGTAACTGAGGCTCTCGCCCACTAGATTAACTGAGGCTCTCGTCCACTAAAGTAACAAAGGCTCTCATCCACTAAAGGTGACAGAAGCGCTCGTCCACTAGTCTTTGGACTTGCTGAGTCCTTAATATGGAGCTCATCTACTAGCCCGAATGAAAACTCAAATGACTAGATAAACGTGATTATTTTCAAGATGGAAGAATTTATCTTATGAACGTGAAATTCTCTGAGGATTATCAGAATCGTTTTTCAAAAGCCAGAAAGAGACTTGAAGTCTTCTATCCTACTCAGTTTCACGATTATCAAGAAAAGTCAGAAGACTACTCTCTCAAGCAACCTTGGATAATCTAAAAGAATGCTTCCAACATGCTTTATTCCACAAAAAGGGGAGTGTACTCAGCAAAAAGCTCTCTGTCCAACTCTGACATGGTTGTATCTCGATGCATAAAGCCACGATCCTACATGTTAGAGTACAACCAACGTTTCTATTGCATTAATGACTGCTCAGAACGACTCTATTGCATTAATGGGTGCTCAGAACGACTCTATTGCATTTAATGAAGTTCTGCTTGAAGCCAACATCTGAGAGAATGTCTCTAACGAATCCTAAATGCTTGAAGACTATAAATACAGAAGTCATTGAAGATGAAAAAAAGAAGAAGAGAATACACACTGCATTAAAACGCCATTACTCTGCTCATTAATTCTTTCATTCTTTCATTCTTTCATTCTGTATTCTTCAAACATTTGAAGTTATTACGCAGACTTTCCTAGACTTCACATTTAAACCACTCTCTGAGTGTTAGTGAAAGATTTGCTTGTGAGAAGTTGTATTTTTACAAACCCAATCTCTCAAACAAACCTAAGTGAGCCTGAAGAGGCTAGGTGTGAAAATAAAGGTGTGCAAATAATACTTGTCTTGAGCCTGAAGAGGCTAGGTGTGCAAATAATACTTGAGTCTGTAACCTTATCAGTTATAGTGGATAATCTTGGTGCTGCCAAGGACTGGACGTAGCTCTTTGATTTGAAGAGTGAACCAGGATAAATCACCGCGTTAATCTCTCTTTCATAAACTCTTTAATTACTTTAGTTTTTCTTGCGTCTATCAGTGGAGTATTTGCAAAAGTCATCCATCCATCCTGTATTCTTCTACTCGTCCAAATCTAGCTTTCTGTTTGCGAAAAGATTTCAGCTTTGCTTAAATTCTGATAAACACAATTCAACCCCCCATTCTCGTTTTTATAGTTGTCTATTTCAGATAGTAAAGGTGTTGTACAAACCGACGAATGTGGGTTTACATTGGTAGACCTTTGCAAGTTAGGTCAAACAAATGAGCCTTTTATCATGGCTTCCCAAGCAAAACAAGTGTTTTACATCACTGATCCTTCTAACAAAAGGTTGTCTGTGGTTCTCCAAGGAAAAAACATGAATAATGGTAGTGATGAAAATCACGATTCAACTCTTGATATTCCTGAGACTCCTTCTTTCTCAACAAACATGCCTACTATAATTGAGAAAACACAGGTGGACGATGTACATGCCACTCGTGATGATCATCACAAAGGGATATTGATATAGCTAAATTAAACTTGAACATAGTGTACTAAGGGTGGGTACACCACTAAGATTAAAAGGGAAAGGGGTAAGAGGAATCAAGCAAAGAACATTCACACCCACACATTGTCTCAGGGTGGGTACTCCACTAAGATTAATGAGATGTTGGCGGATAAGTTGAGGGACTTACATGAGAAGCTGAATGAGAGGATAGCAGCTGGAGGGGTGCCTGAGGGCACAGTTCTTGATCCTCCGTCTCTTATCGCCCGCGAGGATGTTTGGTTGGAGGGCCGAAGGACAAAATAAGGAGATTTTAAAGCTGAAGTCACTCGCGATGTGACAGAAAAGATTGTAAGTAACAAACTAACTGCATTTCTAGTTGATATTTGTATATATTGATATTTTTAACACATTCTCTTACACATTTTTTAATTTCTTCATTGTAGGAGGAGCTTAAGGAAAAATGCTCCCAGGGCTCATTCGTCCCACATGGACGCCGAGATATATTGATCACTCTCCTAGGCAAAGACGACCACCCTGGTCGGGTGATTGGTGTTCTAAGGACGGTGGGCATCAAAATATATTATGGCACAAGAGCTCCACGTAGGCGGGTCGATGAGGAGGCACTTAGATAAGTGGTTAAATAGCAGCTCATTTCCGACCTGGCCATTACAGGTCAGCTGATGAGCCACTTCCTATCAAACCCATCCTTCAAGCATAAGCTTGTGAAGGAGCTTTCCTCCATGGGTTCCCAGGACACAACGGGAGCTGCCGAACCTTCACATGTGAGCACAAAAGAGAGCTATCATAGGACACATGTGGAGGTGGATGACTTGGCAGAGAAAGAGAGGGAGTTGGAGGTAAAACACCGAGAGCTTGACTTGGAGGCGAAACGACGAGAGCTTGACTTGGAGGTGAAACGACGAGAGCTTGAATTGGCGCAGTAGGAGCTCGAGTTGTCCCGGAAGGTATATTCATAATTAATGATCAAATTTCTCAATTAATTACTTATGTTTTTTTTATTCTCAACTACTTATATACTTTCTTTATTTAATATTGAAGGCAAAGCCAAGTTCGCTGTCTCCCTACACTCGTATGTTCTCGATTGGTGATGATTATGCATCCGAGATTTTTACATGCCCGTTGGAACACGATGGATGGTGGCACACTCGCCTCCGCCACTAGATCTTGGTTTTATATTCAGTGGTGAATATCTTGGGCACCTTTGCAAAGATGGTGAGTGGCTAGCCACCACGGTTGTGAGTCTTTGGTCCACGTAAGTATGCTTTAATTTTATAATTAATTCAATTTATATATTTTATTTCAATTTTATGATTTATTTCTACCTCAATATATTATGTAATTAACATCCACTTATTTCACATCTTAGGTATTTGAATCGTCTTCAACTTCAGAGGGGCTCCAACCTTTATGGCTTCTTAGACTCCTACGTCCTTGTGCCTGAATTCTTTGCCAATCACAATGAAGTCAATTCATATATTGGAAGATTACTGGGAGGTGATGATCAGAAAGAAATATATCTGGCACCCTACATAATGAACAAACATTGACAGTTGCTCATACTTCATCCTGTCAGGCATACTGTCATATTCTTATGCTCTCTCCACCAGAACCCGCCACGGGAGGTAGTAGAATCCATCAATACGTGAGTAATTAATCTTCTATTTAATTTAAGTTTTAACATTTGCTTTTATTTTATTACACACATGATGAATTGGTTATTTGACATGAATATTCTGTTTATGATAGCACGCTGAAGACATGTAGCATAAATTGTGCCAACTGGAGGAGTATTACTACTAAGTCTAAAGGAAATCCTGATTGGATTATCCTCAAGGTTGGTTGTTTATTAAATAGTAATTAATATTATAATTACTAATTACAAATATATATGTATATTTAACTGACATTAAATTTCATTTCTTTTGTAGTCTCGTAAGCAGCCAGACGGCATCATATGCTGAACATAGTCTCCACATCTATTACCGAGGGATGGATGAAGGTAATTACTTAAACAACTTATTTAATTATATATTTTAGTTCTAGTGATGACTTGAGTTAATGTTACTGTTAATTATGTGAACGTGTGCAGACTTTTAGCGACCAATCTGCTCTTAAAAAAGGAGAGTTTAGAGACTTGAGGATGCGCTTTTCAGAATTCTTCTTTATGTATGCTAAAGAAAAAAGGAATAGAAAAAAATACCTCCTGAATACTTAGAAGATGTATAGTAAATAATATTTGTATATGAATTTACATTTAAATACTTAGAAACTTTTAGTTATGTTTTTTCTATTAATGGTTTTGGTTTTTTGTTCCCCCATTGGTTCTTTGTATTTTTTTTCTTTTATTAATAAAATTTAACGGTACTCTTTTTTCTTAATGATGTTTTTATCCCTAAGGAGGGTTTTGTATCATAAGGTTTTAATGAGACCCTTATTTGCTAAATTTGAGTATGTGCAAATTCTGTAATGTGTGCCTATTCTGTATTGTGGACTGTTTACTGAATGCAGGGATATAGCTGGGGGGAGGGATATATTGTAACAGAAATTTAAAAATTTTTTTTTACGTCAGTTCTCTATTCAATTGACGTCAAAAAGAATTTTTTAAAAAAATACATATAACGTTTGTTGTTTAAAAACAACAGACGTTATAAGTAACACTTTTAATGTCAGATATATTTAATAACTGATGTTAAAAGTGCTACTTTTACGTCAGTTGTTAAAAGACGTTAAAAGTTACACTTTTAACGTCTACTGGAATAATTTCAGATTTTTTTCAGACGTTAAAAAGCACTTTTAACTGACGTAAAAAGGGCTTCCTGCACTAGTGATGAGTAATTTAATTTTATACGTGCTTTGGATGCAAAATACCAAATTTTTCGGTTTGGACTTATAAGTAGCACTTTTAACGTCGGTTTAATTAAATAACGATACTTTTAACGTCAGTTATATTTAATAACTGATGTTAAAAGTGTTATTTTTACATCAGTTGTTAACAGACGTTAAAAGTAACGTCTGCTGGAATAACGTCAGGTTTTTTTCAAACGTTAAACAGCACTTTTAACTGACGTAAAAAGGGCTTCCTGCACTAATAATGAGTAATTTAATTTTATACGTGCTTCCGATGCAAAAGAGAACCAATAGAAGCTACTTCCTCCGGTCCATATTATAAGCAAAAAAATTAATGGAATACACATATTAATGTGGTTAATTAATCTCATTAGATCTTATAAAAAATTAGGTTTGTTATCTAAATTACCCTTCATCTAAAATTCAATCTTCATTAAATGAGTAATTGAAATTTGTATTAAATGAAGGATATTTTGATAATAATATCATTATCTGTATCGTTGAAAAATAAAATTTACTTATATATTTGACCAAAAACCTTATGACTTTTTTATTTATATATTGGACCGGAGATTGTATCAGATATCATTCGCTATTGATGAATGGTGTGATAAGAATGAAGAGTATAAGCAGGTTGCAAATTTCAGAAAGATAAGCCAACCAAACGTTGTGGTGCCATTTTTGGTTGGTTTATTTGATCAGATAAGGGGAATTAATTAAAGAAAAAAGAATTTTCCACTTAAATTAATTGAATTAATTGAATTAATTGAAGGAATTAATTAGAGGTAGATTTTCCACTTAAATCTACCTCTAGGTGGCTTGTAGTTTCGAGAGCATAGCTTGTAGAAATGAAAGTCATAGATAGATTTTGTTTGAGTGGGTATCAAAACTTCATAGACGTGTCTTTGCCGTAAGGGTTTGTACATTTTCCATTCTTAATGCTACGTATTTATGCCGTTATTTATTATGCTTTCTAACATCCAATTATTGGGATGGATATTGCGTTGCAATTTGCAAACATAAGTATGTATGAGAAAATAATCTCTTCCCTACAATTGTTGACTCAACTTCAAGTCTAGGTATGTCGCATATAAAGGGTCGCACCCCACTTTTCTCTACGTGTCTAAAGTACACTATATAAAGTGCACAGTGAAGTGTAACAACAAAGGGAAATTTAATTCCAATATAATATTCTGTCCTTCAAACGAACGAGGACTCAACTAACAAGCAAGGAAATTAACCACCACATCGATGGCTTTTGAACTGAATCGCAATACTTTAATATTGCTAGGAAGTTTCCATTGCAAGAAATATTTTTGTTCTTTACATATGAACAAACACTAATATAAAATATGTTTTAAATATCAGGATTTAACAACGGTTCATTTTTAACCGATGTTAAAAATGAGGTGGTGATATTTTTGAAATTAAATGAAAAACATTTAATATCGATTCATATTATAACCGATGTTATAAACGGTTAACATCGGGCGTTATTGAAACCCGATGTTGAAAGTTGAAACAAAAAATAAAATTTTAAACCAGCAAAGCATTAGACATCGGTTTGTTAAACAACCGATGTTAAAAGCTTTTCTTTTCTATTCACTTCCCTCCTTTCACTTGCAAGCTACACTTAAAACATTTTCGACCCAAAAATGCTTTCTTCTTGAGAGCTACCCTGACCCTCGTCGTACGAGAAAGCCCTCCACCTCCTCTATCGTGAAGCAGTGGCCATAACACTCTGTCCGCCTCGTCGGAGTGGTGAGCTGTGGCAGTGTGGGTTCTCACTTCTCACTAGTGTAAAATATGCATTTAACATCGGAGATTCTACATCGGTTTCTCAAAAATCGATGTGTAAAACGAGGCGGTGACATTTTTGAAATTAAAAGCAAGGGATTCCACATCGGTTTGAAAATTAACCGATGTGTAAATATTTTCCACATTGGTTATATTTTAACCGATGTTTAAAATTAAAACAAAAAAAATTTATATTGTAAATTTTTAGCTTTTGACATCGGTTCGTTATGAACCGAGGTGTAATATATAGATTAACCACATCAATTTTGTGATAACCGATGTATAAAATTGAAAAAAATTAGAATTTAAAATTTTATCTTTCCACATCGGTTCCTGTTGAACCGATGTGTAATATAAATTAACCACATCGGTTTTCAGATAACCGATGTAATAAATTAAAAAAAAATGAAATTTTAAATTAAATCGTAAGTTTCTACATCGGTTATAATAGAACCGATGTGAAATATTACTAACCACATCGGTTTTTCAATAACCGATGTGTAATATTTGACAAAACCCTACTTTTTCTTTCTATTTTCATTCCCTCCATCTGTCACGTGCCCTTTTCCTTTGTTTTGGCTCTGCTCTTCCATATACGAGCAGGAACTGCTCAAGTTCTCTTGGTTCATGCTGACGAAGGCTAAAAATAGATGAACTCTAGACAGTTTTTTGAGAAAAGAGAGCTTTCTCGGTAGCAGATATCACGTTTGGTTGCTTCACCGCCAACAACCTTCTGTGCTTGCTATTAAGAACAGAGCATTCCTTTGTTTTTCAATCCCTCCCTCGTTTTGTGTTGGATTTCCACTCACGATTTTCATTTGCTCCAGGTATTCTTCTTCTTCTTCCACTCGTGTTTTCCTCTTCCATTTGCGCCAGGTATTCGTCTTCTTCTTCTCTTTTAACTTACCTTCCTCTTCTATTTCGTTTCTTCCTCTGTAGATCTGACTGAGATTTCGTTTCTTCCTCTATGATTTTGTTCTTCAATACTGAGTTACGCCTCAACAAGGTTTGAACGAAAACCTAACATCTGTGATTTTTTTTCAGATTCTTGAGATTTTTTAGATTTTTGATTTTGCGTCTGTGAAAACTGCATGGCGAGGCTCTGTCACGAGTGTGTTAGTGAGGGTAATGGTGAACTGCATCCATGTACAACTTCATGTCTAGGCTCTGTCATGAGTGTGTTAGTGCCTTGTTGTGACCCCTTTGATGAAGTTTGTGTCTTGAGTCCTTGTTCTGTGTGTGTGCATATATATATATATACATAAATATAATATACTTGTGTTGTTCTGTGTGTGAAGTGTTATAAAGTGTGAATCTGTGTCTAATCCACCATAGTGGAAATGGCTCCAAGACTGGATTTTTCCAATTGGTGGACAAAGGATACACAAAGGAACACCAGTGGTGGTGAAAATGGAGAACCTCGGTTTCTCTGTTGTGGGGATTAATGGTGCAGATGCTGCATTCAGGCCAGTAGAGAAAGGCCGTGGCAAGAATGCTAAACAAGTCACATGGGTTTTGCTTCTCAAAGGCTCACCGTGCTGTTGGCTGTGTCACTTGGCTTGCCACTGTTCTGTGGACATTGCTGGGAGCCATCAAGAAGAGGTTGATTCATAGAAATAGGGTTGCTTTGGAGAGTGAGAGAGACAAGTTGGAAAAAGGGAAGTTGTTGTTTAGAGTCATTAGAGTGTTCCTAGTGACTTCATTGGCTGTTTTGGCCTTTGAGGTGATTGCTTACCTTCAAGGTTGGCACTTTGGGAATCCCAGTTTGCACATTCCTGGTACTTCTGATCATTTTTAGAACACGAGCTTCATTTTTATTTTAATGATTCAACATATAGTTTTTTTTTATTTATTGAAATTTTTTTTAATGATGGACTCAAATAAAAATAGTAATAATAAAGGGGTAACACTCTTACAGGGGTAAATTGGTTTGGTGGAAAGAAAAGAAGTTAATTCAAAATAAATTTATCTCTAACTTAAAAACGTAAGAATGTAATTATTTTTAAATTATTTAATAGATTAAGATTAGGATGTACTTCATTGAATTGAGAATAAATATCTTTTCATTTTTTCATCTAAAGATTGCTCATGTAGTCTTACTCCAACCGGAAAACAGAGGTTCAAAGGCAACTGGTTGTTGAAGTTGTTAAGATGAATGTTTGTATGTATCACTTTAAAAGGTATTATGCATATCTGCTCTTTATTTTGGAGATATTGATCCCATCCTTTGAGACAACACTTTGGATTTCTGGGAGCTAATCTCCGAGTATTCTGAGTCCAATGTATAGGGAAGTTAATTTGAGAATAACCTCCGATGAACACAGGAAAAGTTTAGAGAGTAGAGAGTGTTTAGAGAGAGAAGTTTGTTTGTAATGATTCTGTATATTCCATTATGTCCATGGGCCTGAGCTTATAGCATCTGATGGTTACAAAAATGCATCAAAGGGAAAGTTGTAACAAACTTTCATCCCTTGTTGCCAGATCAACAAGCATATCAAAGTAAAGGTAAAATAACCAATTTTCCCTAAAAAAATATAAGAGTCATAATAAATAGAAAAAAGTAAAACTAAACCAATAAACCAAGTGTTGCAGCATTATGAATTGCTGTAACATCCTTCCCTTTACACTTGCGTCGCCCTATACTTGGATTGGTACTTTGATGGTTTGATTGTGTAAGCTTATTTCTTCATTTTCTGTAGTGGCTGTATAATGTTTTCAGGTGGTAGTTAGTGGTTAACGAACTAGTTACCTCTCTGTTCATGTTTACTCGTGTAGCAGGCCCATAAGCATTAAATAATTTTCTTCCTTGAGATGATCTTTAAATTATCTGTGTTGTTTGATAAAACCAGAAGTCATAACTCCTTGGAAAGATGTTCAAAATACATATCATTAAGGTGGATGATATCATTAGGAAATTTCCATCGTTTTGGATGAAAAGCTTTCATTGGAGTTTTAATGTATTTGCTTGAAAATTTATTTGATTCGAGAATATGCCCAGAATAATTAGTAAAGCCTTAGTTTCCCGTTTGAGATGCAATACTAATGAGCACACGTGTACGTGCTTAATGTACCGCTCATTGTGTTGGATCTTGAATTGGACAATTTGGCAAAAAACTTTTTCTTCATTCAGTTAAAATAGTTATTCATTGATTCTAATGTTATATACTTGATGAAAGTTCGGATTGATACATTTCCTTTCGTTCTCCTGGTGCATACTTTATCGTGGTGGATGTCATCGCGTTCAAGTCGTGTACGTCGGAGACCGAAGGGAAATCTTGCGAAAAATTTTGTCGAGTATGAGCATGAGAGTTAAGGACTAACTATTAACCGAATGTTGAAAAAGTTTCTTCTCGAATGGGATAGGGCCATACCCTGTCATAAGAAGTGGTTGATGAATATGTTGGACTAAGTGCGAAGTTATTGGTTTAATCATGGATCGCGGTTGGATGAATGCTAGACGGACAAGTGATGAGTATGAGAATGGAGTGGAAGATTTTCTACAATTTGCAAAAACAAATGCTACTGATAGTGGTGACGAAAGGTTTTATTGTTCTTGTGTTAACTGTTTGAATGAGAGACGACTAGAAGCTGAGGAGATACGTGATCATCTTATTTGTGAGGGGATTTGCAAGAGTTATACAACATGGATATGTCATGGTGAATCGTTAGACAGGTCGAGGGTGTCGGATAGAGAGGAAGTTGATGACGTGGAAATGGACGATGGACTAGAGGACATGATCCGTGATGTTGGGCAAGAGTCTTTTAGACGCGCACATGTGTATGATACTTTGAGCAGTGATGCGGAAGTGACTTTGTATCCGGGGTGCACTAATTTCACACGGTTGTCAGCGATGTTAAGATTGTTCAATGTGAAGGCGAGAAATGGGTGGAGCGATAAAAGCTTTACCGAATTGCTTGAGTTGTTGAAAGACATGCTTCCAGAAGGCAACACATTGCCATCTCGAAACTATGAGGCGAAGAAGATATTGTGTCTGATGGGTATGGAGTATAAGAAAATACACGCTTGCCCCAATGATTGCATATTGTACAGGAAAGAGTTTGAAGAGATGCACGAGTGCCCCAGGTGTGGGGTATCACTCTACAAAGTGAAGGATGGTGATTCTAGTTGTGATGTGGTCACCAAAGGTCCTCCTGCGAAGGTGTTATGGTATCTTCCCATGATTCCATGGTTCAAGCGATTGTTTGCTAATGTAAGTGACGCAAAGAACATTAGATGGCATGCAAATGAGAGGAAGTGTGATGGACAGCTTCGCCATCCGGCCGATTCTTTGAAATGGAAGAGAATTGATAGTTTGTTTCCGGATTTCGGCAATGAGCCCAGAAACCTCAGGCTTGGACTTGCTACCGATGGAATGAATCCATATGGAAACTTAAGTAGTATTCATAGTTCATGGCCTGTTCTCCTGATAATTTACAACCTGTCTCCTTGGTTGTGCATGAAGAGCAGATACATTATATTAAGTATGATGATTTCGGGTCCTAAACAGCCAGGAAATAATATTGATGTTTATCTGAGTCCATTGATTGAAGACTTGAGAATGTTGTGGGATGAAGGCGTTGATGTGATCGACGGGTATTGCCGTGAGACATTCAGATTGTGTGCCATGTTATTTTGCACCATCAATGACTTTCCAGCATACGGGAACCTGTGTGGGTATAGTGTTAAGGGGCATAAAGCATGTCCAATATGTGAAGAAGGCACATGTTACCATCAACTGCAACATGGAAGGAAGACAGTTTACCTTGGGCATAGGAGATTTCTCCGACGTAATCATCCTTATCGTAGAATGAGAAAAGCTTTCAATGGACTTCCGGAGAATGAAATTGCTCCGGTGACCTTGACTGGAGAGCAAGTTTATGAAAGGGTGAACAACACTAATGCTATCTATGGGAAGACCCAGAAGAAGGCTACCGAGAAGAAAATATGGAAGAAGAGGTTGATCTTCTTTAATCTTCCATACTGGTGCAAGCTTGATGTAAGACATTGTATTGATGTGATGCATGTGGAGAAAAATGTGTGTGACAGTTTAATCGGAACGCTTCTCAACATCCAAGGCAAGACAAAGGATGGTGTGAATGCTCGTCTGGATCTAGTTGCGATGGGTATACGAGGCAGTTAGCTCCACATAAAGTGGGGGATAAGAAGACTTATTTGCCCCCAGCATGTCATACTTTATCAAAAAAAGAGAAAAGAAGTTTCTGTGAATGTCTACGGGGAGTGAAAGTGCCACAGGGTTACTCTTCAAATATCAAAAGACTTGTCTCAACGAAAGATCTCAAATTAGTTGGCTTAAAGTCTCATGATTGTCATGTCTTGATGCAACAACTACTACTGGTGGCCATTCGTGACATCTTGCCTAAAAAAGTCAGACATGCCATCACTAGGTTATGCATATTCTTCAATGCTATATGTAGCAAGGTCATTGACACTAAAAAGTTGGATGACTTGGAAAATGAGGCAGCCATTATCTTGTGCCAATTGGAGATGTATTTTCCACCTTCATTTTTTGACATCATGGTTCATTTGATTGTTCAGATAGTGAGGGAGATTAGATTGTGCGACCCCGTTTATTTAAGGTGGATGTACCCGGTTGAGCGATACATGAAGATCTTGAAAGGATATATGAAGAATCCACACCGTCCCGAAGCATCTATTGTTGAAAGGTATGTTGTAGAAGAAGCTATTAAGTTTTGTACAGACTACAAGTCAGAAGCGGAACCTGTAGGGCTTCCGAAGTCTCGTCACGAAGGAATATATGATGGTAAGGGTACACGAGGTATCACTGTTAAGAGCATGGATCGGGAGGAAGTGCTTCAAGCACATTTGTATATATTGAATAACACTGATGAGGTTAAACCATACTTATGTGAGCACAAAAGTATCATCAATGAAACTTACCCTAGAATGAATGAAAAATGGTGTTTGAACAAGCATAACAAGACTTTCTTGAACTGGTTTAAAGAAAAAATTGAAAAGGATGGTATTGCTTCTGATACATTAAAATGGCTAGCACAGGGACCTAAATTTGATGTCATATGCTGGTGGGTACGATATCAATAAGTTTTCCACTATACAAAGTCCCATGATGACAAAAGTACTATGCAAAATAGTGGGGTTATGGTGTTCGCTGAGTCCATGAATTTCTCTAGTTCGAAAGATAAAAACCCGATTATGGCATCTGTTTCATACTTTGGATTCATTGAAGAGATATGGGAGGTTGATTACACGAAGTTTAGAGTACCTGTTTTTAAATGTCAGTGGGTCGACAGTAACAATGGTGTGCAAACCGATGAGTTAGGATTCAAATTGGTGGACCTTAATAAGGTAGGTAATAAAGAATAGCCTTTCATCATGGCATCCCAAGCAAAACAAGTGTTTTATATCCATGATCCTTCTAACAAAAGGTGGTCAGTGATTCTCCAGGGAAAAAACATGTATAATGGTAGTGAGGGAAATCAAGATTCAACTCTTGATATTTCTGATACTCCTTCTTTATCAACACGGGTGCCTAATTTCAATGAGGAAAATGAAGTGGATGATGTACATGCTTCTCGTAATGATCACCAAGGAGGGTTATGGGAGAACTTTACTAATTGACCACAAAGTAAGTTTAGTTTGAGTTATGTTTAAAGGCATATTATATGTTTACGTTGATATTTATAAGTTATGTTTATGTACGTTGATCGATATTTATAAGTTATGTTTTATATTTATCCTAACATACTAACATGTTTTTTTTGTTTAAACAAGTATACATGACTGATCCTGAGGATATCCCTCCTTCATGCAGCGGGTCGGAGACCCCGTCTACGGGTAGAAAGGGTAGACGTGCCACACGAATGAGGAATTTGACTATCAACCGTGGTTCAAATCAAAGGATAAGAATAGACTTTGATAATAACCTCAATCCTATTGGGTCAATGACAGAGCAATTTAACAGTTTTGTGGCGACCCTTGCTAGAAGCAGGCCTAGTATACTTATTGATAATTGGAAAGATGTACCGGCGGACGTGAAGGATCAGATATGGGAGAGTATTTTGGCATCTATACTTTTACGTCCCGTGTTTGTCTGTATCTACTTTATTTTAATCTTACTAATATCATACAGTAATTCGTTGATTCTTTTGGTGTTAATGTAGCTCACCTTTGACATACCGGATACGACGGATATGAAAAAGCGTTTGAAAAAGTATGTTGGTGAGTGTTGGAGGGATTTTAAGGTCGACCTGGGCAGATACTATGTATTCAATCCAACATGTGAAAAGAACCACTACAAGAAAATCAGCTTTTAGCGTAGGCCAAAAGCCCACGCTACAAGGCAAAAGCCGACGCTAACGGTCACTTTAGCGTCGGCTTTGCGTCGGTGTCGTGGTCGACGCTAAAAGCCTTGACGCAACGTTTAGCCTCACAAATGATGGCCGACACTAAAATTAGCGTCGGCTTTGACAATAGGGAATGACAGACGCTAAACTTAGCGTCGGCTTTAGCCGACGCTTTGTTAGAGCAGTTTAGCGTCGGCCCTGGCCTTCGCTAAAATTAGCGTCGGCCTAAGCCCACGCTATTTCAGATCATTTTAGCATCGGCTTAGCCTTCGCTAAAATTAGCGTCGGCCCAGCCTTCACTAATTTACTTTGTTATAGCGTAGGCTTTAGCGTCGGCCAAGCCTACGCAAATAAATTTTTTTTATTAAGTAGCTATATTATTACAAACCTGGAAATATAAAATAAAAAATATCCTTAATAAACAATAATAGCCCTGCTTTAGCACCGATATCCTTAATAAACAATAATAGCCCTGCTTTAGCACTTGCGGTACTCCAACCTTTTAACAAGTCTAACAGAGTCAAATAAAGCATAAAACTTGAAATATCTCCCAACAAAAAAAAAAACATAATAGAACCAACTCTTTCTCCACTTACAACTCAAACCATTATAATACTTCTGTCTCAAGAACAGCTTGTATAATTGTTGATGAACCAAAACTGCCCATGATAATCCACACAGTACATAACAAAGTAAATGAACACAAACTTCAAAGTACTTGAAAAGTAAATGCGAAATGTCTAAAGTAAAGGAAATCAACATCTGCGAGGGACCATGACATGATGCCTAATCTAACGAATGGTCGTCAAGATCGTCATCATAATCAGGATGCGGACGACCCCGACTACTATTACGATCTAAAGCTGCCATTCGCTCCATCATAGCGTGAAACTGGGCCTCCAAATTGACAGTCTGTTCCCTAGCTAATGCAGCCTCCTCCCTAGCTTTGGCTGCCTCCTCCCTAGCTCTGGTAGCCTCCTCACGAAGTGCAACGACCTCCTCAGTCTCAAACCCATTACCATGGCTAGAAGACACATGAGACTCCTGAGTTAATAAAGACATACCACGACGGACGTTCAAAGACATGTCTACAGTTCCGTAACATCGTCCCCGGGTCCTACCCCCAGCAACATCCTGCCACAATTGAAGCTTCCTCGCCCTATCCACTTCCTGCATCCCATCTGTGGAGGCGTCATTAACCTGTGTCTGTATCTGAATCAAACGCTCGCGATACTCTTCCAAGTAAAGAACACAAACAAATCTTATTAAGGTACATACATTGATAACAAAGTTATATAAAAATGATGTATAAGACCAACTTACATATGTTCTTTTTGAGCGGCTATCAACCCATTCGCCATAACTCTTACGGTGGGTGGCTCTAAAAAACTCAGCAGGGATCCACAGGCCCCCGACTTGTTTGGACCTACCCAAAAGCCAACACATGTTCATTTACAAAGAAAATCAGTATATGATAATGGACTAAACGATGAATATTAAGTAAATACATACCATGTCTAGTGCCACCTCAAGGTGAGATCTGCGACTGTCGTGTGAACTGCACCACCCTTTTTCAAGCCCGATTGGTCTTATTTTGTGTTGATATCTTTAGGAAGGCATCACTTTGCCAATATTCAAGAAGACCAATCCATGCCTCGTCCCCCATCCATTTAGGTTGCGTCCCCTTCTTCTTCCTCTTCTTGCCGAGGATGTCGGAAAAGACGCTTTGCACATTTTTTTCGAAAGACCTTAAAGATGGTCTCGTAATGACGAGGATCCCAAGAAACTCTATCCTGCAAGAAGAATTAATCAAAATAGTTAATCAGATAAATAAGTATATATATAAGCTCTTCACATGTGTTAACTTGAATAAAAGCGTGAACTTGTGTTAATTAAACAAACGTAGGCTTAAAGATAAACAACTTGAATGAAAAGCAATCTACTAAAATACTCCCTTACACTGACTAATAATAAAAAGCAATATAGAACTTACCCTAAATCTGGCCCACCAAAAGTTCCTCACTTCATCAGGGGTCACAGTCCAGCAATGGTGAACACCCCGAAATTGTGAGGTGATGGCAAACTTAATCGCATCGCAGACAACCTGCTGGAGTCCACCTACCAAAAATCCAAACTCAATGTCAAATGTCAAATCAAATGCATATATAAAATCAAGTGCTTAATAAATATATAAAGAAACAAAGAAAGTTCCAACTTACCCTTTCCCAATAGGACATATAATGATCTTCCCGTCAGCATCCTTCTGGTATTGCCTCGGTCGACGCTGACGAGGGGCATGCTCGTCATGCCCCTCCTCTTCCTCCTCCCCCCTTCCTGCTCCTCATGCTCCTCATCCCCCTCCTGCACCTCTTCATGTTGGTTTACCTCCTCGTGGGGAGGCTGCTGCAGCACAGGCTCCTGTGGCATGCGGTATGAAGATGAACCACACTCAAATTGCCTAGGGGGCATGTATCCCGGAGTAGGGATCATAGTGACTACGTCTGGGGTAGGCTCGGAAGGTGGTGGTGTGACGACCGGCTGGGAAGGAAGGACCGGCGGTGCTATAGGCTCAAAAGGTGGTTACTGTAGTGCGTCTCTCGACGGATTTTGCGGTGTGTCTCTCGCAGCAAGATCGTCAGTCGTAGAAGCCTCCCTCGACCTCTATTGGTAGGCATCTTCCCTCGACCTCGTCCCGACATCTCTTGTAGTGCAAAATATAACATATAGATATACATATGATCTAATCATGCATATAAAGTTGAACTTGTAAATAATAAGATACACATTAAAATAGTTAGATACATATTCTAAACATATATGTAAAGTTGACTTGTGCATGTTAAGACACATTAGGATACATATTAAAATAGTACAATGCATATTCTTAACATATAATCTAATCCAATCCTCGTCACTATCCTCATAATCGTCTTCATCCTCATCCTCGTCCTCCCCCTTCTCCTCATCTTTATCACTACATTCTATCGAAACACCTTCATCTTCTGATTGACCATCGTGATCCATTGAATCGTTTTTACGGTCAACTATTTGTTCGAACCCATTTATGGTTTCATCAAGTAAGCCTTGTAATGGTTCAACTTCTGTAATTGGTACAACGGGTGACATCTCATCAGCCTGATAAGGCTCTTCATCCTCTATGTCCTCGACTTCCACATGACCCCTTGGTTTTGTGGTGATTACCGCAGACCAACCACGTAGGTCTTTACACGTTTCTGGATAAGGGACATAATATACTTGTCTTGCTTTTTCTGCAAGAATGAACGGATCATATCGACCATACCGTCTATTCATCTTAATATCGACAATATTATAATGTGGATGGACCCTTGTGCCTCTATTCCTTGTTGGATCAAACCATTCACAGTAAAATATAGCAATCTTATTACTCAAACCATGATATTCCAATTCAAAGATACGTTGGATAATGCCGTAAAAATCATCTTCTCCTCCTTCAGTAACACCTTTTACATGCACCCCACAATTTATGGTTTTTTTACCATCACTCAAATCCTTAGTGTGAAACCTGTACCCATTTACAAAGTACATGTGCCATGATGTTGCTTTTGTTATAGGACCCCAAGCTAATGCCTTTATGTTTGTGTTGATCACCCTATTCCTCTCATCATAAACCTACATAGAAGAGACACATATGCTTAGAGGGTGTGATTGCTAATAATTTCATCGTTTACGTACATTACACTTACATATTCCTTCAACCACGTGGGAAATTCTGCATGTATACGACCAGAAGCATCTTGATCATTGATGGAGTGATTTTGCAAGAATGCACTGACATCAAGCACAATTTTGATAAGTAACTCTACAATACTCAATGCGTCAAGCACACACTTGAAGGGATACAAATTTTACTTACTCAAGATATGATTTAACCTCATGGCAATTGATCAACACATGCACATGAGCAGATTTCCATTCATCATCTGTAAGCCAATGGGTTTGACACTTCCCGCTAGGACGACCAGATTTGTTCAAGAGTGATAGCGTTGGGTGGACGCCTTCATGTCCCGATCGAGGATCGTTCCTAAAACTTGTGGTAGGCAACAAGCTAAAGGTCTTGAAATAGTGAGAGCAGAAATAGGTTGTCTCACGTTGTAAGTAGAAAGCACATATGGAACCTTCCACTCTAGCCTTATTTTTCACCGCCCGCTTTGCGTCGCCCATGAATCTACATGTAAAATGACCATACATCTTTGAATTCGAAAGAAATCAAGATGTAAATACTTAAAAAATTAATTTAATTACCTTTCAAATGGATACATCCACCGATATTGAACCGGACCACCAAGGATTGCTTCATTGGGTAGGTGAATTGGAAGATGCTCCATTGAATCAAAAAATCCCGGTGGAAAAATCCTTTCCAACTTGCATATGATGATGGGAATATTTTGCTCCAATCTAACCAAGTCGTCCATCCTCAATGTATTACAACATAGATCTTTGAAGAATCGACTTAATTCAGTTAGTGCTTTCCATACACATTCTGGCAACGAACGAAAGGCAATTGGGAGTAAGCACTCCATGAATATATGACAATCATGGCTTTTCATCCCATGCATCTTACCCTTGGAGACATCGGCACACCTAGCAAGGTTTGAAGCGTAGCCATCTGGCATTTTCAGTTCCCTAATCCATTTACACACTAACTTTGCATCTTCTGGTGACAAAGTGTAGCTTGCCTTTGGCTTTCCCATCTTTCCATTAGGTAAGGGTTGCATCTCCAAGTCCCCGCGTGCACAGAACACGGATATATCCATTCTCGCCTTTTCATTGTCCTTTGTTTTACCCTTGACATTCATGACAGTGTTTAGCACATTATCAAAGAAATTGTTCTCTATGTGCATCATATCAAGATTGTGCCTTAACAAGTTGTCCTTCCAGTATGGAAGAACCCAAAATATACTTTGTTTGGTCCAATTATGATACCCGCCATACCCTTGCAATCTGCCCCAACCAACCTCTGTCACTTTTGGGAAATCACGAACTAATTCCCAGATTTGTTGCCCTGTTAACATGTAAGGTGGGCCATCTTTCTCATCCCTGTTTCTTGTAAAACCCCTTTTACTTCTTCTGAAAGAATGATTTTCTGGCAGGAATCGACGATGACAATCGAACCAAGAATTTTTTCCACCATATTTCAAGGTGAAAGCTTTTGTGTCTTCCATACAATAAGGACATGCCAATTTACCCTGTGTACCCCATCCAGATAACATGCCATAGGCTGGAAAATCATTAATTGTCCACATTAAGCATGCTCTCATGAGAAAGTTTTGTTTCATCGAGATATCGTAAGTCAAAACACCAAATCTCCACAACTGTTGCAAATCATCAATCATGGGCTGCAAGTAAACATCTATCTTTGATTTTGGGTTAGATGGTCCGGGAATGAGACAAGTCAAGAACATGTATGGTTTGGTCATGCACATTTCTGGGGGAATATTGTAAGGCGTAACTATGACCGGCTAACATGAGTATGGAGAATTCGACGCTTGGATGTAAGGTGTAAACCCATCAGCACATAGGCCCAATCTTACATTTCTTGGCTCACTGGCAAAATCTGGATAAACATCATCAAAGTGTTTCCATGCCTTCCCATCGGACGGATGGCGTAGAACGTTCGAACTCGCCTTATTTTCATGATGCCACCTCATTCGAGCCGCAGATTCTATTGATGCATACAATCTTTGTAACCTGGGAATGATTGGCAAATAAAACATTCTCTTCACCGAAACATTTTTGTGTTTTCCCATCCCTTTCCTTGGAGGAACATACCTTGCAGCTTGACAAAATTTGCACTCAGATAAGTTTCTATCCAGTTTGTAATATAACATGCAACCATTTACACAACAATCAATCTTCTCAGCCTTTAACCCTAACTTAGACACCAACTTTGTTGCTTGGTAATGGTTCTCGGGTAAGCATTGTTTTGATCCTAGCTATTTAGCTACGTTGGCATGCATTTGTGCAAAATAATCTATTCCCTTTTGAGGAACATGCCAGTTAGATCTACCTGCCAAAAGCTTAACAGATATTGATAACCTAGATTCGGTAGCTCCTTCACAAATGGGCTGGTTTGCAGTGATTAATGTATCGTAAAACCGTTGAGCTTCGGGATTGGGCATCTCGTCTTCATTAAGTGTCTCGTTCCCCATGTTAGCATTGACATGGGAGGCATCGGCAAATGGCCTTAAAGCATCATACACCATATGATTCATTGACATAAATTCATCATCATTATCCACATGACAAGTATCTTGTTTGAATGACCCCCAGGTCCATATCTGGCTCCACTTCTCCATGTTCGAGTCCAGATCAAATAGTTTGTCTTAAACCCGAACTTGTACAAGTGAACCTTTACCTCGCTTGCAGTCAATAGCTTCATGCACTTACACTTTGCACAAGGACATATGATCCCTCCTTCGGACAAAAAGTAGGGTTGTTCCTTAGCATGGTTGACAAACTCATCAACTCCACTAACAAACTCATCTTTCAAGCCTCGCCTATCAGGATTGACCCTATCATACATCCAACTACGATCCATTTTCTACGTGGTAAACATACAATTATCAGCCACTAGGGGTACCAGAAAAACTTCGGAAATTTTTTGTGAAAATAGCAATGTATAGCACCTAGTCCAGCATCATGCAACTCAAACAAGTTCACACCTATTGAGCTCTGCTCTCCACTACATATATCCTTAAATTCATTGTCCATCTAAAATCCTAATCTAAGAGGAGGGGGATGGAAGACTTGTACATTAGTACAGAAGAGATATTAGATCACAGGAAATGAATTTATAGCACACAACATGATCGTATTTCAATAACTATTCATGAATTTAAAAAAGGCATCTCAAAGGGTTCATCACACACAGAAAACTAAACATAAGCAGATTACATGAAATACATGGGGTATCAAACAAAATTACTCAGATTCATAATGATGGGATGAAGCTACTTGACTATATGCATATAAATCACTAGGTGCATGTTTATGTATGTTTAGTATTTAGATACACAATAAAGATCTAAATACGTGATAATCAAATTTAACCTCAAACCAGTAAGGTAAGAAGTGTGTCAAATGCTATACAGATGCATGATAATGGATTAATTTAGGGGAAGGGATATGCA
This sequence comes from Sophora flavescens, assembly GCA_030762895.1. Classification (NCBI taxonomy): domain Eukaryota; kingdom Viridiplantae; phylum Streptophyta; class Magnoliopsida; order Fabales; family Fabaceae; genus Sophora; species Sophora flavescens. Next base: position 59,671,179 of record CM061064.1, read on the forward strand.
ATAGCAATTAGCAACTGTTTCACAAAACCAATCAAAACTATATGGCATGGTAAAAAAAAAATCATCATAGGGAAACATCAAGTTCCAGTTAGAAACAAATAAAACACTGACCTTCAAGAGCATGATTTCGTGGGATCTAAAGGAGTAACAGGTTTGATCTTTGCTTGTATTCTTCGGTAAGCAACAGGTTAATGGAAATCCACTAGCTAGAAATAAAGAGCAGAGTAAAGTGAGTAGTGAGTACCAAAACCAAACAAATATGATAGATTGGCTTCACAAACAGAAGAAAGCAAAATGGGGTCAACAGTTTCCTCTACACAAAGCTGGTTGATGTGCAAAACTTCCTCATAAAATGGTTTATTTACACGCATATAAAGAAACAACAGCATGTGACAGTCATTCTTTTTCAGCTCCAAGTTAGTGATCCATTAAACATGGATTGCATTTTTTTAACTTCACAAAGATTGCATTGCAGTAAAGATGTACTTGTACCCAACCATCAATACAAAAAAACTATGAGAATGAGTAGTGAAGAGAGAGCCACAATATAAATCCAATTACGTCCTTATTCATGTTTCCTATCCAATAATGCATTCTGGGTGTTAGTGTATAAAAAATGAAACTGAAAAAATGTAGCAATTGAGAAGTTTAAATTGCTAATCGTCATTTCAAATGGATTGAGATTTAGAGCCCAGGTCCAACCCAAATCCACAAACATAAATATTTGAGAATTCCAATGAAAGGTTGTTACAAACATGTGAAACTGAGTCCAATTCATTAGCTACCAAATTTTCTTACTACAAGGTCTTTAGATGATACATCCATATATGGGATGCCAATTATAGTTTTCATAAACTTCCTAAATATGTTTTCTATCATTGCAAGGATAAGAACTTAGTAAATATTACTGCACAAAATAAGAACTCAGTAAATGTCAAAAAGGGATCTTTCACATTCAATTTCTTTCATGGTTGATATTAAAAGCATACTTGTTTGAGACAAGTTTAATTGGTACCATGAATGGTAATTGGTACCATCCATAACAGTAGAAACATTGAATGCACCAGGGTTTTCATTTGGGTGCAAGAAAAGAGGATTGGAAGGGTCTATTGGAGGATTAGCCATGCGAAATTGGCAGAGAAAGAAGAAGAATGAAGCTTTCAAACAAAGAACGAGCTTCTTGAAGATAAAAGAGAGAAAAAGGCAAAATGGATCAGTGCTGCAGTGGAGAAAGCATGGCTATTCCTAAGAAAATCAGACTGATACCATGTTAAAATCTAACAATGGCATGCAGTAACAAAAGATCTGAATGGAGAAGATTCTCATTAGAATTGATCAATCACAGAGTCTAGAGGTGCATCTCTTATATAGAGACTATACTGCAGGTATGTTAAAAAGGGAACTTCAGCTAAAGCTACTCACTAACTAAGTGCATAACAGATTTTGAATTCCAATCCATGAAAACACCTCGGATCACTGTATTCTGCAAACTACAATTCAAATTAAATTGTTACTATTTTACTTTCTCTAGAAGCAAAGAAGAATCACACAAGATCCTATTAAAGATTAAACAAGTCAAAGAAACCACAGAAAGAGGAATGGTGATTGATAAAAGTAAATAATACGAAGAATACCTGTATATATGTAGCAGAGTAGCAATCATTAAGAAACAAACACTAAGAATCTAAAAAATTGTGGCACAATCACAAACTTTAAAGAGTTGGGAGTACTTCTAATTTATAAAATCAAGCTTTGATTAATCATTCAAAGACAAAATCAAATTACTTGTTTGTTTCTAGCCTTAGGTTAGTTGCATATCCTGTTAGCACTGATGCAACCACAAGCACAAAGCTAACCAAAAACTGAAACAGGCAAAGAAAACACCTAGGCAGCAGAACAAATACTCAGCAAATAGCAATGGGAAAGTGTATTTGCCAGTGTAAATTAGTTTGACCATATTATTTACCACAAGCAAATTCCCAATCTGAGATGTCCCTAGTAGAATTTTTATCTTGTTTACACTCGACCCTCCTTTTGGCACCCAAATCATTATCATCACCACTTTCAGCAGCATCACAACACCCACGATTGTTCTCACCAGCACCATTCACAATAACAATAAAACACAAACAAACAATGGCCAAAACCAATCCATCCAACCCAAACCAATGCCTTTGTCCTAAAGATTTAGACTTTGGCAGATCTTGAATTTTCCTCACATATTTAACTGTAGTCAACGCAAATGACAAGCCCTGTGCAAGCTGAATCCCTCTTACAACACACAAAGGAATCATCTTGTACACAAGTTGCATCGACCTCGTCACACCCAGAACCAATAACGCGCCGCCGGTCAAGATTCCGGCGGCCATGATCTCCGGCACACCGAAATCGGTGTCGGACAAGGCTTCTGCTGCGATGGATTTCATGGGCTGGACAGGCATGGGGACCCCATAAATGGCACCTGTGAAGATCAGAGTAGATACCTTCGGCGTCTGAGAACCCCTCTCCATCTCCGACGATACCCCCGCCATATTCCTCAACCCAAAACCAAAACCCTCCTCCACCACTTCATATCCCATCTCCCTCCTCTTCCCTCCACCCACTACTACCACCATTATTCAGTGAGAAGGAGAAGGAAAGATAGTGATAAAGAAACATACCGGCGGCGGCGAAGGAGACCGAGGACCGATGGTGCTGCAGCGGTGGCGACGGCTGCGCAAGTTTGTCCGATCCCGCGAAGTCTTCGAGCTCTCGATCAGTGCGCGGTAAGGAATAGTGTAGAAGAATGAAACAAAAGAGGGAAAATATTAGCTCCAGCCCACTATAGCGTCGACAGGTCCGACGCTAATACACTGATCAACGTAGTGTCGGCCAAAACCGACGCAAAATGTCTTAAAATAGCGTCGGCTTGGCCCACGCAAAATTGAATCCAAAGTAAAAAAAAAAAAAATCGGGTAACAGTATTGCGTCCATTTTGCGTCAGCTTGGCCGACGCTATAGCGTCGGAGTCGTGGCCTACGCTAATAGTTCGACGCTAAATCGTGACTTTCTTGTAGTGAACCCACTTGAGGTGTACCTGTTTCTTGACCAGGCGACGTGGGGTCGCTTTGTTCAGAGCCGACATGATCCCGGCTTTCAGGTTAACTTATTTGATTTGTCTCTAAAATTATGTAATTTCATTAATTTTATTTACTTATGTAATTTAATTGTCTTCTATTTATAACAGGAGAAGAGGAAAAAGAGGCAGGAAAACCAAAGCAAGAATGTCTACCCCCATGTCATGTCTCGTGGGGGATATAAAAAGCTTGGTCAGATAATGGTGGAAGAGGAAAAGAAAGCACCTTAGGAAGCAGCATCTCAGGCGGATCCTAATGCTGAAAATCGTCCAGAAGTTGTTGATCCACCTCCACCCCCACGCCATCGTAAATGGAAGAGGGCCCGACAAAGAAAAACGGGACAATATACATCTGAGGAGGCCCGCCAAGTAGCTGAGAAGATTGTAAGTATAGTTTGAATTGTAACTGTCATTTTAAGATTGTTACCGAATTGTAATGTGACCTGATATTTTATATGTTATAGGATGCCTTGGACGAACAGGTAACCCAAGGAACCTTTGTTCCTAGAGGACGCGATGATATCTTAGCTGCTGCCATCGGTAAACTAGACCACCCGGGCCGTGTCATTGGTGTTGGATGGGGCATCGGCATTCGCCAATACCATGGTTCATCTTCACACCAATGCCACAGGGATGTTGATGCAGATAGAGCACGGCTAAAATAGGAGATTGCAGCTGACCTTAGACAGGAGATGGCCGAGCAGTTTGCCCAGCAGATGGCAATATTGACTTCTATGTCCCAACAGATGACAGCCGGTGTCCAACCCTCTGTCCATGTGAGCACTAAGGGCTCATGTGATCCTCCTCATCAACCAGAAAATGATGATGATGGTGATGATGATGAGGAGGATGATGATGACGACCCTGATAGGTGTGAGCTGTATGTTGATGATCATCATGATCGTCGCTTAGTGGCATTGGGGAGGGCACATAATAACTTAGGTAATACCATACACCATCGTTTATTACCGGATGATCAGGTGAGGGTCGTTTTTGAGATTATTCGAGATGCTGATGCTCGTGTCCTTGTGCCCACTGAGGAGGTTCAAACAGTGGGTCAGGCCCCCGGTAACTTCATCCCCTGGTCAAGAAGACTGGTCAGCTTTCTTGTTGCATTTGAGGTATTCAGTTAGTTGTGTTTTTCTATATTCATAGTTGAAATTATTTATTATTGTTTAAAGATAATGCTTTATTTTTATTCGTTATAGGATGTTGGAAATGATATTCTGCCTAAAAGGTCGGGTCCAGGAAGACCAGAGATGTCTGCTCCTGCCAAGGTATTCATTTGACCATTTAATTAATTACGAATGAAATAACTTATCTGTGATTACTAATATATATCTTTGTTGTTTAGGGGATCGACAAAGGGGCACCTGGTGATGTTTTTAAACTTCTGGCTATACAAAGTTGTTACCATGGAGAATGACGCAGCTTTGGTAAGGTTGGAACATGATGCCAGTCCAGGTGACGAACTGTATATCCCAAAGAAGGAACTTATGGAGATTGTACTCGATAAAGAAATGGCTAGTTCTGCACATCTATCGTTATGGTGCACGTAAGTACATTTTATTTATAAGTTAAGTAATTAAATTTTAAATACTATGATAATTAACATGTTTTTTCAATATATTAGGTATCTGCACCATATGTTAGTTGGTCAGGGTAACCTCGCCCTTTATGGGTTCATTGACCCCATGTTCATTCAGGATGATGTTCTCCTAGCATCAGAAGACCCGGCCACCACCATACGTGATATACTTGCCCGAGACGATCATCAATTCTACCTTGCGCCTTATCTCAATAAGTAAGTACCGGTTATTTAATTATAACTATATATGACTTAGTCACTAATTATTCTGCAAATACAGCAAGCATTGGAAACTATATATCGATCTCACTACAAAAAAAAAAGGTTATTTAGCGATCGAAAATAGTGACCGAATTTTTTTGGTTGCTGTTTGCGACCGATTGTAGAATCTACATGAAACACTGGTTATAGTTGATACTGCGACCGAAATAGAGCATAGCTGAGTTATCGGTCGCTAAATAAAGGAAAGTAAAAGTCAAAACTTGCTGACTTTTTAGTGACCGAACTGGCGACCGAGTTAAATGCAACGGTTAAATTTTATTTATATTTGTGACCGATATTAATTCGGTCGCTAAACGACGTGCAAAAATTAAAATAGAGCGTGTTAGCGACCGATTTAAAAATCGGTCGCTAAATTTATGAATTCAAATTTCAAATTAACCCAGTTAGCGACCGATTTTGTGACCGAATAATTCAGTCGCTAAAAATAAAATCCCTAAATTGCGATTTCCTTCCTCTCTTTCCCCATTTCTCTCTTTTCTTCTCTTCTCTCTCACGCGCAGCTCCGCCCATTCCCTGTTCTGACCGTGCATCGCCACCTCTCAGCGTCTCGTCCTCCTCCGACCACCACTTGGTAAGGTTCTCCCCTTATCCTTCTCATTTTGTTTTTATTCTTCTCTGTCTCTCACTCTCTCTTCCTCCTCCCAGCAGCACCGTGCCACCACCGCCACCACGACCACCACTGTAGCACCGTGACCTCCTTCTTTGGTAAGGTCTCCTCTTCTCTCTCTCCGTATCTCTCTCTCTCTCTCTCTCTCTCTTGTTCAGTTCTCTTTGTCTCAGTTTCTCTCAATGTCTCTCTCAGGTGTTGTCACTTCCTCCTCCGGCCACCACCACCATCTCAAGGGGTTCTGTTTGCGCAACCACCACCCCCACAGTCTCCTCTGATCAGTTCTGTCTCAGGTTAGGGTTTAGGGAAGTTCTGTCAGTATGGGTATTTATACTGTCAAATTAATCATTGATGTTGTTCTAGTGAAATCCAGAGTAGACAAATTTTGACAGTAGGGGTATATTGATTTAAATAACTTATTGGATAGATAATATAAGTTAGCTTCCTCTTGATTCACTATCTCTTCGACTGTAATGCTTGGAAGTAGGACTACTATAAGTTTCATGGCCATCCCTGCATAAAATAAGCAAATATGAAGCCAATAATGTAATTAGTAAATTACAGGCTCATTGTATTAGACATAAGGAAGACTATTTTAATATGAGTTTGAAGACTAAGTCAATGACAAATTGATAAGAAATTAGATATCAGAATAGATTATTATAAATATAAGTATTGACTTAGATACTTGTGAGCTATAACTACAATAACAAGCATTCAAGGAACAAGCAGACACCCACCAACGACCAAATATTTGTCAGTTTGTTGAAATGTTAGTTTTTGACATGTTAGTTGTTGGTAGGTTATCAAGTCACTATTTTTTGTATTAAATAGTTATAATCTGAAGCCTGATTATCAAACGGTCTGGACTTGAATGGTAAACTCTACATTGAACTTGTTTGATATATATTGTATTGTATAAACAAACCAATTTGCTAGGAAGTAAGGATGTTTCACCAAGCATTATGCTCCACACCCAAGTGGTATATACTTCACGACTTAAATATTATAAGTGGTGCATTAAGTCATTGATGATAGATTATTTTATACATGGTTATCTAATTCATTTCTGTTCTTTTCATGTCATGAATACAGAAATAGATTCATTTGCATGAAGTTTTCTAAAGGTTCATTTAATCAACTATTTTGCATTGCTTTCTGTACAACTCTCTCTCTGTTCAAATCTGTTATTCATGTGTATATCCTTAAGAAATTCAAAGAGTTCAAGACCCAATATAGCAATGATTTAAAAAACACAGAAAGAGAGGACACAAGTAAAAGGCCTAATGGATTTCAACAAACTCTTAAATGCTAGTATTTGACGGGATTAATTTTATTTATGCATATAGGTCATTGCTCTATTTCTCGTGAGTTGAAACCGAGTCCCTTCGTCCCCTCTCCATCTCCACAGGTAATCAATTGGTCGTAATGGCAATTTGTTGAACTTTTATATTACTAACTTGAATACAATTAAGTTGGATCTAAGGATATTAATTTGCTTTCATATTGTCTTATTATATTTAACAGTTCCTGATCTTCTTGTCTGCGGCTCCTCCCCTTATCCTTACTTGTTTTTGCATTTTGTCGCATAGGTAAGTTCTCTCAATACTCTCTTTTAAGGTTCTGCTTTGTCTAAAAGGTTCTGATTGTGTGGTACTTGTAATGTGTTATGTGAATTATATATCTTGTTGTTTGTTAGTGGAGAGCTGAGCTCAATACGAAGGTATCCTGCCTGAAAGGCAAGATGTTGATTGTGTGCTGATAATTTAATATTTATGCATGTATTTGCAATTATGTGTTGTTTGTTAGTGGAGAGTAGAGCTCAATAGGATGTGATCCTGTCAAAATGGCGGGATGCTTGTTGTGTGTTGCTAATTTAGAAGTTATGCATGTGTTTGACAATTATGTGTTACTTGTTAGTGGAGAGCGGAGCTCAATAGGATGTTTGCTACTATATTTTATCTAAGTTTGTATTGAATTATGCTTCAATATATATTTGTTGAAGTATGTTGAAATCCTTATAAGTCAATGGTTTTACTTTCTGCTAGAGTTAATTATTAAGCTACGAAAGCCTTAGTTTCCTATTTGAGATTCAATATTAATGAGCATGCGTACCTTCTCAAGGCACGCATGCTCATTCAATATTTTGGATGTGCTTGAAAGGATTCTTGAAGTTTGAGTTTTTTCTTTAATTCTGCCTTAAGGCCAAGGTCTTAGATAATGAAGGATTAAGTATAGGGTTAGATAAAATGAAGGGTGGGGCACAATTTTCCAGGCACATGACGTGCCGTCATCATTCAAACATTATTAACATTAGAAAGTAGCTTTTTACACAATATTATGAAAGCAACTCTGGTTTTCTACTCATTTGTTTCACTAGGCAATGGAGCTTTCCAGAAATAGTCGTTGATGACCATCCTTACTAGGTTATCTAGGCATTTCCATTAGGAAAAGTCCTCTCTATGACCATCCTTCAAAACTATGTAAAAGCATCTGCTTTCCTGAAAACTACTATGTTTGCTAATCTGTAAAGTTGCATGTGAAGTTGCATTTCTTTGTTCTATTTTAACATGCTAGTATGCTACATGGATCTTTCCATCTTTTCTTATTATCACTTGATGAAGTTTAGACATATGACTTATTTTCCTTATCGTTTTATCAGAAAATAGATCCGACTAAATGTTTTGAGACAACCATCAATTTAGACCAGGTACAGTATCTCATCAACTTAAGAATAACGATCGGATTCACGTAATGATGGTTAAGGCATAAACTAATCATTACTAAATTGTTCTTGTGTATTTGCAGGATTTGATTTCAATCCCGCGATCATTCTACCGTCATTGGGGAAAAGAAATTCCGCGTGTTGTGACTATTGAAGACAAATGCGGAAATCTGTTCAATGGGAATATAGTAATCCGTGAGGATCGCCCATATTTTGCAACAGATACAAATGGTATCAGGGAGTTGTATTTGTTGTCCACTGGTGCATTGGCAAAGTTTAAGTACCTTGGGGGTTCTCGCTTCTACATGTTCACCCCTTTGGAAGATTGATGAGTTTTGATATTTTGATTAGTACTTATTGATTGTGGTGTGTTTTTATGTTTTGATCGTTAATTAGTACATTATTAAAAAAAAATATAAACAATTATTAAACTTGCTTTAATTAATGTATGTGTTTTCTTGATCATATTGATTGTGGTGATTTGGATCGTTAGTACATCATATTTACGTTTTCTATTTATTCAAAAAAAATATTGGTGTATTTTGTTTATATCAGAAATTAAAAATCAATGGGGTAATAGTTTAAAAACAAAATTTGGTCGGTAGGATTAAGTTACAGGAAAATTTTTATAAAAAAAAATTCAAATTTTGCGACCGAAATAACGATCGAATATCAGTCACCAAATTCGGTTATTTGAGCATGCGACCAACTATACGGCGACCGAAATATATAATTTTGTGACTGAAATATCGGTCACAAATTTGCGACCGAAATACAAATTCGGTCGCTAAACATTTAGCCACCAGGGTTTCTGCTACCCCCTTAATTCGGTCGCTAATTCGGTCGCTACACAATATAGCAATCGAATTATCATGTTTAGCGACTGAAATCTTCGATCGCTAAATAAGTTTTTTGTAGTGTCTTGTACCCTAGGATGAACTACGTGGTCTTCTTCTGCTCAATTGGAAATAAGCCGACGAATGAACTGAAGACGATCATCGAAACGTTAGCATTAAAATACTTTATAATCAGTAATGCAGTTGTTTTAATTATCTGAAATGTATTAGATATACTTTAATTAATGTTTATTTTGTCATGATAGTTCTATTAATGCAAACCACATGTTGCGTGGTGAAAGGCGTCGGGCTATCAGATGGATTATTCCTAACGTAAGATATTTATTAGTTCAAACGCTTCAAATGCAGTGGGTTTAATTATTGATTTCTATTTAATTCCTCATATTCTAATTGGGTTTCATTTGTACGTAGTCACGTATACAACGTGGATCATGGGAATGTGGATACTATGTGATGAAGTGGATGTTCGAAATTATCTCCTCCAGGATCACTGAAAGATGGCACGAGGTAAATGTTAATTGGTAACAATTAGAAGTAACAGTTATAGATTCCTTATATGTTTAATGTTAGTTTATTACTTAAAAGATATAATCTTTTGTCCAATTAAACTTGCAGATATTCAACAATCCAACTCCATTATCTGATTCGGACATCAACAACATAAGGAGGCGTTGGGCAACTTTCTTTCTTGAAGTGTACCAACCATAGTTTGTATATATGTAGTTAGTTTAAAAACTTATCATGTACTAGCTATAGTGTACTTTTGACTGATCATATGTATTTTGATATGAAATCTATAATATATCATGTAGCTTTTTGGTTTCTAATTATCTTTGTTGTCTGAATGTAATTGAAGTACATATATATTGTTCGTAATAAATTCAATATATATTAATAATATTTAGTGTGTTTTTGATGTACAAAAGTGATTATTTGAGAATATTTAGAATATGTTATTCTGGTATTGATCTGCATTACTGAAACAGGGGAAAGGAATGATAGAAATGTAAAAAAAGAGTTTTAAAAAAAATTAGACTTTACACATCAGTTAATAAAAACCGATGTGGAAATTGAAAACCGCTGTTAAAATTGTACTTTAAACATCGGTTTTAAAACCGATGTGAAAAGTAACAATAAACAACATCGGTCTTTTCAACATCAGTTTGAAAACCGGTGTGAAAAGCCAAAAATAACCGATGTGGAATCCTTTTTCTGTACTAGTGTCTCAAGCCGTAACACTCTGCATTTTGTTTGCCCTCTCTGGAATCGATTCGAACTAGCCAAACGCCACCGCCTCTGCCGCACCTCTCTTTCCCTGTGCCGCACCTCTGTCCTCCCTACGTTGCTGCCACCGCACCCCCCCTCTCTCTCTGTAAGTGATTCTGTGGTTTGGGTTCTGTATACTGCCCCAAGTTAAACCTTAACCCCTCTCCATCGTTTGATGCTACTTATGCTATGTATTGTTAGAACAGAGTTTGTACCCTCACTCCCTGATAGAACACACACACTGATATGAAAGAATAGAGTAGAGAACGAAGAATAAAGAATAGAGTAAAGGATAGAAGAGAGTCTCATAGCAGAATGTGTATAAAGAAGTAATTAATTCTTGACTGTGTTTGACGAGAGGTACATACTTCCACCTAGTTGCCAAAAGCATAACTATTAGATTATTTGAAACAGATATTATTAGATTGCTTCAGAACATGATTGAAGTTTTGATTTTCTTATGTAGTTGTATCTTTTTGAGTTCTATTTGCTGAATCTCATAAATATTTTAGAGTTTATACTTAGTATTTTTTATAGTTACGCAGGTGATTAGAGAAATGTACATGCATTTCATTTTAATGATTTCATTTCACTTTGTAAAAAAATAAGTTTTGAAAGACAAAGATTTGGAGTCATTTCATTCCGATAAAAAGTTTTGAAAGAAAATAAGGTAATGCTTCTATAGAATGGTGGACCAAACTTTGTAAGTACTATTTGGACAATTCTTCTCATTTTATGCAAGGACTTTGCCATATCAGTGAACTGAGTTCAGGTTGGTTACCGAAGGCAGAAGATGTAAGTATTCTTTTGATTCCTTTTCTAAAGAAAGTATGTAATTATATTCAAAACATGGTGGGATAATGTTTGACTTATTTTCCTCCAGGCTTTCAAAGTATGAGACCGTATTGATGTAAAGCTTATAGAGGTATGTCATTTTACATTTTGTTAGCTCTAAATCATGTTTAAAATTATCGATCGTTCAACAACCCATTACTGTAGTAGCTTATGCTTTCTATTCTTTATGGTGATTCAACATGGCCAAGCTATTCTTTAACTGCAATATTATTGAAACCTACTAGAATCTCATAATGATCAAAACTTTTACCTCCTTGTATATGCATGAAGCATTGTGGATACTGAACTTTGTTGGTTCCCATTGTCTCAAATTACATGCTCTATAGATATGCTCTATTTCTATTTGCCACTGAGCTACCAATTTTGAAACCACAATATAAGCTTGAGATTATTTGCATAAAATGGGCTAGTTGTTTCCTGGACAACTCTGTGGTGGCTTTCATTTCTGCCATCCTATCCTAGTGCTTAGATACAGTTTGTGAGCATAATTACTTTCATATAGAGTATGAATATATGGCAATGTGAGTTACAATGAAAAAAAGTTGAAATAATAAAGCTTTTAACCATTTGAATGATTACATGTCACTCATGTGCTTGCGTAGTATCAAGTGACCTAAGCGTTTAACTCCTTCACTGCCTGCTTGACAGTGAGTAATCTGATTCTCTTGTTTATCTATTTTTATTATTGTCACAATGTGAGGTATGGGGATAATATGATGTCTTATATTATATAGCTAGCTTTCAGTTTGTTGCTCCTTCCTGCTAACAGATACAAACACTTATTGAGTCATTTAACATAAAATTTGATTTTTCAGGCACTTGGTGTTCCCGTGGATAGGCTTGTCCGAGCAGCTGATTCAGTTTCAGTATGCTTTTCTTTTCCCTTTTCTGTTTTGCTCTAAGATTCATTGGGCTTCTTGGCATTGGCAGTGTTATCTATCTTATTGAAGATTGTTTTCGAGGACTAACGTAAGTAGTTTATTAGTACCCGTGATTCAATTACAGTTTACAATATATAGTTACTGTTAAGTGTTTACTCATTATATTCAAATTGGGTTCATTTGTGGTCTCATAGGCAACCTGGCTCATGGGAGTGTGGATAATATGTTATGAAGTGGATGCTCGACATTGTATCCGCCGGTACTACTGAAGGATGGATGGAGGTAAGTAATAGAATTTGTAATAAGTTATAGATTAATTATGTTTTGTTTAGTTTGATTATCTATAATGTTTAATATATCTTATGTTACATGCAGATATTCGACACTCGGGCTCCACTATCTAATGAGGACATTATGAACATGAAGGAGCGTTGGACAACCTTCTTTTTAGAGTTGACTGGGAATTAATGGGTGATCATATACTTATTTATGTGTAGTTTCTTTATTGTCATATTGTTTAGTTTGAATTTATGACATTCTATGTATTTAGTTAAGATTGTTAAATGTATACTTTTTTGTTGGCTTTCTTTTCGTAAATCAATATTATACTTTTATATAATCGATCAATATAGTACTTTGAATGAAATTTTGGTTGTAAGCGATTCTGTTTGTTGGGATTTTGGCTGTACAAGTGAAACATGGAAATGATTGTAACAGGTGTAAGCTAGATTTTTTTTTAAAAAAAAAGCCACTTTCAACATCGGTTATATTCATAACCGATGTTGAAAGTGCACTTTACACATCGGTTTAAAAATGAACCGATGTGTAAAGTGATTTTCAACAGCATTATAAAACGTTGAAAGAGCACTTTAGACATCGGTTAAACTTTTAACCGATGTCTAAAGTGCACTTTCAACATCGGTTCAAAACTGATGTTGAAAACCACCACTTACAACATCACCTGCATACACATCGGTTGAATAACCGATGTTAAAACTCAAATTTAACCGATGTTAAAAGTGTTTTCTGCACTAGTGAAAGTAAAATTCCTTATTCAACTTCTTCTACCCACTTCTTATTAAAATTTTAATAATTTATTTGTCTACTCTTCACTTGCATCATAGATGCCATTGCTAATAACTAATAAAGAATTTTTTTTTCACTTAAGAATAAAAAAAAAATCATTACATGATAAATTAATAAAACATATATGTGAAGTATATATTATGTGTTTTTTTAGACTAACCACTATACTAGAGGTGCTATATGTGTAAAGTCATTCTTGAAAAGATAAGATGGCCTAAGGTGATAATCTACTTCCATTCTAGCTAATCAACCGCTGTTGGGTATGTCAAGGGGCGGAGTAGGGGTGTTCGCGGTTCGGTTTGGATCGGTTTTGAGGGAAAAGCCATCGGATCCTAAGTAAAAAAGTACACGCGGTTCGGTTTGGTTTGGATGGCTTCTAAAAAAATATCCGATCCGATCCAATTAAATGCAGTTAGGATCAGTTCGGTTGGTTCGGGTTTTAAGCACGCATCATTAGCTATTTACATTACGTTAAAAGTGCAAAAAATATATATAGTGAATGAAAGACCAAACTATTTCCAATTAAGTTAAATTGCAAAAACCAAATCATACTAGGACTTTTTAAATGCCATATGGACTTTAAAAAGTAATTAATTCTGCCATATGTCTCAAAATATCAGCGTAATGAACAATTGAACAGGCATGCAAAGACCAAACAGTGGCTTAAAAGCCATCACTTAATGGCATAATATCAGTTTATTGCAAACACCAAACAGTGGCTTAAAAACCATGCTAAATCCAAATTCTCAAATTCAAAAAATAAACATACAACCATGTTCTTGCTCCAAAGTCCCAAAGTCTCAAAGTTAACAACATACATCAAATATAAATATTAAAGTTCAAAAACAGTCATGATCCCAACCAAGTTCTTGCTCCAAAATTAACAACATACATTAAATTTAAAGATCAAAATACAAAACAACCATGGTGATGATGTTACTGTTAAAACAGACACATAATGAGTGAATCAAATGAACCAATGTACCAGATCTGCATTAGCACATGAGGAAACAAACTCAGAAATTTGAAACATAGAACAAAACACACACACAGACATTGCCACTAAACAACACCACAATCACCACTACAATCATTTGTTACGATTAAAATTAAAATTCAAGACAAGAAAAAATGAGTACAACTTGAAAGGCTTTGTACTCACCTGTCACCACCAGAAGCAGCGGCGGCCAGCGACCAGCGAGAAGGAGCGCGAGGCGACGACGAAGCAGGAAGGGACGGCAAAGCAGGAAGGGATCGCGAGCAGCCGAGCACCGAACAGAGAGAAGGAGCGCAAGCTGAGGTAATGGTTTGGGAAGGCTAGCAGAAGCCGATAGGGACGCAAGTGGCGGTCGTGATAGGGACGCAAGCGGCGACCAGAGGGGAGGGAGACTTAGGGTTAGGGAAGGAAGACTTGTGTCTAATGAGTTGGGCTTGTCACTTGTGGGTCAGGTCACCCGGGTGTTCAAAATTCAAATCATCAAATGTAATATGTGGCAGTGTGAAATGGCAGCAATAAAACGCTAGGGAGCCTGGTCAAAATGCATGTATATGTATAATATCGGTTCGATTCAATTTCTAAACCTCCAACCGAACTGAACCGATCGCTTCTCCCTAATATCACCCAAAAAATCCAATTAAATTCGGTTCTCATCGGTTTTTGGTTATTTCGGTTCGGTTATGCGGTTTTTTTTTTGATCGTTTTGAATCTGAACACCTCTAAGGCAGAGGGTGATTTTTATTATGAACTAATTAATATAGGTACTTTAAAATTCTTAAAAGTTCTTTTATCAACAAAAAAAATCTTAAAAGTTTACATAAATTTTTTCCCCTTAAAAGTCAAGTTTATTACAAGGCACTACATGTAAATTGTTTAGAGAAAGTAAGTAATTTTAACTTAATTCCATTAAAAAAAACTTTAAAATATTTATAATCTACTCGTGGCTCCTTTTGTTAGTGCCAATATCAGCCGGCTAGTGTTGGCCTATATACTTGGCTTGGTTTACGACTTAGAACTTTGTTGTACTGTTTTGGGTTTGGTACCCTTGTATGTACTCTGATTAATATATTTTGTTTATCAAAAAGAAAATTCCATTAAAAAAAAGTATTATTTTTCTCTGACCTCCTAAATAAGAAGTCTCCTAATTCCACCCTTATGTATTAAATAAATAAAAAATAAAGTCATTTTAAGCATACACTTTACACTTATTTTTTCTCATCCTTGAGAACTAACTCCTTTCCCATGTTTTATTATTAGTCTTATCTTCGATCCCAACAAAAGTTAAATCCAATGAAGACGCCATATCAAAATGAAGGACACAAAACAAGCTTCCTATGTTTCCAAGAATTTCACTAATGGATTGCCAGTTGTCACGTTCGATTTGTGTATCCTCAACCTATCCCGTATCAAGACATGTTATTTTGTAGTAATTCGCCAGCGGTTAAAATAATATTTTGGTCCTTATACCTGACATGAATTTTTAATTTGATTCCTATATATAAAAAATTATTTAAATGATCCCTATATGTATAAAAAGTCCCCATTTGATCCTATATATTATCCGTTTGGTCCCTATACAAGTGAAAAATTCTTAAATCAGTCCCTAAAATTTTGTACGGTAGAAATCAGAAATGGACTATTTTAATATTTTTTTATATATAAAGACCAAATCAAAAATTCGTCTCAGGTCAAAGTATTACTTTAACCTTTGCTGGCTGATATTTTTTTCCTTTGACCTTCAAAATTTAGCTACGAAGGTATGATTCAGCAAGCTAAATTCCATAGCCTGCATGCATATTTCTTGTAGTTAAGCTAAAGGCATATATCCATTTAAATGCAAACATCCCCGATGTTATGTGTTATGCGAGCTGCAGCAAAATCGTGACTTACATGTTGATGAGTTGGAACTGGATATGGAAACTCTAGGTTCCGAAGAACATCTACGTTGGCGTGATACTCTAACTCCATTACCCGATTCCTACCAACATCCTGCGACACTGGCGTGGTTTTTGGCATGCTCAAATGGGTGAAAGGCTATTCTGGTTTTTTTTTTTTTTTTGGCACATCAGATAACATTCACATGCAATTGTTCTTTCCTTTAGGCCTTCATGTTGCTTGGGACCACGGCGTTATAAGAATGGTGGAGTGTCATTCGAATTCAACTAAAGCTCTTACTCTTTTGAGGTTGAATTTGAAAATTGCAAGTTTTGAACTTTTAATAAAAAGAATACAACAATTTTTATCTGATTCATTTAACCTAAGGGCACTGGTTAATTAGCAGTCTCCTGTTATTTGGAGAGTATTAAAGACCTAATTATTCAACGGGATTAATGGGGGTAACTTTCATCCACATACTTTTGGATGGAAATTCATGTGCTTATCTTTTTGCTATGTATGGTGCCAACAGGGAAGATAGATAGTTTATCTTTGTTCCACCCCTTGCGAGTTAGTACCTCTTCTCATGGCAGATCATGCCATTAGCATTGTGTCCATTAGAGGAGATACCTACTGTGTTTCTTATTCTTTCTTCTCAGAAGAATCAGGGATCAATATTGAATAATGTGTATGAAATACAAATTAAATTTATTCTTCACTAAAATAAATTTAAGTCCACTAGTGCAGAAAAGAGATTCTACATCGGAGTTTACACATCGGTTTTTAAGAAACCGAGTGCAGAAACGAGCGGTGGCATTTTTGAAATTAAAACCAAAGTATTACACATCGGTTTAGGGAATAACCGATGTGTAAAACGTTTCCACATCGGTTATTTCTAACCGATGTTTAAAATTAAAATAAAAAAAATTTAAAGTCAGAATTTTTAACATTCAACATCGGTTCTTTAGGAACCGATGTGTAAAATAGTGATTAACAACATCGGTTTCTGTTTAATCGATGTATAAAATTATAAATAAAAAAAAATAGAAATTAAAATTTTATTTTTACACATCGGTTTTAGATAACCGATGTATAAAATTTTAAAAAAAATTGAGAAGTTAAAAGTTTAAGGTTTACACATCGGTTTTTGCATAACCGATGTGTATAATATGGTTAACCACATCGGTTTTAAGCATAACCGATGTGTAATATCCAATTTTTATTCTGTTCCGCGCCCTATCCTTGCATTCTTCAGTTTCGAGTTTTGCTGAACCCTAAAACAGAAAACACTCCCTCCCTCCACTCAAGTTCATCCCTACCGCCGCCTCCGCTAACACTCCCATTCTTTCTCTCGCTAACGCGCGCTCTCTCCTCGAAGTTCATTCCTCACCCTGTGTCTTTGCATTGCTTTTTGGGCTTTACCTTTGCGTTTGGATGCTCGCCCTCACCTCGCCTCTGTCCGCTTGCCGCATTGCTTCATTCTCTGGTGAGGGCTTCCTCCATTTTACTTTGCTTCACATTCCCTTCACCTTGCTTCATTCTCCAGAATTCACTTTGTTCAGTTTGTTGTTGTGGTTCATTCACTGATGTGTATGGGTAATGGATTTTGCTGTTGTGATTAACTGATTTGGGTTTAGGGTTTTCCATATTCAATCTTCGGTTTCGTTCAAATTTTTTCTTGTTTTTCACTGGTTTGCGCCTGGTTTTAGGGGGTGAAGGAGGTTGGAAGGGTTTCCTGTTTCTACACTCTTTTCTCTTGGCTGGTGTTGGTCTCATTGTTATGCTTTCTAGCATGTCTTACTCTGGCTGGTTTTACTCTTAGCCTCTCATACTTATATTTTTGTATTTTTGCTTTTCAGGTTCCTTGAATGCTAGGAGCAAGTTATCAAGTGCATCAACATTCTTTGGAACTTTGTATTTGAAAGTTGGAGGCTTGGAGCAGTGGCCTTAAAGAGTTTTGTCAAGTTATTCAGTCTCTATAACTTTTATTGTGTTAATTGTTAAGTGTCTGCATAGTAAATTCAAGACGGGTGCACTCTCCCAACGCAGTTCCAGCCGCGCCGCCATCTCCGCCACCACAGGTAGCTTGGATGAAAACATCTCCTTTCTTCTTCTTTTTATCGTCCTCAGTTTTAGCATGCTACTCCAACCCCAAATTACCTTTATTTGGGACTGATATTAAAATGCTTTGAACATCATAAGAAATTTAAATACTGGTATTTCTACCAATCATTGCCGCTGACCAACTTTCTTACTCTATTTGCAGAACAAGAAATTGACAGTTGTTATTTTCCTAGACTGCGGATTTGATTTGAGGAGTGTCCTTGACTCCGTTGCATAGTGCTACTGCCTCTGCTTTGTTCACTTCTCTGCTGTCTTTGCACAATAACAACTAGGCGTGTCTCTCTCGAAGGTACGTTTGGGTGAAAAGCTTTCATTGGAGTTTTAATGTATTTGCTTGAAAATTTATTTGATTCGAGAATATGCCCACAATAATTAGTAAAGCCTTAGTTTCCCGTTTGAGATGCAATACTAATGAGCGTATGTGTATGTGCTTAATGTACCGCTCATTGTGTTGGATCTTGAATTGTCCAAAGTTGGACAGTTTGGGAAAAAACTTTTTCTTAATTCAGTTAAAATAGTTATTCATTGATTCTAATGTTATATACTTGATGAAAGTTCGGATTGATAAATTTCCTTTCGTTCTCCGGGTGCATACTTTATCGTGGTGGATGTCATCGCATTCAAGTAGTGTACGTCGGAGACCGCAGGGAAATGCTGCCGAAATTTTGTCGAGTATGAGCATGAGAGTTAAGGACTAACTGTTAACCGAATGTTGAAAAAGTTTCTTCTCGAATGGGATAGGGCCATACCCTGTCATAAGAAGTGGTTGATGAATATGTTGGACTAAGTACGAAGGTATTGGTTTAGTCATGGATCGCGATTGGATGAATGCTAGACGGACAAGTGATGAGTATGAGAATGGAGTGGAAGATTTTCTACAGTTTGTAAAAACAAATGCTCCTGATAGTGGTAACGGAAGGTTTTATTGTCCTTGTGTTAACTGTTTGAATGAGAGACGACTAGAAGCTGAGGAGATACGTGATCATCTTATTTGTGAGGGGATTTGTAAGAGTTATACAACATGGATATGTCATGGTGAATCGTTAGACAGGACGAGGGTGTCGGATAGAGAGGAAGTTGATGACGTGGAAATGGACGATGGACTAGAGGACATGATCCGTGATGTTGGGTAAGAGTCTTTTCGGCGCGCACATGTGTATGATACTTTGTGCAGTGATGCGCAAGTGGCTTTGTATCCGGGGTGCACTAATTTCACACTGTTGTCAGCGGTGTTAAGATTGTTCAATGTGAAGGCGAGAAATGGGTGGAGCGATAAAAGCTTTACCGAATTGCTTGAGTTGTTGAAAGAAATGCTTCCAGAAGGCAACACATTGCCATCTCGAAACTATGAGGCGAAGAAGATATTGTGTCCGATGGGTATGGAGTATAAGAAAATACACGCTTGCCCCAATGATTGCATATTGTACAGGAAAGAGTTTGAAGAGATGCACGAGTGCCCCAGGTGTGGGGTATCACGCTACAAAGTGAAGGATGGTGATTCTAGTTGTGATGTGGTCACCAAAGGTCCTCCTGCGAAGGTATTATGGTATCTTCCCGTGATTCCGCGGTTCAAGCGATTGTTTGCTAATGTAAATGACGCAAAGAACATTAGATGGCATGCAAATGAGAGGAAGTGTGATGGACAGCTTCGCCATCCGGCCGATTCTTTGCAATGGAAGAGAATTGATAGTTTGTTTCCGGAATTCGGCAACGAGCCCAAAAACCTCAGGCTTGGACTTGCTACCGATGGAATGAATCCATATGGAAACTTAAGTAGTATTCATAGTTCATGGCCTGTTCTCCTTGTAATTTACAACCTGTCTCCTTGGTTGTGCATGAAGCGCAAATACATTATGTTAAGTATGATGATTTCGGGTCCTAAACAGCCAGGAAATGATATTGACGTTTATCTGAGTCCCTTGATTGAAGACTTGAGAATGTTGTGGGATGAAGGCGTTGATGTGACTGACGGGTATTGCCGTGAGACATTCAGATTGTGTACCATGTTATTTTGCACCATCAATGACTTTCCAGCATACGGGAACCTGTGTGGGTATAGTGTTAAGGGGCATAAAGCATGTCCAATATGTGAAGAAGGAACATGTTACCATCAACTGCAACATGGAAGGAAGACGGTTTACCTTGGGCATCGGAGATTTCTCCGACGTAATCATCCTTATCGTAGATTGAGAAAAGCTTTCAATGGACTTCCGGAGAATGAAATTGCTCCGGTGGCCTTGACTGGAGAGCAAGTTTATGAAAGGGTGAACAACACTAATGTTATCTATGGGAAGACCCAGAAGAAGGCTACCGAGAAGAAAATATGGAAGAAGATGTCGATCTTCTTTGATCTTCCATACTGGTGCAAGCTTGATGTAAGACATTGTATTGATGTGATGCATGTAGAGAAAAATGTGTGTGACAGTTTAATCGGAATGCTTCTCAACATTCAAGGCAAGACAAAGGATGGTGTGAATGCTCGTCTGGATCTAGTTGCGATGGGTATACGAGAGCAGTTAGCTCCACTTAAAGTGGGGGATAAGAAGACTTATTTGCCCCCAAAGATGTCATACTTTATCAAAAAAAGAGAAAAGAAGTTTCTGTGAATGTCTACGGGAGTCAAAGTGCCACGGGGTTACTCTTCAAATATCGAAGACTTTTCTCAATGAAAGATCTCAAATTAGTTGGCTTAAAGTCTCATGATTGTCATGTCTTGATGCAACAACTACTACCGGTGGCCATTCGTGACATATTGCCTAAAAAAGTCGGACATGCCATTACTAGGTTATGCTTATTCTTCAATGCTATATGTAGCAAGGTCATTGCCACTAAAAATTTGGATGAGTTGGAAAATGAGGCAGCCATTGTATTGTGCCAATTGGAGATGTATTTTCCACCTTCATTTTTTGACATCATGGTTCATTTGATTGTTCATCTAGTGAGGGAGATTAGATTGTGCGGTCCCGTTTATTTAAGGTGGATGTACCCGGTTGAGCGATACATGAAGATCCTGAAAGGATATATGAAAAATCCACACCATCCCGAAGCATCTATTGTTGAAAGGTATGTTGCAGGAAGAAGCTATTGAGTTTTGTACGGACTACATGTCGAAGCGGAAGCCGTAGGGCTTCCGAAGTCTCGTCACGAAGGAAGATATGATGGTAAGGGTACACGAGGTATCCATTGTTAAGAGCATGGATCGGGAGGAAGTGCTTCAAGCACATTTGTATATATTGAATAACACTGATGAGGTTGAACCATACTTATGTGAGCATAAAAGCATCATCAATGAAACTTACCCTAGAATGAATGAAAAATGGTGTTTGAACAAGCATAACAAGACTTTCTTGAACTGGTTTAAAGAAAAAATTGCAAAGGATGGTACTGCTTCTGTATCTACTTTATTTTTATCTTAATAATATCATACAGTAATTCGTTGATTCTTTTGGTCTTAATGTAGTTGACCTTTGACATACCGGATACATACGCTATGAAGAAGCGTTCTTTGAAGTATCTTTGGAGAGCGTTGGAGGGCTTTTAAGGCCGACCTGGGCAGATACTATATATTCAATCCAAAAAGTAAAAAGAACCTACTTAAGGTGTATCCGTTTCTTGACCAGGCGACGTGGGATCGCTTTGTTCAGAGCCGACGTGATCCCAGCTTTCAGGTTAACTTATTTGATTTGTCTCTAAATTTATGTAATTGCATTAATTTCATTTACTTATGTAATTTAATTGTCTTTTATGTATAAGAGGAGAATAGGTAAAAGGGGGGGAAAACCAAAGCAAGAATGTCTACCCCCATGTCATGTCTCGTGGGGGATATAAAAAGCTTGTTGAGAAAATGGTTGAAGAGGAAAAGAAAGCACGTCGAGAAGCAGCATCTCAGGCGGATCCTAATGCTGAAACTCTTCCAGAGGTTGTTGATCCACCTCCACCCCCACGCCATCGTTCATGGAAGAGGGACCGACAAAGAAAAACGGGACAATATACATCCGAGGAGGCCCGCCAAGTAGCTGAGAGGATTGTAAGTATAGTTTGTTGTAATTGTCATTTTAAGATTGTTACCGAATTGTAATGTGACCTGATATTTTATGTGATAGGATGCCTTGGATGATCAGCTAACCCAAGGAACCTTTGTTCCTAGACGACGCAATGATATCATATCTACTGCCATCTGTAAACCAGAGCACCCGGGCCGTGTCATTGGTGTGGGATGGGGAGTCGGCATCCGCCAATACCATGGATCATCTTCACACCAATGCCACAGGGATGTTGAAGCAGATAGAGAGCACGACTAAAACAGGAGATTGCAGGTGAGCTTCGACAGGAGATGGCCGAGCGGTTTGCCTTGGCCAGATGGCAATATTGACTTCTATGTCCCACGAGATGACAAAGGTGTCCAACCCTCTATCCAACCCTCTGTCCATGTGAGCACTAAGGGCTCATGTGATCCTCCTCATCATCCTGAAAATGATCATGATGATGGTGATGATGATGATGATGATGATGATGATGACGACCCTGATAGGTGTGAGCTGTATGTTGATGATCATCATCATCGCCGCTTAGTGGCATTGGGTAGGGCACATAATAACTTAGGTAATACCATACACAATCGGTTATTACCGGATGATCATCTGAGGGTGTCTGTTGAAATTATTCGAGATGCTGATGCTCGAGTCCCTGTGCCCACTGAGGAGGTTCAAACAGTGGGTCAGGCCCCCAGTAACTTCATCCTCTGGCCAAGAAGACTGGTCAACTTTCTTGTTGCATCTGAGGTATTCGGTTAGTTGTGTTTTTCTATACTCATAGTTGAAACAATTTATTATTGTTTCAAGATAATGCTTTATTTTTATTCGTTATAGGATGTTGGAAATGATATTGTGCATAAAAGGTCGGATCTAGGAAGACCAGAGATGTCTGCTCCTGCCAAGGTATTCATTTGACCATTTAGTTAATAACGAATTAAATAATTTAATTATCCGTGATTACTAATATATATCTATGTTGTTTAGGGGATCGACAAAGGGGCACCTGGCCATGGTGATGTTTTTAAAGTTCTGTCTATACAGGTTGTCACCATGGAGAATGACGCGACCTTGGTAAAGGCTGGAACATGATGCCAGCCTGGTGAAACTGTATATACCAAAGAAGGAACTTATGGAGATGGTACTCAATAAAGAAATGGCCAGTTCTGCACACATATCGTTTTGGTGCACGTAAGTACATTTTATTTATAAGTTAAGTACGTAATTAATTTTTAAATACTATGATAATTAACATGTTTTTCCAATATATTAGGTATCTGCATCGTATGTTAGTCGATCAGGGTAACCTCGCCCTTTATGGGTTCATTGACTACATGTTCATTCATGGTGATGTTCTCCTAGCATCGGAAGACCCGGTCACTACCATACGTGATATACTTGCCCGAGACGATCATCAATTCTATCTTGCGCCTTATCTCAATAAGTAAGTACCGGTTATTTAAGTATAACTATACATGACTTAGTCACTAACTGTTCCGCAAATACAGCCTGCATTGGCAACTGTTGCTCCTGTACCCAAGAAAGAACGTCGTGGTCTTCTTCTGCTCATTGGGAAATAAGCCGGCGAATCAACTGAAGACGATCATCGAAACGTAAGCATTAAAATACTTTATAATCAGTAATGCAGTTGTTTTAATTATCTGAAATCTATTAGATATACTTTAATTAATGTTTTTGTCATGATAGGTCTATTAATGCAACCCACATGTTGCGTGGTGAAAGGCGTACTCGGGCTATCAGATGGATTATTCCCAGCGTAAGATATTTATTAGTTCAAATGCATCAAATGCAGTGGGTACAATAATTGATTTCTATTTTATTTAATTCCTCATATTCTAATTGGGTTTCATTTGTACGTAGTCACGTATACAACGTGGGTCATGGGAATGTGGCTACTATGTGATGCAGTGGATGTTGGAAATTATCTCCTCCGGGATCACCGAAAGATGGCAGGAGGTAAATGTTAATTGACACAATTAGAATTAATAATATAGATTCGTTATATGTTTTATGTTAGTTTATTACTTAAAAGATATAATCTTTTGTCCAATTAAACTTGCAGATATTCAACAATCCAACTCAATTATCCGATTCGACATCAACAAAGATAAAGAGGCGTTGGGCAACTTTCTTTCTTGAAGTGTCCCAACCATAGTTTGTATATATGTAGTTAGTTTAAAAACTTATCATGTACTAGCTATAGTGTACCTTTGGTGATGATATGTATTAGTGCTCGTGTCTGGTTCAATTCTTCTTCTCTCGTGTTTTGATGTAGCCTTGATAAAGTGTTGTTTTCATTCATTCGAAATTAATTAGGCACGATGCCCTCTGTTTTCAGATTTTGTGCTCACTAGTCATTTGATGAAATGTCGGTATTTTTAACCATATGTGTAAGAGCTGATTATTTGTGCCAAGAAAATTGAATGAAGTATGTTTTGCTTTTGATATGGTTAAAACTTTGTTGCAATTGTGTCAAAACTGGTTTGGTGTTCGTTGTTGTTTCTTGTTTGATCGGGTACTATTTGGTTTGTTAGCTTAAACAAGTTCCTGGAATTGATGGTTATCAATTAGTAAGTGCTCTTACTTTACCAATTAGTTTGCCTTGCCCATTTGTTATCTAACTCATGTGATGCCTAAATCACGTGTGGTTCTTGCCTTCTGCTTGTTTCTTGTCATCGAATGAACTATAAAAATTTGTGTCTTCCAATTGTATGTGGCTGCTTGTTATCATTTTCTACTAGTTTGGTGCAATGACTATATTATGTTTACCCCAAAATTTACAGTAGATGTTGGTATTGATCCGCATTCTTGAAACAGGGAAATGAATAATTGAAATGTAAATAATGAGAATAAAAAAATGAGATTTTACACATCGGTTCTTCAAAAACCGATGTGTAAATTTCGCTTACACATCGGTTTTGACAAAAACCGATGTGTAAATTTCACTTTACACATCGGTTATTATTAAAACCGATGTGGAAAGTGAAATTTCCACATCGGTTTTTGATAAAACCGATGTAGAAAGTGTAATTTCCAACTGCTTATTAATTGACAAATTAATTTTCCACATCGATTAAAAGAAAACCGTTGTTTAAAATATACTTTACACATCGGTTTTATAACCGATGTGTAAAGTGGCAATAAACCACATCGATCGTTTCCACATCAGTTTGAAAACCGATGTGGAAAGCCATAAATAACCGACATGGAATCCCTTTTCTGCACTACACTAGTAGTCGCTGTTACATTCTTATCATTTGACAATTTAATAAAATATAGGCTTTCTTTTAATAGACGAAAACCAAGTATTAAAACATGTAATGAAAATAAAAATAAAAGGTTAATTTACAGGTAGCTTCTGGATAGTGCTAGCAGGAACAATATATACTCAGTGAATCCAAAGCTCTGCAACAAAATTAACAATTCTCTGTCACAAATGAAAGCTGTTCGCAAACATTCGATTGGCCCGTGATAGTTTCAAGTTTCAATGCACGCCGAAGTTGATGTTAAAAATAGCATCACTTGAATGTACAATGTTTTTTAATCTTTAATAATGATGTTCGTTCAATTAGTTTAGCTGTTTTCAGAAAAATAGTTCATGCTCAAACTATATATTGTGCTAGAACTTGAAAGAAATAAGGGAATTCATTATCTCATGTCATTTTTCTTATCATACGATTACATTAAAAAAAACGGCACAAAGAATTTCATTAATAGATTCAGTTAAAATATATAAAATTACTCGTATAATTTTTATATTTATTTTTTCTTGTAATTACATGATAAAATAAAATGTCTTATTAAGCATTATGCTACTGATTAAAGATTCAAAAGTTTTAATTGGATATTAGTATATATTTAACATATTAGACATTCAAAAATTATAATATTTACTTCAAACTTTATATCTTTTATTTTTTTTATCAGTACTTTTAAGATACCATTAACATTTACCTTTTTATAAAAAAAAAAAACATTTACCTAAAAAAATACATAAAAAATGCATCTCCCAAGAGGCAAAACTTGTGATATCGATTGAGGTGAATAAATACAAAATTTAAATTGGGATTGGGTGAAAGAATACAAATTTTAAACAGAACAACTTGTCTCTCACCCACTCTGCAAACAAAATTCATAGTAGCGTGTTATATAAAGAATTGTTACTAATACATCATATATATATATTTATATATATATATATATATATATATATAGATATATTAAGATGATTAGTTAATCTCATTCAATTTGATTAAAAAATTAGGTTTTTATCTAAATGACCTTTTATGATAATGAGAAGTTGCTTGTGTTGTTGGGAATAAAAGAAGACATTAAAAAATAAAATTTGTATTAAATGAAGAATATTTTAAGAATAATATCATTAAATGAGTCATTGAAAAACAAAATTTACTTATATATTATACCAAAAGATTTAAGATTTCAATAATGCTAAATTGACACAATTTGGTGGACAACATACGGTACACCGTATGAACAGTGCCGCACAGTGCGGCACTGTAGCACTTTTTTTTTTTTAAATTTAATTTTTTTTTGTAAATAATTTTTTTGATTAAGTATGTGTCAATATCTGATGAACCGGGTACAAATATCTAGTGAATGCCTTCAAATATGTGGTGAATGCCCATACTAAAACCAAGTTTTGGATGCCTTAGATTATCTGGTGAACGTAGTTCAATTATCTGGTGAATGCCTTCAAATATATGGTGAATGCCCATACTAAAACCAAGTTTTGAATGCCTTAGATTATCTGGTGAACGTAGTTCAATTATCTGGTGAATGCCTTCGAATATGTGGTGAATGCCCATACTAAAACCAAGTTTTGGATGCCTTAGATTATCTGGTGAACGTAGTTCAATTATCTGGTGAGTGCCTTCGAATATCTGGTGAATGCCCATACTAAAACCAAGTTTTGGATGCCTTAGATTATCTGGTGAACGTAGTTCACTTATCTGGTGAATGCCTTCGAATATGTGGTGAATGCCTATACTAAAATTGGGTTGTGGATGCCTTAGATTATCTGGTGAACGTAGTTCAATTATCTGGTGAATGCCTTCAAATATGTGGTGAATTCACCAGATATTTGTACCCCGTTCACCAGATATTGACACATACTTAATCAAAAAAGTTTATTTACAAAAAAAAATAAAATTAAAAAAAAAAAGTGCTACAGTACCGCACAGTGCACAGTGCGGCACTGTTCATACGGTGTACTGTATGTTGTCCACCAAATTGTGTCAATTTATTTTTTTATAATATGAACAGTAGGGAGTACCTATTTAACTGCACGTGTGAGTTGAGATAGCATGTAATAGTAAAGGCTACATATATATTATAAAGACCATATATTATTTAAGGGGTATAAAAACACTGGGAAAGGGCAGATTACGTGGAATTTATTTGTTTATTCAATTCAAAAGGAGTTAATTATTTCCCCCAATAAACGAATAAGCTTTAATTAGTAGGTGGTGCCCTTGTGATCTGTAAAAAAAGCCAGAAGCATCGAGTATATATACTATGAGTGTATTTGGGTAAACAACTTAGTTAAGAGCTTATCACATAAGATCTTATCGCATGAGAGCTTATGCCATAAGCACTTAAAGAAAGAAAAAGAAAGAAAGGGGAATGAGAGGATTCGATTAGTGAAAAATACGGAGAGGGTGTTTAGTGCATAAGCTCTTATGATAATTCCATAAGCTTCTCCCAGTAACTTATGAAAATAAGTCAAAAACTCCTTATGGGATGATATAAGTTATTTTTATAAGCTCTGCCAAACACACTGCATAAGAGCTTATGTAATTAGATAAGTCAAAAGGAGCTTAAATAAGCTATTCCAAACGCCACCTATAGGAGAACGAGTGAATGTACATTTTTAATATGTCAAAGATAAGCATGTCAAGAATCTTGACCCTGAGAATGTAACAGCGTTAAAACTCTTGAGGAAGAGTTTTGCCGCCCTTGTGATCCTGTCCGACTCGAGGGATTAGACTCCGCAGTTACGAGCGGAGGATACCCTGAGAAACCAATAAAATAAAATAAAATATAAGCATGTCAACAAGTTGATATTTCGTTTATAAATAGGTTAAATTGATGTATTTTAATTCATATATCCAAGCCATTAGAATTAAACTAGTGGTTAATGAGAGTCCTAAATAGTTTCCTTGGTATCATAAGTTTAAATTTCATTGCAGTCATTGTCAAAAAAAATATATTTCTCGCTCTGGTCACTATTATAAGTAAAAATTGAATAAAACACACATATTAAGATAGTTAGTTGATCTCATTTAAAAGAGTCATTGGGAATAAAAAAATTAAGTTTGTTACCTAAATTACCTTTCCTCTTATTTATTAAGCTTGTGTTGTTGAGAATAAAATGAGCCATTGGAAAACAAAATTTGTATTAAATGAAGCATATTTTGAGAATAACTTCATTAAATAAGATGAAAGTAGTTGAAATTTGCTTATATTTTGGACCAAAAAATTTGGAAATTTTTGCTAATATTGTTGCCCGGATGGAGTATTTTATACTCCCACGGTCCACAATATAAGAAACAAAACCCGAAAACACACGGACCAAGAAAATGTATTGGAATGAGTTAATTGTAATTAATTAATACTCATATAAATTTTCAAAACAACCATTCTAATTTTAATTAATATTTTGATGGCCTATAATTAATGACATTAATTAATAAGGTCAATATTGGAAATTAGCATTTAACATGTGTGAAAATTGATGCATGTTTCCTATATTATAGACCAAAAAAAAGACCCACTTGTTTCTTATATCGTGGATCGGAGGGAGTATCATTCAATCAGTTTTTTTTTATGAATCATTCGATTAGTCTTTGTAGTAATTTTTATTTTATCATGTCATTTAAGAAATCATAATTAAAAATTATTACATTTAATTTTTAGGGTCTTGCTAACTAGTGTCCTAAGGATATTGGTTAAGGAATTCAAAGATAATTTTTTTTATTGGAAAGTGTAATTTTTAAATTTTCAAAGTGTTGAATATAACACTTTTCAATAAAGTTTCTATTTGCTTGTAAAAAAAACAATTTCTATTATTAATTCCTTAACCAAAATGGCTTAAGGACAGTCGTTAGCATTTGCCTAATCTTTATAGAAAGACTAATTTGATTTATGAGTTTAATTTATTTATTTTATATTTTTTATGAATTAAATGTACATGTATATATAATTTTATGAAACAGTAATAAATACATTTACTCTAAAATAAATATTTGTTATAAAGAAATTATGTTATTTTGTCAAAAAAAATATGTTATAAATTATGGCATTTATTTGTTCGATTTAATTATTCAGTTGTCTCTGAACTATTTGAGAATTCTCGAGTATGTTCATAAATTAAAAAAGTTTCTAATTGAGTGCATAAACTTATAAATACTTTTCAATTGTATATCTGAACTTATATTAAAAAATTTAATCGGGTCCCCAGAGTACGGAATTCTGTGAAGTGACTGTTAAACTTATTGATGCAAAACCAATAATTTTCCCTCCCAAATTAGTATTTAGGGTTGCGGGAAACCAAGATGTTGAATTAGAAGACCAAAACGTGATTTGCATCTGCTTATCTTCCATTTGAACCAACAACTAATTCCTTCCCCAATTTATGTTTCACAATTGCATACATCCACCAACTGATTCCTTTTGTTGATCATTCTTAAAACTTCATGAAATTATATGAGATTTATATTTCATTAATTTTAATAAAATTCAGATTAATTCAGATAGAAATTTT
The DNA here is from genome assembly GCA_030762895.1 of Sophora flavescens. NCBI lineage: Eukaryota > Viridiplantae > Streptophyta > Magnoliopsida > Fabales > Fabaceae > Sophora > Sophora flavescens. The sequence continues at coordinate 59,701,272 of CM061064.1, forward strand.
TTCATTATATAAATTGTATTAGGATTAAATCAATTAAATTAACGTTTTATATTTAAGTAAATGAGAATATTATGATTATACCTTTTAAATAACTATCCATCCTTTTGATCAGTTGTTAAATTTTAATTTATTATAATTAAATTTCTGATATATTGTCGATGTAAAGTCTTTTACACTGTCAATCAATCACAAATAATCATATATATGACTTTTAAGATTAGGAGTATGCTAACCAGTGCCATTGAGGCATTGGTTAAGGAATCAAATAAAGAAATTTTTCATTGGAAATGGTGTATTCAAAATTTTAAAAAGTGTTATTTTAGTTTTCAAATGAAAACTTACTTTTATTAGATTCATTAACCAATGCCCCTAGAGAACTGATTAACATGACCCTCAATATAATTATGACAAGAGTCATGTATTTTTAATAATATATCAATTTATTATTGATTGACAATGTAAAAATTCTTCACACTGAAAATGTAGTATCACTACAAAAAAGGTTATTTAGCGATCGAAAATAGTGACCGAAATTGTTAGTTGCTGTTTGCGATCGAAATGGCGACCGATTGTAGGATCTACATGAAACACTGGTTATAGTTGATACTGCCACTAGTGGAAAATATACATTAGACGGGAAAGGTTTACGTCAGTTAACCAAAAGCTAGACGTTAAAAAGGAGGCGGTGGCATTTTTTTAAATATCAGACTTTATTAATTCAATTTTAACGCCAGTTGTTGTAAGGACTTACGTTAAAAGTTAAGTGACTCACTTTTAACGTCAGTTCAATAAACAACTGATGTTAACGGTGAACCTTTTAACGTCAGTTCTTTATTGAACTGACGTTAAAAGTGAGTCGCTTCACTTTTAACGTCAGTCCTTACATCAACAGACGTTAAAGGTTATTTTAATAATTCTTTTTAGCTAGTAAACGTACCCTTCCGCATTGCCTTCCTCAAAGTTTCAGTTTCACTTGCTTTTATGTTTTGTGTTTCTGTTTTGAAAACTAAAATATATGTGCGATATATAAGTTGAATCAATTACCCAAACCGGATCTCATTCATGAAGTGTATCAATAATACAATTACAAGATACATTCAAAATTTTAAAATCCTATAAAAAGTTACGTTGAAAGGGTTTAAAATCCTAAACATTTGTTGAGGCTTCGTTCCCTTCGAGGGTGAGCAAGAGAGGAGAGTTGAGCGACCGAGTTTTCCAGAATTCAATGAGGAGGTTGTGTGGCAAAGCATAAGGCCACTTTTGGAACCCCTTATCACACCCGAAACATTAAAGTTACATCCCATCAGAGAGTTTTATGAAATATGCCAAAGGGAAAACTATACTCCGAATGTGACCATGTCTAGCAGTGATGGTGTTACTCATGTTGGAATCGAGGTACATGCTGATAATGTGGTCATTCATAAGCTGAGGTTTTGGAACTGTAGCAGCCGATTCTCCGGAAGGATGATAAGGTGAGCAACTCACATTATGTGATTTATAGAACCTTATCACCCATGTTATGTGATTTACACAACCTCAGAAGTTGTTTGACCATTAAGACAAAGATCTTTGAGTCTAGGAATAGGAAGAAAGAGTGATGAAGTTAATCTCCATTTGAGTCTAGGAATAGGAAGAAAGAGTGATGAAGTTAATCTCCATGGCAAAGCCATATTGTGAAGCAGAAAAATAAAAGGAAGAAAGGAAGATATTTATTGGAGCAGAGGATGAAGTTACTAGGCGTGGTAAGTTGCTAAAAAATTAAGTTGATCATTAAGAGGATTAGGTTCCAAGGTGAATGGGTAAGTAGCACGGTAGTCAAAGGAATGAATGTTTTTGCAGAAACTTATATACCTTTAAACAACTGACATTAAAAGTGTTTTTAAAATAAAAAATATTTATTTTTAACGTCAGTTTTTTATACAATTGGCGTTAAAAGTGTGATTTTTACTTCAGTTAAATAAATAGTTGACGTAAATAATCCTATATCCCTATCTGAAATGCCCTGTTGTCACTCTTAACACGGGTCACTCCATATATATAGTGCAGTTTATTTCTAAACTTTTTTTTAAACAAGTTTATTTTTAATCTTCATTAATTAGCTTGAATTAGTAAACAAATTATTGTGCAAATTAAAATAAATAAACACTTAACATAAAACAAGTTATATGTATAATCAAATCGTATATCATTGAAACGATTCATAAGTTACAATTAAATGATTAAAAGATAAAAAATTTCTACAACATAGCCCTAAAATATAAAAAAGTTTTGCTTCAACATCATTTTCTTCTCAATCCTGTCCTCAAAAACTCCAATGGATGCATCTCCTCCCTCACTTGAATTCCATGATGCAAAAGTGAATCCACATTGAAATGGATCTTTGCATCTTCTCCTTCACTGGAATTCCTTGATGCATCGTCTTGAATTCACAGTCACTTGCTTCCAAAGCAAAGTGAAAGGGATGACGGGGATGAAATAAAGTGAGGGAATCACATTACGTGATTCATCCAACCTTACCATCCATGTTATGTGATTTACTCAACCTCAGAAGTTTTTTTACCATTAAGACAAAGACCTTTAAGTCTAGGAATTGGAAGAAATAACAACACCTCAAATATGATATAGGCATATTGTGAAGGAAAAAGCACGAAATATAGAGGAAAAGAGGGGGGGGGGGGTGTAATACAGATCGTACGTCTAGAAGAATATGGTTCTTTATATAGAGAAGAGAGACTACCTGAATTTCTTGAAAACTGATCTAAAAACTTAATGCTCATTAAGAGGATGAGGTTACAAGGTGAATGGGTAAGTAGCACAGTAGTCAAATGAATGAATGTTTTTGCAGAAACTAATAAACTTTTAACGTCAGTTGTTTAATACAACTGACGTTAAAAGTGTTTTTTTAAAAAATATTTATTTTTAACGTCAGTTTTTTAAACAAGCGGCGTTAAAAGTGTGATTTTCAGTTAAATAACTAGCTGACGTAAATAATCCTATATCCCTATCTGAAATGCCCTGTTGTCACCCTTAACGCAGGTCACTCCATATATATAGTGCAGTTTATTTCTAAACTTTTTTTTAAACAAGTTTATGTTTAATCTTCATTAATTAGCTTGAATTAGTAAACATATTCTTGTGAAGAGAGACTGATACAGGAGAATGGTACTTTATATAGAGAAGAGAGACTGATTTTCTTGAAAACTGATCTATAAACTTAATGCTCAGGGGTAGGTAGCACAGTAGTCAAAGGAATTAATGTTTTTGCAGAACACTTTTAACGTCAGTTGTCTTCAACAGCGGACGTTAAAAGTTTTTTTTTATTTTTAACGTCAGTTTCTTAATACAACTGACGTTAATTAAATGTCCTTTAACGTCAATTTTTACAAACAACTGACGTAAAATGTTGTTTTATTTTGATTATAACGTTTACACCCGCGCGCCTTCTGCACTTCGTTCTATACGTCTCTTTTCTCTTTTTATCACGCTCAACCCTCACTCTCAACCCTCACTCTTACTCTCACTCTCACTCTGCCCTAATCGCGAGCTCATCTCCACCGCAACCACCGCGAGGGCTTCTTCGCCACCACCGTGAGGTACTCTCTTAACCCCTAACTCTGTCTTTTCCGCTCATTCTTTGCAATAACTTGACATCTCTCTTTCCACTTCCCGATCACTAACTCTCCTTGTCCCTCTGCTCTCAGTAACCACATCGAACGTTGGCCACCACTCGAGCTCCCTTCCCCACCACCACGCGAGCACCTATTTCTGGTGAGTCTCTAGGGCACATTTTTTTTATTTTTGGTTTTGAGTGTATGTTGAAACTGTAGTCTCAGTAGTTGAAACTTGAAATTGTGAGTTTGAGTTGTTTGGAATGTCTCTATTTTTAGTTTTGAGTGTATGTTGAAACTGTAGTCTCAGTAGTTGAAACTTGAAACCGTGAGTTTGAGTTGTTTGGAATGTCTCTATTTTTGGTTTTGAGTGCATGTTGCTCTGCTGGTTGATCTGTCACGGCCATGATGCTCATCACGGCTAGGCCATGATCAGTTCTGCCTGTGAGGGTCTGGTTCAGTTGGCACGTTACGGCCATGATGGACATCACTGCCAGGCCGAGACCAGTGCTTGGCAATCTTCAAAAACTATAGTTTTCAATCTCCCGTATTGTCCTTATATTGGACATATGTTTTGTATATCTACAGGACCTATCTAGTTATTTTTATTTATACTTCTGTATTTATTTTGAGTTATAACCTATGTTAATAAATATATATTGTTTCTGAACAGGTATACATATGGATCATTCGGATAGCCCACATGCACGGGAGGAGGACTTTGTGGGGGCTACGCAGGACCCGATCACGCCTACGCCTGATTCTAGTGTAAGTTTACATGTTATATACTATCTTTAGTCCTTCTTTTTAATGTAAGTTTATAATGTTACAACCCTCCATTTTATCATTTTTTTTGTCCATACAGACATCACAGGCTCATAGGAAACGGGGTAGAGGAGCCACCTCGTTGAAGAAACTAGAGAAGGACAGGCAAAGCGGACAGAAGCTTGAGGTGTCCTTCGATGCTAATCTAAATGCCCAGGGACCCCGTGCTAAAGAATTTAATAAGTGGGTGTTTCTACAAGCGAAGCAAGACGTAAGCATCAACTACAACCATCGGAATGACGTTCCACGCAAGCGTTAAGGATCAGATTTGGGAGGCTATCACGGTATTTTACCTTTACATTCATTTGATTTACATTATTAGATAATTATCCGAGTTATAATCCATCCAGTTGTTATGTATTTAATGTGTAGATAGCTTGGACTGTGCCAAATGACGAGGATCATCGTCATAAATGTATGAAAATGGCATCAAAGCGTTGGAATGGGTTCAAGCATGTTCTCGGATTATCCCTGGATTGATCAGGATACTTGGGATATGTTTGCCAGGAGTCGACAGGATGGAGAATTTCAGGTTGGTTGATTAAGTTAATTTTTATGCTTCTTATAGATCATTTAACTGTATTTAATTATGTGTTTTTTTGTTTGAATAGGCAAAGGCAAATAAGGGTCGCGAGAATCAGGCGAAGAACGTCCCCGCCACACCATGTCTCGGGGTGGGTACGGACTCGGATCGAGCAGATGATGGCGGATAGGCTGAGGGCGAAGTAGGAAGAGCACTCTGCTAGGATTGAAAGAGGAGAGCTGCCTGAGGGCACCACCATTAAGTCCTCCGTCGGACATCGACGGCAAGGATGTCTGGTTAGCCGGCCGCATGACAAAGACGGGATCTTTTAAAGTTGATGCCACTCGCGAAGTGGCAGATAAGATTGTAAGTAAATAATTAACTTGATTTCAATTGATATTTGTATAGATATTTGCAACACTTTTCACTTGCACGTTTTTTCATTTTTTTCATTGTAGATGGATCTTAAATCACAATCCTCCCAGGGCACATTCGTCCCTTCTGGATGGCGGGACGGCTTGATGACTGGTCTAGGCAAGAAAGACCATCCTGGTCGGGTTCTCGGTGTTCCTGGGAACGTGACCATCAAAGAATATTATGGCAAGTCTGCTTCACGAAAGCGGGTGGTCGATGAAGCATCAATTTTGGCTGACATTACTCAGCACCTCATGTCCAACCCAACTATTACAACACATCTGATGCAAAGCTTAATATCCAACCCAGAATTCAAGCAGGCGCTTGCCAGAGAGCTTTCCTCCGTCGGTTCATCCCAGGACACCGCAGGGCATGCCAACCCTTCACATGTGACCACAAAAGAGAGTTATAGTAGGGCACATGTGGAGGACGATGAGTTGGCAGCTAGGGAGCGGGAGTTCGAAGTCCAACACCATGAGCATGAGCTGGAAATGAAAAGGCGTGAGCTTGAGTTGGACTTCAAACGACGTGAGCTCGAAATGTTAACAAAGGTATGTATTCATTATTTATGTCCAAATTAGTCAAATAATTACTTGTGTTTTTTTTAATTATCAACAACTTATCTATTTTATTTTTCCTAAACCGAAGGCCAAGTCGACGTCGGTGTCGCTGTCACCTATCACTCGTTTGTTCTCACTTGGTGAGGATTATGCGTTTGTGATTTTTGAATGTCCATTGGAGCACGATGGACGGGTGGCACGCCCATATCAACAGATGATATTTTCCTTCTGTGGTGACGATCTCGGGAACGCCTGCAGAAATAACGTTTGGATGGCCAGCACAGTTTTGAGTCTCTAGTGCACATAAGTTAATTTTAATTTTATAACTTATTTATTTTTGGTATTTTTCCATTTAATAATTTATTTTAATTTCAATATATATATTATGTAATTAACATCCACACCTTTTCATATCTTAGGTATCTCCTTCTGCCCGAATTCTTTGCTGGCGATGCATTGAGTAAATACTTAGGGAAATTGTTGGGAGACAATCAGAAAGAATTATATCTGGCTCCCTACTGTATGAAAAACCATTGGCAGTTGTTCGTACTTCACCCGTCTAGGCATACTGTCATATTCTTATGCTCTCTCCACACAATGACCACCACGGTGGTGTTGAAAGTCTGTCAGTCAGTAAATAAGTAAGTAACTAATCTTAAATTTAATTTAAGTTTTAATATCAGTTGTTTTTAGTTTATTACACACATGATATATGAATTTGTTAATTGATCGACATGATTATTTGTTTATGATAGCGCGCTGAAGGCGAGTAGCATAAGTTGCGCCAACGGGAGAAGTAGGACTTCTAAGGCTAAAGCAAATCCTGTATGGAACATCCTCAAGGTTTGGTAGTTTATTTATCAAATAATTAATATTATAATTACTAATTTATATGTATATTCAACTGACATTGAAATTAATTTTGTCGGTAGTCTCGATTTCAAATTGACAGGTGGTTGTGCGGCTATTATGTGATGCTTCATATGTTGAACACAGTCTCCGCATCTATTACGGATGGATGGAATAAGGTAATATTTAAACAACTTGTTAAATTATATATTATAGTTTTGAAGATGACTTGCATTGATGTTATTGTTATTATTTGAACGTGTGTAGGCATTTAACGACCAATCGCCTATTCAAGAAGATGAGTTAAGAGACTTGAGGATGCGCTTCGCTAAATTCTTCTTTAAGTATGCGGCTGAAAAAGCAATTGACAAGATACCTCCGCACTACTTAGATGAATAGTTTTTTTGTTAGACTTTAGAAACTAATTAATAACATGTATATATATCCTTAGATTAGTAATTTTGTTTTTAGACATTGGAGACTAAAATTTATATATATATACTTGTAGATAGTTATGTTTTTCCTATACATGGGTTTTGGTTTTAAGTCCCCCTGTTGTTCCATTTTTCTTTTGCAATTCTGTAATGTGTGTGATATTGTGTTACTGGGATATTTACTGAATGCAGGGATAGCTGAGGGGAGTGACATTTTAAAACTGAATTTAAAAAAAAATCTATTAACGTCAGTTGTATCAAACAACTGACGTTAATAGTATTTTATAAAATATCCAGTACACTATTAACGTTAGTTGTAATAAACAGCTGACGTTAAAATTAAAACCTTTAACGTCGGTTCTTTATAACAACTGACGTTAGTTTTAACAAAATTAACGTTCGTTGTCTTAAAGAACTGACGTTAATAGTTTTATGTTTAACGTCAGTTGTTTAAACAACTGACGTTAATTTTTACAAAATTAACGTCGGTTATGTTAAAGAACTGACGTTAATAGTTTTATATTTAACGTCAGTTGAGAACTGACGTTAAAATATTAACTATTAACGTCAGCTGTATTTACGTCGGTCAGTATTCTGACGTAAAAAATCAATTTTAACTGACGTAAAAAGCACTTATTGCACTAATGTGCGACCGAAATAGCGACCGGAATAGAGCGTAGCAGAGTTATCGGTCGCTATTTCGGTCGTTAAATCACTACAAAAAAAGGTTATTTAGCGATCGAAAATATGACCAAATTTGTTGGTTGCTGTTTGCGACCGAAATGGCGACCGATTGTAGGATCTAAATCAAACACTGATGAGAGTTGATATTGCGACCGAAACAGCGACCGAAATAGAGCGTAGCAGAGTTATCGGTCTCTATTTCGGTCGCAAAATAAAGGAAAATAAAAGTAAAAAAATTATGACTTTTTAGCGACCGAAATGGCGACCGAGTTAAATGCAACGATTAAATTTATTTATCGTTGCGACCGATATTAAATCGGTGGATAAATTTATGAATTCAAATTTTAAATTAACCCATTTAGCGTTCGATCGCTAAAACTGAAATCCCTAAATCGCGAGCCCTTCCCCTTTCTTCCCCATTTCTCTCATTTCTTCTTTGTTCTTCTCTCTCGCGCCTCCCCGGTCCTCCCTGCCGCCACGCAACACAAAGCTCCAACCACCAAAACAACACCGCCACCACCAACATCGCCACCACCCACATTCTCTCTATGTAACCCTGTTCTCTATCTCTTTCTCCCTTCCTCCTTTTCTTTTCACTGATTTCCCCCTTTGTCTCTCCAGTGCACCACCACCAACACCGCCACCACTGCGCGGTCTCCGGTGACACCGCCACCACCACCGGTCCAAGTCAGTAGTGGGGTCGCGCGAATCACGCCTCCACCACGATAAGCACCGCGAGCCGCCGTTTTCGTGGTGGTTTCCACCATGTGGGTTCCTTCCAAGCTTCTTCTTCTTCCCTTGTGTTGATGTGTCTTCTTTCTCGCTTTGTTTTACAGAAAACCGCCCCTGCCGCTGCTGTCACAGTCATGCGCCGCCGCCATTAGCACCACCACAAGCTCATCTTCTTCATTGGGTGAGTGGTTTCCTCACTTCTTTGGTTCATTTTCAAGAAACCCCAAGTTTTCCCCAAACTCAAACCCTAACTTTAATTTCAGAGCTTGAATTTTGAAATTAATTGGTATTTTATGAAATTGAGATTATGATTAAGTGTTCCCCTAAATCAATTTTATCAGTCCCTTGTTTAATTGATTTTTCTCAATTTTCACCTTGAGCCTATAGACCCCCAAATCTGTTTTGACTTAAACCAATGAGATTTTTTAAGAAATTAAATATGCTATTGAGCTATACTTATAGTGTAATTGTTGAGAAATTAATTTGGCGATTTTTCTGGCTGTTTCTATGTTTGGATCGACTCTATCGGTTGTCGTTAGTGCTCGTGTTTGATTGACTTTATTATTATTGGATTTCTATGCTGTGCTGGTGGTGATAAATTACTTTGTGATATTTGAATATTTATGATTGTCTGTGTTATGCATGATCTGCCTGGATTATTTCTATGCTTAGTTGACTTTAAGTGAGGATATGTGTTGTTTGGAGATAATTGTTTAGGTGAGAATGAATTGACTTAGAGTTGCCCAGCCTAAACTAATTATTTAAAGATGAGTGGTGACATAGAACATGTGTTGAGGTTTTGGTGGAAGGTTAAGGCACTAGGTGGTTATTAATGTGGGTTGGTGAGGTTCGTGTATTGGTATTGTTGTTCGCGATCGTGTGTTGGGAACATGCGAGGTTGGAGTATCCGATCATGGACAAACTTAATGATGAGGGATTGGACGAGACTCCCTATGAGCCGGATGCCGGAGCTCGAGTCTTAACCAATGGTGATTAGGGTCAAGGTAGTATATGGCCAGTGCGTCTTGTGATCGAGACGTTTTAGATGTTTTCAGTTGTTTAGTATTTTTGTCTAAGTCTATGCCTGTGAGGGCTCCTACCGAGAGGATACCCTCAATAGTGTTTTGATAATGTAATAGATAAACATGGGGTATTTATATATTATAACCTTGCGGATATTTTATGTTATTAATGAAAACTGTGTATGTGCATGAAAAACCAATTTGGAATTACTGTATCTATTTATTTCCTAAGTCTTTATCACAACTGGAGTTTGTGTATTTATTTTTCCGCTCCGGGTAGTTGATGTAAGACCAGAGACCAATTATGGTTGGATAAAGTTTTGAAGTTATAAACTGTCTATCAGGTGTTTTTCCGACGTCATACAAATCTCCGATTTTTTAAAAGGGACATTTCGAAAATGAATTATGAAAATCTCTAACTCTAAACGTGTGATTAAGGAATTAATTAATAAGGTTTTAATCTAATAAAACACCGGGGCACAACGGGGTGTCTCATTGATGACCATCCTTACTAGGTTATCTAGGCATTTCCAGTAGGAAAAGTCCTCTCTATGACCATCCTTCAAAACGACGTAAAAGCATCTTCTTTCCTGAAAACTACTATGTTTGCTAATCTGTAAAGTTGCATGTGAAGTTGCATTTCTTTTTTCTATTTTAACATGCTAGTATGCTACATGGATCTTTCCATTTTTCTTATTATCACGTGATGAAGTTTAGACATATGACTTGTTTTCCTTATCGTTTTATCAGAAAATGGATCCGACTAAATGTTTTGAGACAGTCATCCATATAGACCAGGTACAGTATCTCATCAACTTAAGAATAACGATCGGATTCACTTAATGATGGTTAAGGCATAAACTAATCATTACTAAATTGTTCTTGTGTATTTGCAGGATTTGATTTCAATCCCGCGATCATTCTACCGTCGTTGGGGACAAGAAATACTGCGTGTTGTGACTATTGAAGACAAAAGCGAAAATCTGTTCAATGGGAATATAGTAATCCATGAGGATCGCCCATATTTTGCAACAGATACAAATGGTATTAGGGAGTTGTATTTGTTGTCCACTGGTGCATTGGCAAAGTTTAAGTACCTTGGGGGTTCTCGCTTCTACATGTTCATCCCTTTGGAAGATTGATGAGTTTTGATATTTTGATTAGTACTTATTGACTGTGGTGTGTTTTTATGTTTTGATCGTTAATTAGTACATTATTAAACTTTTTTTATAAACAATTATTAAATTTGCGTTAATTAATGTATATGTTTTCTTGATCATATTGACTGTGGTGTTTTGGATCGTTAGTACATCATATTTATGTTTTCTATTTATTCAAAAAAAATATTGGTGTATTTTGTTTATATCAGAAATTAAAAATCAATGGGGTAATAGTTGAAAAACAAAATTTGGTTGGTAGGATTAAGTTACAGGAAAATTTGTATAAAAAAAATTCAAAATTTGCGACCGAATATCAGTCACCAAATTCGGTTATCTGAGCATGTGACCAGATATACAGTGACTGAAATATATAATTTTGTGACCGAAATATCGGTCGTAAATTTGCGATCGAAATACAAATTCGGTCGCTAAACATTTAGCCACCAGGGTTTCTGCTACCCCCTTAATTTGGTAGCTAATTCGGTCGCTACACAGTATAGCAACCGAATTATCATGTTTAGCGACCGAAAGCTTCGGTCGCTAAATAGGTTTTTTTTGTAGTGAATAAAGGAAAGTAAAAGTCAAAACTTGCTGACTTTTTAGGGACCGAAATGACGACCGAGTTAAATGCAACGGTTAAATTTTATTTATATTTGCAACCGATATTAATTCAGTCGCTAAACGGCGCGTAAAATAATTAAAATAGAGCGTGTTAGCGACCGATTTTAAATCGGTAGCTAAATTTATGAATTCAAATTTCAAATTAACCCATTTAGTGATCGATTTAGCAACCGAATTATTCGGTCGCTAAAAATAAAATCCCTAAATCCAGCAGAACCCCCTTTCTTCCTCACTTCGGTTTCTATCTTCGTCTCGCGAGCTCCGGCCACCACCGTCATCCCCTCTCCTCTAGTAAGCTCTCATCTTCTCCATCTCTCTCCATCCCCCTATCTCTCAGTCTCACTCTGTCTCTCTCTCTCTCCATTTCTCAGCTTCTCTCTCATCCTCCTCCTCCTCCCACCACCACCACCACCACCATCCTCCTCTTCGATAGGTAAGCTCTCTTCTTCTCTCCTCTATCTCTCTCTGTCTCGCGCTCTCTCTCTTGCTCGATTATCTCTCTCTCTGTCTAAGTTTCTCTCTTTATGTCTCTCTCAGGTGCTGCCACCTCCTCCTCTGACCACCACCACCATCTCAAGGGGCTCTGTTCACGCGGCCACCACCCCCACAGTCTCCTCTGATCAGTTTTGTCTCAGGTTAGGGTTTAGAGAATGATTAATGGTTATGTCTCAAGTAATCAACAATCACACTCTTTGCCAATCTTAAACAAGCAGACCATTAATCAATAGACTTGGTCCATTGATAGTATGAAACATGATTATTGATTGATTTATTGATTATATGACACTTCATAACTTTTCTAGACTATATTGATTGATTTACCTATTCAGGGCACTAGTGATTGGTAAATGCTCTTAAATTGGGGGTATTTTACTGCTATTGTAAACCTTCTTTGAATGTATTTTTTATTTCATTTTGACTGAAGCTTGGTACTATGAATAAAGCTGCTTGAAAATATACTTGACTGAAACTAAAGAGATGATGATGCTACTGTGAATGTAGCTAGTGTGCATTTTTTTATTTTCATTCTTTTGATTTTATGCAACATAATTGTATTCACTATTGACTAAAAAATGCTCAATTTTCAAGCATTATTATACTGGTCTTGATACTAAAAAATAAGAGAACTTGTGAAAACTTGTTATGCTTGTTTGTTTAAAAATGTTGAATTTTCAAGTATTATTATACTGGCCTTGATACTAACAAGTTAGAGAACTTGTTAAAACTTGTTATGCTTTGTGTTTGTGTTGTTTCTTTGTTACACACTTCTCTTTAGCACAAAGCATGTTGAAACTGGTATTTTTATATGAGAGCTGGAGGGGGTAGTAATCACATGGAATCTTGGATAGAACCAATAGAAAACCAAACTCGATCCCTTGTGTGCAGTGACTTGAAAAATAGATTTGCCAACTTTCTAGATTCTCATAGGCAATGTAAAGCTCATGCTTTTGAACCGTCCCTTGTGTTTGATCTTTATTATGTTTTCCATTTTGTACATGTATTTTATTAGTTAAGGTTTTAATTCAGCATCTAACAATTAATGAAACAACGTCAAATATCTGAAAAATAGACTTCTACATTATGAATGCTACATGAAGTTACTCATGTGCCTTCACCTATATAGTTTAAGTTTTGAGAGAGTTGATTCATGATTTTGAAAAACATCGCAAACAAAACCGATAATTAAGAGAGTGAGTTGAGTGGTTCAAGATTCATGATTACATCGAATTAGTTACAAAGTGACAATATATGAGAGCCTTAAATGTTAGTTTTTTAAATGTTAGTATTTGATAGGATTAATTTTATTTATGCATTATAGGTCATTGCTCTATTTCTCGTGAGTTGAAACCGAGACCCTTCGTCCCCTCTCCATCTCCACAGGTAATCAATTGGTCGTAATGGCAATTTGTTGAACTTTTATATTACTAACTTAATTACAATTAAGTTGGCTCTAAGGATATTAATTTGCTTTCATATTGTCTTATTATATTTATCAGTTCCTGATCTTCTTGTCTGCGGCTCCTCCCCTTATCCTTACTTGTTTTTGCATTTTGTCACATATGTAAGTTCTCTCAATACTCTCTTTTAAGGTTCTGCATTGTCTAAAAGGTTCTGATTGTGTGGTACTTGTAATGTGTTATGTGAATTATATATCTTGTTGTTTGTTAGTGGAGAGCTGAGCTCAATAGAAAGGTATCCCGCCTGAAAGGCAAGATGCTGATTGTGTGCTGATAATTTAATATTTATGCATGTATTTGCAATTATGTGTTGTTTGTTAGTGGAGAGCAGAGCTCAATAGGATGTGATCCTGTCAAAAAGGCTGGATGCTTGTTGTGTGTTGCTAATTTAGAAGTTATGCATGTGTTTGATAATTATGTGTTACTTGTTAGTGGAGAGCGGAGCTCGATAGGATGTTTGCTACTATATTTTATCTAAGTTTGTATTGAATTATGCTTCAATATATATTTGTTGAAGTATGCTGCAATCCTTATAAGTCAATGGTTTTATTTTCTGCTAGAGTTAATTATTAAGTTACGAAAGCCTTAGTTTCCTATTTGAGATTAAATATTAATCAGCATGCGTACCTTCTCAAGGTACGCATGCTCATTGTATTGAATCTTGAATTGTCCAAGTGGGACAGGTTAGGAAAAAACCTTTTTCACACTCGTACAATAGTCATTTCCATGTTCAAATGCCTTATATACTTGTTGAAATCTTGTTTTATGCATTTTCTTTTGTATTCTCCTGGTGCATACTTGATCGCGGTGATTCTCACCGTGCTCGAGTCGCGTACTTGGAGACCAATGAGAAATGTTGCCGAAATTTTGTTAAGTATAAGGTATTTGAATTAGGGAATAACTATTATTAGCCGAGTGTGGTAAAGGTTTCTTCTCGAATGGGATAGGTTCATACCTTCTCATAAGAACGAGATTGATGGAGTTATTGGAATGCACCGTAATATATAAGTGTTATTATAGTGTTGGTCAGGCTATTTAATTGCCAGCAATGGATATTCCGGAGAATCGGAAATGGATGTATCGTAGGTTGGATCGGAATAAACGTCTTAGAGAAGAGTATAGAGTTGGAGTGGGTGAATTTATAGAGTTTGTTGTTAGCCAGGAGAGATTTATATGACTGGGTGGTGATCATTTGAGGTGTCCTTGCAAAAGATGCAAGTGTCAATCTTTCAAAAGCGTGGATGGAGTTGTAGCCGATCTTTATGAGAAGGGCTTCATGCCTGATTACTATTGGTGGAGTAACCATGGTGAGACGTTACCTGATTTAAACCCGGTTGTGTTTGAAGGTTCGTACTATGGAAGTGGTGACCGGAGGGAAGAATTGAATCCATACGAGCAGATGATAATGGATCATGCTGGACCATCGGTTGGTGTTGTACTAGAAGAAGATGGGGGAGAAGATGGTGGAATGGGTTCCCAATACATAGAGGAGAATCCGAATCCCGAAGCTCAAAGATTCTATGATATGTTGAGTGCCGCACGATCTCCATTATGGGAAGGATGTCGGGAGTACACGGAGTTGTCAATGTGTATGGAATGGTTGAGTATCAAATCTGACTTCAATATGCAAGAAGGTTGTTTTAATCGCCTCACCAGGTCAGTGTCCAAGACGTTGCCAGAAGACAATCGGATGCCTACTAGTTTTTATCATGCTAAGAAGTCTGTGGAAAATTTGGGTCTGGGGTGTTTGAAAATTGATTGTTGCCCGAATGGATGTATGTTGTACTATAAGGATGATTCAGCGGAGAGCATAACATGTTGTCGATTTTGTGGTGCGGATCGGTAGAAGACAACCACTAGGATGGGCATTGAGAATAAGAGGCTGCTGAAAAAGATGTGGTACTTTCTGCCCGTGTCAAGACTTACAAGATTGTACTCTTCGATGGCCACTGCAGCTCACATGAGGTGGCATAGTGAGCATGAGAGGGAGCAATATGTCTTGTGTCATCCATCTGATGGAGAAGCTTAGAAACATTCTCATAGGGTTCATATGGCATTTTCGCAGGACCCTCGGAACGTCCGATT
The DNA here is from genome assembly GCA_030762895.1 of Sophora flavescens. Classification (NCBI taxonomy): domain Eukaryota; kingdom Viridiplantae; phylum Streptophyta; class Magnoliopsida; order Fabales; family Fabaceae; genus Sophora; species Sophora flavescens. Next base: position 59,716,747 of record CM061064.1, read on the forward strand.
GGGGTTATCTACTGATGGATTTAATCCTTTCGGGCAGTCTGGAAAAGGATACTCTTGTTGGCCGGTTATCCTGACTTCGTACAATATTCCCCCGGGGATGTGCATGAAGCGGGAGTTTATGTTCCTAACAGTCATAATTCCGGGTCCGTCAAATCCAAAAGGTAAGATTGATGTGTACTTGCAGCCGCTGATAGATGAGTTGACGATGCAATGGAATGATGGTGTGTTGACATATGACGTATCTTTGAGGCAGAATTTCATGATGAAAGCAGCTTTGATGTGGACGATCAACGACTTTCCCGCCTATCGGATGATGTCGGGTTGGATGACCGCAGGGAAGTGATATGATAGATTCCGGCAAGTGTACCGAATTCGTCGTCAAGTAATAAAAAGATATCGATCCCACAGGGACCGTGATCTCAAACCACAACTAACTACTAAATCGATAAAACTGGACTGTATAAAAAAAAGGGGGATTTTGAAGAGGTTTTGATTTTTGTAATAAGAATTAACCAGAAAATCAAATGCAATCAATTAAAACAGAAAGTAATTCAAATAGGGGGTTTTCAAACTCAAAAGGGATTCCTAGGAATTGGGTTACCAATAAGATCGTTTATGTTACTAAATTGACTACCCCTTGCTAATTGTCTAAATTGCTTTGAAAGCAAATTTATCCTAAATTAGTTAATGCTCCCTCTCGGGTTACAAAAACCGTCACTACAAAAAAAAACCTATTTAGCGACCGAAGGTTTCGGTCGCTAAACATGATAATTCGGTTGCTATACTGTGTAGCGACCGAATTAAGGGGGTAGCAGAAACCCTGGTGGCTAAATGTTTAGCGACCGAATTTGTATTTCGGTCGCAAATTTGCGACCGATATTTCGATCACAAAATTATATATTTCGGTCGTCGTATAGTTGGTCGCATGCTCAGATAACCGAATTTGGTGACCGATATTCGGTCGCAAATTTTGAATTTTTTTTTTATAAAATTTTTCCTGTAACTTAATCCTACCGACCAAATTTTGTTTTTCAACTATTACCCCATTGATTTTTAATTTCTGATATAAACAAAATACACCAATATTTTTTTTGAATAAATAGAAAAAGTAAATATGATGTACTAACGATTCAAAACACCACAGTCATTATGATCAAGAAAACAAATACATTAATTAACGCATGTTTAATAATTGTTTATAAAAAAAAGTTTAATAATATACTAATTAACGATCAAAACATAAAAACACACCACAGTCAATAAGTACTAATCAAAATATCAAAACTCATCAATCTTCCCAAGGTACTTAAACTTTGCCAATGCACCAATGGACAACAGATACAACTCCCTGATACCATTTGTATCTGTTGCAAAATATGGGCGATCCTCATGGATTACTATATTCCCATTGAACAGATTCCCGCTTTTGTCTTCAATAGTCACAACACGTGGTATTTCTTGTCCCCAACGACGGTAGAATGATCGCGGGATTGAAATCAAATCCTGCAAATACACAAGAACAATTTAGTAATGATTAGTTTATGCCTTAACCATCATTACGTGAATCCGATCGTTATTCTTAAGTTGATGAGATACTGTACCTGGTCTATATGGATGGTTGTCTCAAAACATTTAGTCGGATCCATTTTCTGATAAAACGATAAGAAAAACAAGTCAAATGTCTAAACTTCATCAAGTGATAATAAGAAAAGATGGAAAGATCCATGTAGCATACTAAAATGTTAAAATAGAACAAAGAAATGCAACTTCACATGCAACTTTACAGATTAGCAAACATAGTAGCTTTCAGGAAAGCAGATGCTTTTACGTTGTTTTGAAGGATGGTCATAGAGAGGACTTTTCCTACTGGAAATGCCTAGATAACCTAGTAAGGATGGTCATCAACAACTATTTCTGGAAAGCTCCATTGCCTAGTGAAACAAATGAGTAGAAAACCAGAGTTGCTTTCATAATATTGTGTACAGAGCAACTTTCTAATGTGAATAATGTTTGAATGATGACAGCACGTCATGTGCCTGGCAAATTGTGGCCCACCCTTCATTTTATCTAACCCGATACTTAATCCTTCATTATCTAAGACCTTGGCCTTAAGGCAGAATTAAAGAAAAACCTCAAACTTCAAGAATCCTTCAAGCACATCCAAAATATTGAATGAGCATGCGTGCCCTGAGAAGGTACGCATGCTCATTAATATTGAATCTCAAATAGGAAACTAAGGCTTTCGTAGCTTAATAATTAACTCTAGCAGAAAATAAAACCATTGACTTATAAGGATTGCAGCATACTTCAACAAATATATATTGAAGCATATTTCAATACAAACTTAGATAAAATATAGTAGCAAACATCCTATTGAGCTCCGCTCTCCACTAACAAGTAACACATAATTGTCAAACACATGCATAACTTCTAAATTAGCAACACACAACAAGCATCCCGCCTTTTTGACAGGATCACATCCTATTAAGCTCTGCTCTCCACTAACAAACAACACATAATTGCAAATACATGCATAAATATTAAATTATCAACACACAATCAGCATCTTGCCTTTCAGGCAGGATACCTTCCTATTGAGCTCAGCTCTCCACTAACAAAAAACAAGATATATATTGTGTATAGGCCATCATTCAACTCACGAGAAATAGAGCAATGACCTATAATGCATAAATAAAATTAATCATGTCAAATACTAACATTTAAGAAACTAACATTTAAGAGTTTGTTGAAAGCCATTAGGCCTTTTACTTTTGTCCTCTCTTTGTGTTTTTTAAATCATTAGTGTGTATAGGCCATCATTACCCCTCTACATTTTATTCATACATTATCACAGCTAACATTGGTAAGATTATCCTCAATATGACCCAGTGGGTGTCATGGCCATTGCACACTATATTTTACCAAGTCAGATCAGCACTACAAATGAAAGAAATACACGAATGCATCTGCCAAAAGAAAAGAAATACAAAAAAGATAGCTTTCCACCTGCTGTAGCGCACAACCCCTTTATTGTTGTTCAATTATAATGCACCTAATTTACCCACTCACCTTAAACATTCCCTGGCAACACCCAAGCAATTCATGCAACATTTCCAAATACATAGTATTCAAAACCACCAAAGTCACTTTCATTCCAATACTCATTCTTTGGACGTGTTTTAATTCATGGTGAACCATAGTTCAAAATAAGGCAAGTAGTTGGGAACATGCAAAAATTAGAGCAAAGGAAAATTACTTTTCTCAAGTATGCTTAGTAAATATGTATTTGGATTCACTATCCAAATCATCTCACAGTTGAAACAACAATGTACTTGAGTAATCTAAATAAGAGAAACAAGGATGAGCAAGCCTTAAAAAAAATATTACAGGACATAGATGGACTCAAGTTGTATTGCAGGGTGTAACATAATCATTTTCAAGGGACCTTGACCTTGGAATTCAACGGTTCAATAAGTTTGAAAACAAATGTTTCCTCCCACCATCCCTCACTTACCAATCTCCATCGAAAAAAAAGAATCTCAAAGGCCAGCTATCAAATTTTTATCAAACCTTCATACATTCATATACCCAAAGAACAAATATAAAGTGTTCAACTCAACAATGAAAATTTACAAAATTTACAAGTTGGGGTTAGGATCCTTTCCTCCACATTGACTTGGTCTTCAAACTCATATTAAAATAGTCTTCCTTATGTCTAATACAATGTGCCTGTAATTTACTAATTACATTCTTGGCTTCATATTTGCTTATTTTATGCAGGGATGGCCATGAAACTTATAGTAGTCCTACTTCCAAGCATTACAGTCGAAGAGATAGTGAATCAAGAGGAAGCTAACTTATATTATCTATCCAATAAGTTATTTAAATCAATATACCCCTACTGTCAAAATTTCTCTACTCTGGATTTCACTAGAACAACATCAATGATTAATTTGACAGCATAAATACCCATACTGACAGAACTTCTCTAAACCCTAACCTGAGACAGAACTGATCAGAGGAGACTGTGGGGGTGGTGGTTGCGCAAAACAGAACCCCTTGAGATGGTGGTGGTGGCCGGAGGAGGAAGTGACAAAACCTGAGAGAGACATTGAGAGAAACCGAGACAAAGAGAACCGAGCAAGAGAGAGAGAGAGAGCGAGATACAGAGAGAGAGAGAAGAGGAGACCTTACCAAAGAAGGAGGTCACGGTGCTACAGTGGTGGTCGTGGTGGTGGTGGTGGCGGTGGTGGCACGGTGCTGCTGAGAGGAGGAAGAGAGAGTGAGAGATAGAGAAGGAGAAACACAAAATGAGAATCATAAGGGGAGAACCTTACAAAGTGGTGGCCGGAGGAGGACGAGATGCTGAGGGGCGGAGCTGCGCGGTCGGAACAGGGAAGGGGCGGAGCTGCGTCGCTGCGTGTGAGAGAGAAGAGAAGAAAAGAGAGAAATGGGGGAAGAGAGGAAGGAAATCGCGATTTAGGGATTTTAGTTTTAGCGACCGAACTATTCGGTCGCTAAATCGGTCGCTAAATGAGTTAATTTGAAATTTGAAATCATAAATTTAGCGAAGGATTTTTAAATCGGTCGCTAACACGCATTGTTTTAATTTTTTTACGTGTCGTTTAGCGACCGAATTAATATCGGTCGCAAATATAAATAAAATTTAACCATTGCATTTAATTCGGTCGCCAGTTCGGTCGCTAAAAAGTCATAAATTTCTGACTTTTACTTTCCTTTAATTAGCGACCGATAACTCTGCTACGCACTATTTCGGTCGCAGAATCAACTCTAAGCAGTGTTTCATGTAGATCCTACAATTGGTCACCATTTCAGTCGCAAAAAGCAACCAAAAATTCGGTCACTAATTTCGGTCGCTAAATAACCTTTTTTTTGTAGTGCGTGCCCAATTAAACCAACCCCTACTCTCGTGGTAGTTGAATTTAGATTGAACCCTTTACGCTTTGTGACAATTCGTTAATCCTCGAAGGACCGCTTCTAACTCTCGTGATTTAACTCCTAAGTCTGATATTATAGATCTGATACCTAAGTTCACCGCTAGGCTCCTTCTTAGAATATCTACGACACGCAAATAAGTGGCCACCAAATTTACGAGTAATTAAAACAATAGAAATCAGATCGAAAGCAAAATCGAAATTAACAAAGGTAAAACATCAATTCACAACATAAAAACAGATCTTGGGCATAGCCCCAATCCCTAGAAATAAAACTACTACTCAAGCATTGGCATGGTGATGACAAGCTTGATTAACAACAACATAAAATAAAGCCTAAGAGAACAGAAGAAGAAGGATGAGAAGAGAATCCTAATTTTGCCTAAGTGTGGCAGCCCAAAAGTCTCTTTAGTCTCTGCCTAATTGCCCTATTTATAGAATAGGGTAATTTGAATCCCAATCAAATACAAATTCAGATGAAAATCAGTTTCTTCAGTTCCAAATATTGCACGTCATGGCCGTGATGGTTATCACGGCTAGGCCGTGACGGATTCTACCTTGGGCACTGCTTCACTGATTGGTCTGTCACGGCCGTGATGCTCATCACGGCTAGGCCGTGATCAGTTCTGCCTGTGAGGATCTGGTTCAGCTGACATGTCACGGCCGTGATGGACATCACGGGTTGGTCGTGACCAGTTCTGACTTTTCCATTCTTTCTTTTAAGCTCTACTCGATCACGGTCGTGATGGTCATCATGGCTAGGCCGTGATGGGCTCTGTTTGGCTCAGTTTCTTCACTTTTCAAGCCCCATCTTCATGCAAGCTCCATCATAGCTAATCTCGAGCATTTTAATCCTTAATTCCTGCACAACAACACCACAAAACCGCCTTACCCGTTCCAAGGTAAAAACTAACAAAAATCAAATTGAATATGCCTAAACTATATGAAAATACATGCAAAATGACAATGAAATATGAGGTGAAATCACACTCATCAAACTACCCCAAGCTTAAGACTTTGCTTGTCCTCAAGCAATCACTAAGGCCAGTCAATATAAACTATCAGAGCATCGATAGTGAACCAAGAAACCGAGTAACTAATCCAAGTGACAGGCATTTTCAAATAAGAAACCAAGAGACAATCAATTTCAAGTCCAATTAGAAGCTTAGCTTTTCTAGATTCATGTCTCTCACTAATTCGGGCACTCTTCTCACCTCACTCAAGTGTTTAAGGGTATATGATAATTCGCTCGATTTCCTCAAAGAAAGTATCCTACCATAAGCTTGACTATTAACCAAATCTCTACTTTATTAATGAAAACACATAAGAATCAAGAGGTCTTTTAATTTGGTTGTAATGGGGCCATGGGATTAATCGTTAGGTGGGGAAATCAAGAAAAGGGAAATTCAAGAAGGCTAAACAAAATATCAGTCATTACAAAGCATGACAGCCTTCTAAAATACCCTTTTGGGCTTTAGTTCACTTTTCCTCCTTTTTTTTTATATTTTTTTTTATTTTATTTCTCACTTTCTTTTTGTCATCCCCTTCTCCATTTTTTTGTTTATTTTATTTAATCTATTTGGAGAAGTGGAGATTTTCAATTCAAGAAAAATATTCCTAACTTTCTCATACCACAATTCATTTTTCAAACTACCTTTTTACCCTTTTTGCAATACTTTAAAAGGTGTCATACCAAGCATCAAAATAATTCAAGGTATCAAGAAAAGTATTTTATTCTTCTAGGCTCAAAATTGGGTAACTAAGGGGTAGCATTTAATCAATCAAAGCTCAAAAGGCCAGAAAAATACACAGTGCCTCGATCATTTTCAAATATGTTTTCAAAAATTTTTTAGTTTCAAAACGGTTTCAAGTCAAGTTCTAGAGAATACAATCCAAGAGGAATAAAACACTCAATCACAAAGAATGGGGTAGATTTAGTGAGTACCCCTTTTAGGCTCAAAAATCTCACATTTAGTAGTTTAAATCAATGAGAAACACAAGTCTAAGGAACCACATGCTAATTATCAACTATCAAAAAGATCATCTCAAGCATTTTTATTTTTAGCCTTGTCACAAGAATAAAAAAATTGGGTTCAAGAATTCACTATCTCAAATTATTTGGCACCAAGTTCTCACAATTGGGTGCAAACTCTAAGCAAAGGGGCAATCTAATCATGTGATCATGCAAAACTATGCATATATGAATGCAACATGAAAAATGCAAAAATGCAAAAAATTGAAAAAATACCCCTACCCCAAGCTTAAAATCTTACATTGTCCCCAATGTAAATAATCAAGTTAGAGAGAGGAGAAAAATGGAACAACTCACCGAGGTGGTAGCGGGTATTGGCTCGCATGCCCAGTCAAAGAGATGCTGGACAATGTGTCATGGTCGTGATGCTCACCACGGCTAGGCCGTGATCAATTCTGGTCTATAGGAGCTGGCCTGTCACGACCGTGACCACCATCACGGCTAGGCCGTGATGCATTCTGATCTTCAGGGTCCTTCTCATCACGCCCGTGATAGATATCATGGCTGGGCCGTGATCTTTTCTGATCTTCTGGGTTAGCTAATCACGGCAGTGACCACCGTCACGGCCTGGGCGTGATGACTTCTGACTTTATTTTTCCTTGGTCTTTTTGCTCTTCCTTCCTTCATAACCTGAAAACACTTAGCAAAACAATCAATCAGTGATCTTTCTTCTCTTAATCTCCTCAAATTATTCAAAAACAAAATTAAAAAACAAAATGGAAAAGGGAAATAAAACTTGGGTTGCCTCCCAAGAAGCGCTTATTTACGGTCCTAAGCTTGACCATAGTTCTTTCAATCAACCGGGGTCGGCTGGGCCTAGAAGTGCAAGAACACTTCTCTTCCATGGAAGTCCTTCAAAGAGCCGATTTTGTTCATATGGCCAATTGCGCTTTCGCTTCGCTCTCTTCACTCTGAGCTTTATGGCCTTACTTCCTCCCGGCGGAAGTTTTATCTCCACATGATGAGCAACCCCAACTTCATCACCATTTGGTGCATCATTTGTCTTGGAAAGCTTCAGAGTTGCTTGCATGTTGATCTCTTCCTTCACCTCTGGAGACATTATATCGATCCTGCACACATGACTCTCAAAAGGAGGTTTGATATATGAGTTAGTCAAATCAAAATATACCATACCTTCCTCTACATTTAAAGAGAGCTTGCCATTTTTTACGTCTATTATTGCTCCAGCTGTGGCCAAGAATGGCCTTCCTAGAATGATAGGGAATTTAGAATTCCCGTTCGTATCCAATACCATGAAGTCGATAGGAATGAAAAATTTTCCTACCTTGACGGGGACATTCTCTAGTATGCCTAGAGGAGTTTAGTTGAGTCATCCGCAAATTGTAAAGATAATTTGGATGGACTCAATTTCTCGGCTCCTAACCTCTCAAAGATAGTAAGCGACATCAAACTCGCACTAGCCCCTAAGTCACATAAGGCTTGGTCTATTTTCACTTTTCCAATTGAGCAAGCAATAGAGAAACTACCTGGATCTTTTAGTTTAGGAGGCATATTAGTTTTTATCATGGCATTGTGCTCCTTAATTAAGCTCTTAGTTTCTGTTTCTACTTGCTTTTTCTTGACCAACCTTTGTGGGAAAGGTATTGGGGGTTGGTACGGTGGTGGAGGGACATATGATAAGCCTCTGGCTTATCTAGTTTTATGACTAGATAAACTAGGGTTTGTGTGCCAATTAGTCGAGTTCACTCTCGTTTTCGCCCAAATTTGCCTTGTTTTGTTCCTAAGTTGGACTTTGACTCGTTTTGCGTCTTTTGTGTAGTTTTTAGCTTCTTTTGGATAGAATTACGCTTGTGGTTGCTTGTGTTGTTTTCAGGTCCATAAGTGAAGCTCTAAGAATTAAGGAAAGTCAAGAAATAGTGGAGATTGCTATTCTGGAGATTCTCGCCCCGCGAGAGGAAGCTCGGCCCGCGAAAGTTTGAAGACCCGGGAAGACAGAGACCATCACGGCCTAGCCGTGATTCACATCACGGGGCGTGAAAGGAAGGTTCGCGTCGCGAGACGTGATAAGCCTCTGGCTTATCTAGTTTTATGACTAGATGAACTAGGGTTTACGTGTCAATTTATTCGAGTTCACTCTCGTTTTCGCCCAAATTTGCCTTGTTTTGTTCCTAAGTTGGACTTTGACTCATTTTTCGTATTTTGTGTAGTTTTTAGGTTATTTTGAATAGAATTACGCTTGTGGGTGCTTTTGTTGTTTCAGGTTAAATAAGCGAAACTCCGGGAGTCAAGGAAAGCAAAGAAATAGTGGAAATTGAAATTCTGAGACACTCGCCCCGCGAGTGTACTCTCGCCTCGCGAGAGTCTGAAGACCAGCAAGACAGAGACCATCACGGCCAAGCCGTGATGAATACCACGCCCGTGGCAGTTTAAGGTTTGAAGACTCGCCCCGCAAGAAGAAGCTCGCCCCGCGAGAGAATGAAGACTTGGAAGTCAGAGACCATCACGGCCCAGCCGTGATGAAGGTCACAGCCTAGAATTGAAGACTCGCCCCGCGAGAGGCTGCTCGCCTCGCGAGAGTTTAAATTGAAAGCGCGCCAATTTTAATTCTCGCCTCGCGAGAGTATTCTCGCCTCGCGAACGAGCGCAGATCAGGAATCCTTATTTAAAGGCTGTTCAGATCAGAATTGGAATCCAGTTTTAGAAGGCAGTTTTCCACTTAGGTTAGGGCAGTAGTTACGAAATCCTTATTTCTCCTTGGAGCTGCGTCTCCTTTTCTGTTTTTCTTCTTATTTTATGATGGTGATTACGTCCGATCGCTTGTCTATGAGCATGAGGAACTAATCCCCGTCGTCCGGGGGAACGATGAAGCCACCCATGGCAGTGTAGATTCTATATGATGTATGTCTTTCTCCTTTAATTCAATTCTTGTTTTTCCGATTCTGATTTGAATGTTTGATCATATGTTTTGCGTGATTAATCAGCTAAACGTGTTTGAGGCCTAACGGCGATTCGCGTTTCAGAACTTGAATCGGGATCATAAATGTTTTCTAATTCTGATTTGATTGTGTTAATCATATGTGTTGCGTGATTGACTTGTTAATGTGATGAGGCTTAGTCAGCGATTCACGTTTAGAACTTGAATTAGAATCACTAATCGAATAATAAACACGAAAGTGGATTTAGGAGATTAGTGCAACCATATAGGGAACAAGAATTAACAGAATTCGAGATTAGGATTATGAGACCTAGTAAGTAATTAATCCAATCGTCGAATACGTCCTAATGAGCACGGAAGTGGATTTAGGAGAATTTAGGGGTCCCGGTTGACATTAAAATTGAACTTAGGGAGGAGAATATCATCACATGGGTGTACATATTGGGTAGGCGGAGTTGTGACCTTGGACATTTTAGTTTTCTGATTTTTAGTTAATTATTTCATTAGATGTGTTAATTGCATTTTAGATATTAATCGTCTCTCCCTCAACCATCTTCCGTAACTTGACCGAACTTATCCGACTTCCCGCGGATTAGTCGAATTGGTATCCCAATCCTTGAGTTCGACCTCGGTAATTACTTACCGTGTTATTTTTATTACTTGCGACGACCCGGTACACTTGCCGGAGTCACAACAAGTTTTTGGCGCCGTTGCCGGGGATTGGCACAACCAATTTTTCTGATTTTAGGGGAGTTTGATTATTTGGTTAAGTTATTTTTGTTCTTATTTTTTTTTATTTTTTTTTTATTTTCTTTTTATTTTCTACTATCTTTCTCTATTTCTTGATCCCACTTGGTCTTGGCCCTGTTTTGTATGCGAGGTACCCTTTCAAGGCGGATTGCGAATCATGGAGACTGTTTATTTTCCAGCCTTGGACGGTGTTACAAAATATGACTTTGGGCCTAATATATCCCTCGGAGATCACTGGCGCTGGGGACGTAATTGCCCTCATGCACAAGCTTATAGTATAATCATGAAGCATGAGGAGGAATGGGAATGGAATGAGCAAACACCGTTGAGAGCTGCTCTGGAACAATATTCCCGGGGAGCTATCCACCTCGAGGCTAAGGCAAGAGCCAAGCTGTGTGATGATCGAAACTGTGATGCAGAATTTCAAAGCGCGAGCTGAGGAGATTTGCAAGCAGTTAGTACAAGAGTCACATGAAGCCCAATTTGAAGAAAATCTGGTTTTGGGGATAGATCAAAATGAAGACGAAGTGGTAGTGGATTCCACACTGTTTGCCAAGCAACCGAAAATTTCTGCATTGGATAACTATGTTGGCTTACATGCATGTGTGGACATGGGTAAGTTAGACCCTCCCACTCGTCTGGCACACTTCCTCGTGAAGACACCATTTGGCCCGAGAGGAAGTGAGTTCATCAGTACGGAGGTCAATGGAGTTTTCACACACTGGCTGGGTGGAGTGGATGATAAGGTCATATTGATGCTACGATCTCCACTCCAATTACCATTTGATCCGGGTGGAGGATTTGATATGATGAGCGTCCCTTGGCCCCTGTACCCACAGACTATGGGATCCAGGTGGATGCTTCGTAATAAGTCAGGCTCGGGACGTTAAACAAGCGCTTCTTGGGAGGCAACCCAAGCTAGGTATCCTTCTCTTCTCTTAACTTTTGTTTTGTTTTGTTTTTGTTTTGTTTTTGTTTGTCGCTCTTGAATAATTTGAGAAGATCAAGAGTTTTTGTATGAATGTCGTGTCGGCAAGCTTGTTGGATTTTGATTGAATTGAGCATAGATTGATTGCATGAATTATTTGACCATTGATGATTTCCCCCTAGGTTCTAATAATAGAAAAGTTTATCCCCACTTAAAAATTGAAAACTGAACTTTGAGGATTTTATTGTGATTATTTGATTTATGATAAGTTTGGGGTGAGGGGGTGCACACACTAGGAATCGTATCTCGGTCAAACAATTTGCAAAATGTCCAGGTGAGGAATTTGAGCCTCCAACTCTGTTTTGAATGTGTGAATCACTGTTAAGTTGCACTTTCCCGAGTTTGCTTGAATCTCTTTATGGTTTGCATGATTATGTGTTGCATCAAATGATTTAGGCAATTTTCTTTGAAAAAACCATTTGGCCTAAAAAGAACCGTCCCTAATGCATGTTCCCTAGTTAGCCAAATTGAGCCCAATTGACTTATTGTTTCTTGATGACCCTACATTACGAGCTAAATCTGAAAAACCATGTTAACCCAATCTTAGGATTAGGAGAGCATGGAAATGAGCAAAAGAAAGGTTGTGAGAAACTAAGTTTGGGGTGGCTACAAGGAGGTATGTCATTTTGGGGTGAGAAAAAGAAAAATAAAGGTTGAAACCCAAAACAAAAAAAAAACAAAAAAGAAGAAGAAGAAAACAAAAAAATTGCCAAAGGAAAAAGGGCAGAACAAAAATAATATCAAGGAAAAGGTTGTAGTCACCCGAGCCCAAATGAAAAATGGAAAAAGGAACTTGAGTGGAAAAAGTGTCAAAATGCTCATGCTCTCTTAGTTCCTAGGGACTTAAGCCTAAATATCCTTCATTATCCTACCCTGAGCCAGGCCCCATTACAACCTTTAAAAGACCTTCTGATGTTGCATACATGTTTTCGTGGGAACTACTTTTGAGATGAAAATCAAATTCATGGGAAGTGCTCTTGATATGTGAAATTGAGTGAAAAGTTGATAACCTTGACAAACTTGAGCGAATGAGTGAAATTTTACATACCCTTGTGAGGAAGGCAATTGTTTGAGATAGGTGATCTTCCTTTGTGTGTATCTCTTATCCTCAATTTAGAGTAATGATGGAATGAATGATGAGTTCTCAATGGTTTAAAGTAAATGAATGTGGGGATTATATTAATGTAGGGGGGAGATCATTGGGGAAAAACTGTTTTGTTAAGTTGCATTAAATTTGTGCGAAATCGATTGATTCCTTTAGGCTTGCCAAGTCTTGAGTCGTTTTTGAGTTTTAAGCTTGCTTGGGGACAAGCAAGGTTTAAGTCTGGGGTATTTTGATAAGCCTCTGGCTTATCTAGTTTTATGACTAGATGAACTAGGGTTTACGTGTCAATTTATTCGAGTTCACTCTCGTTTTCTCCCAAATTTACCTTGTTTTGTTCCTAAGTTGGACTTTGACTCATTTTTCGTATTTTGTGTAGTTTTTAGGTTATTTTGAATAGAATTATGCTTGTGGGTGCTTTTGTTGTTTCAGGTTAAATAAGTGAAACTCCGGGAGTCAAGGAAAGCAAAGAAATAGTGGAAATTGAAATTCTGAGACACTCGCCCCGCGAGTGTACTCTCGCCTCGCGAGAGTCTGAAGACCAGCAAGACAGAGACCATCACGGCCAAGCCGTGATGAATACCACGCCCGTGGCAGTTTAAGGTTTGAAGACTCGCCCCGCGAGAAGAAGCTCGCCCCGCGAGAGAATGAAGACTTGGAAGTCAGAGACCATCACGGCCCAGCCGTGATGAAGGTCACAGCCTAGAATTGAAGACTCGCCCCGCGAGAGGCTGCTCGCCTCGCGAGAGTTTAAATTGAAAGCGCGCCAATTTTAATTCTCGCCTCGCGAGAGTATTCTCGCCTCGCGAGCGAGCGCATATCAGGAATCCTTATTTAAAGGCTGTTCAGATCAGAATTGGAATCCAGTTTTAGAAGGCAGTTTTCCACTTAGGTTAGGGCAGTAGTTACGAAATCCTTATTTCTCCTTGGAGTTGCGTCTCCTTTTCTGTTTTTCTTCTTATTTTATGATGGTGATTACGTCCGATCGCTTGTCTATGAGCATGAGGAACTAATCCCCGTCGTCCGGGGGAACGATGAAGCCACCCATGGCAGTGTAGATTCTATATGATGTATGTCTTTCTCCTTTAATTCAATTCTTGTTTTTCCGATTCTGATTTGAATGTTTGATCATATGTTTTGCGTGATTAATCAGTTAAACGTGTTTGAGGCCTAACGGCGATTCGCGTTTCAGAACTTGAATCGGGATCATAAATGTTTTCTAATTCTGATTTGATTGTGTTAATCATATGTGTTGCGTGATTGACTTGTTAATGTGATGAGGCTTAGTCAGCGATTCACATTTAGAACTTGAATTAGAATCACTAATCGAATAATAAACACGAAAGTGGATTTAGGAGATTAGTGCAACCATATAGGGAACAAGAATTAACAGAATTCGAGATTAGGATTATGAGACCTAGTAAGTAATTAATCCAATCGTCGAATACGTCCTAATGAGCACGAGAGTGGATTTAGGAGAATTTAGGGGTCCCGGTTGACATTAAAATTGAACTTAGGGAGGAGAATATCATCACATGGGTGTACATATTGGGTAGGCGGAGTTGTGACCTTGGACATTTTAGTTTTCTGATTTTTAGTTAATTATTTCATTAGATGTGTTAATTGAATTTTAGATATTAATCTTCTCTCCCTCAACCATCTTCCGTAACTTGACCGAACTTATCCGACTTCCCGCGGATTAGTCGAATTGGTATCCCAATCCTTGAGTTCGACCTCGGTAATTACTTACCGTGTTATTTTTATTACTTGCGACGACCCGGTACACTTGCCGGAGTCACAACAAGACGTCCTTCGCGTGGCGAGTGTGTGAATTCCAGAAAAGTACCAGAGTCAGAGACCATCACGGCCTAGCCGTGATGTATATCACGGCCGTGACCTAAAAGCCACACAAGTCAGAGACCATCACGGCCTAGCCGTGATGTGTATCACGGCCGTGACCCAAGATCCACACAAGGCAGAGAACATCACGGCCTGGCCGTGATTCACATCACGGGCCGTGAAAGGCGGGCTCGCGTCGCGAGACATCATTCGCGTCGCGAGAGTTCGAATTCCAGAAGTGCGCCAGAAACAGAAACCGTCACGGCCTGGCCGTGATGGCCGTCACGGCCGTGACGCGTGGCCTCCTTATAAATAGAGCAGATCAGAACAGAAAAGAGGACTTTTTGGATCAGAACTGATTTTAGATCTTTTGTAATCCTTATTCTGGGGCTTCTTCTCCTCTTCTCCTCTCTTAATTCTTAGGCTTAGGATGAATCCCGATTGTACGTGCGTTGTTGTTACGGACATGAGGAACTAATCCTCTTGTCTAAGGGATCGATGAAGCCACCTATGGCGGCATAGTATTCATGTGATGTAACTTTCTCTCTCTTAATTCAATTATTGTTTTTCAATTCTGATTTCATTGTGTTGATTATATGCTTGCGTGATCAACTTGTTAAACGTGTATGAGGCCGAGAGGCGATTCGCGTTTCAGAACTTGAATTGGGAACATCGATCGAGTGTTGCACGAGAGTGAATAGGAGATCGATGCAACTCTTAGGGAACAAGAATTAATAGAATTCGAGATTAGGGTTAAGAGACCTAGGAAGTAATTAACTCAAATCATCGAATACGTCCTATTGAGCACGACAGTGGATATAGGAGAATTTAGGGGTCCCGTTGACATTAAAATTGAACCTAGGGAGGAGAGCAATATCACTTGGGTACTTTGCATGATTGGGTAGGTGGATTCGAAACCTTAGATGCTTTTAATTCCAGATTTCATCACCATATCTTTGATTGATTCGATTTGATAATTTGAATTGTGATCTTAGTTTCATTCCAACCACTTTCTCTACTTAACCAACTTATCGGATTTCTCGCGAAATTAGTCAAATTGGTAACCCAATCCTTGTGTTCGACCTCGGTAGACTCTTACCGTGTTTTATTACTTGCGACAACCCGGTACACTTGCCGGAGTCACAACAAGTTTTTGGCGCCGTTGCCGGGGATTGGCACAACCAATTTTCCTAATTTTTAGGAAATTCGGCTACTTGGTTAAGCTGACTTTTAGTTTTATTTTCTTTTATTTAATTGCTATTATTTTTCTCTGCTTCTTTGATTCCACTTGGTCTTTGCCTGTTCTTGTATGCGAGGTACCCTCCTACAAGAGGACTTGCTATTCGATTCAGAGATCACCAGGACCGAGAGGCAATTAAGAAAAGAGGCCAGAGAAAGGAAGAGGTTGGAAGCAATTAAAATAGAGGGCATGGCTGAAGAAAATCCTCCTCCTCCTCCTCCTCGTTACAAGCCTCTCTTTGAGTACGATCTACCAAGCTTGGTAGATTGTGACTCTTCTATTGTGAGGGGCAACCTGAACACAGACTCCTTCAGAGTTGAAGCATGTGTCACATTCCAGCTCCGGGAGAATCATTTTGATGGGAGTGGCAAACAGGACCCTCATAGACACATCACTCGCTTCCTTGAAGCTTGTGACTTGCAGAAGACCAGGGGAGTCTCTCAGGATGAGTTTCGCTTGCGGCTTTTCCCTCTCTCTCTTAGGGATGTCGCTCGCGATTGGGTTGGCAGATTTGGATAGGAACAGACGTCGAACACGGGAGCAAATGGCACAGAAGTTCCTAACCAAATATTTTCCTCCTCAGAAAGCGGCACAAGCAAGAATAGCCGTTACATCTTTCAGGCAGACAGAGGATGAAACATATAATGAAGCTTGGGAGAGGTACAATGGCTTATTGAGAAGATGCCCTTCAGCGTTCTTTGACCCCGTCTCAAAAGTTCAGCACTTCTTTAATGGGTTGAGGGGACGCTATCAGATGAACTGTGATGCCGTAGCTGGCGGTTCTTTCTCTTATTTATCAGCGGAGGATGGATGGACATTGTTAGAGAAGATGTCATATAATGATTACAACCGTGGTAGGGAGACCTCGAGTGGAATCAGTTCTGGGACAATGGAAGCCATTTTAGAGCAAAACAGACTTTTGAAGATGCAAAATGAGGCTTTGTCTGGGAACAAGAGGGTTAATGCGATACACGAGGGAATGCCTCCGGGTTGTGCAAATTGTAATGGAGATCATGACACTCAGATTTGCCCGCTAAATTTCTCTCAGGAGCATGTGGACTCATGCCACAACTTCTATGACACTGTGCCCCAGAGCAACTATCAGAGGAACAATCAGAATCAGAATAGGGGCTACATGAGAAGAGACCATCCGGGATTTGCTTGGAGTGATGTTAATGGTGGTCTAGCCGGTCAACAACATCCGCAACAAAATTGGCAACAACCTCAACAGGGTCTGAGACCGAACATTGGAATTCAGCAGCGCAATACTCAGCAGGCTCTTCCGGGGCCTAATCAGTTGCAACTGACAGATAGTGGAAGACAACCTTGGGAGATGGCTTTTGAGAAGTTGTCAACCTTTACAGGCACATCTTTTGAGAAGATGAATACAGCAATGGAGAAGCTGTCAATCGACACAAATACTGCCATTAACAAGTTGGCAACTCATACAGGGTCAGCAATTCACAATCTAGAGACGCAGGTTACTCAGCTCGCAAGGCAACTTAATGAGCGTCTCCCAGGCACTCTCCCAGGTGACACCGAAAACAACCCGAAGAACCAATGCAATGCCATCACAACTAGAAGTGGAAGGGTGTTGGGACCTAGCAGGGGTACCACTAGTTCTCAGGATGACAAGGGCCCGGAACAACTACCCGTTGAGGAAGAGCAACCAGAGAAAGAAGGGTTGGCAAGTGACAAAGGACCGGAGCAAGGAGGAAGGCTGAAACTTGTGGATGAAGAGTTCCGAAAGAAGAAGTGGGTTGAACCCCAAGACCTCCCGCCCTACATGAAGGTTCCGTATCCGGAAAGATTGAAGAAGCCTCAACAGGATAAGCAGTTCAACAGATTCCTTGATGTCTTCCGCAAGCTTCAGATTAACATTCCATTTGCGGAAGCCTTGGAACAGATGCCATCATATGCCCGGTTTATGAAGGAGCTTCTCACCAAGAAGCGGAGGATAGTAGATGAAGAAACGGTTGCTTTGACCGAGGAGTGTAGTGCCATTCTTCAGAGAAAACTACCTCCAAAGTTGAAGGATCCCGGTTCTTTTTCGATACCATGCACCATTGGGGGGATGACTGTAGGGAAGGCATTGTGTGATCTAGGGGCAAGTATCAACTTGATGCCCCTCTCTATGATGAAGAGGTTGGGGATCAAAGAATTCAAGGATACACGGATGTCGCTCCAATTAGCCGATCGCTCTATAAAATATCCTTATGGGGTGGTCGAAGACTTGTTAGTGAAAGTGGACAAGCTCATATTTCCGGCGGACTTTGTAGTGCTTGATATAGACGAAGACGCCGAGGTTCCTCTCATATTGGGTAGGCCCTTCTTGGCCACTGGGGGTGCCTTGATAGATGTGCGGCAAGGGAAACTCACTCTGAGGGTGCAAGATGATGAGGTAGTCTTCAATCTCTTTGAAGCAATGAAGCACCCTGCAGAGAGGTCGGAAGTGTATCGAGTGGATGTGGTGGACCCAACTGAAAAGGTGAAGACAACTCGAGAAGACCATGATCCTTCATTTGCAACAGTATCGGTAGAATCTCATGAGAAAGACAGTGAGGAAAAAGGCCCTTCGGGGGATGAAGTCTACCTTGAGTGGCTACGAGACATGGAACCCATACCGAGTCTCCCAAGGGAAGAATGTGCGAGGAAAGAACTCAGCAGCAAAGGAATGAAAAAGAAGGGTAAAGCACCAAGGTTGAAGGGTGGCACAACCGTGGTGGTCAGTACAGACAATGAATTGATCTCAAAAAGGATCACCACGGAGTGGAGAGTTCGTGCTGATTATAGAAGGATGCTGGACTTAAATGAGTTGTCCGGGAACAGTAGGAGAGCTTATGAAAGGGCAAGAGCCTACAGAATACGGACTGAGGCAGGGAATGGCAAGCAAGATCTACGTCCGGATTAACCCTTAGGGGCGACTTGAGTCAGGCTCGGGACGTTAAACAAGCGCTACTTGGGAGGCAACCCAAGCTAGGTATCTCTCTCTTTTCCTAACTTTTGTTTTGTTTTTGTGTTTGCTTTTTGTTTTGTTTTTGTTTGTCACTCTTGAATAATTTGAGAAGATCAAGAGTTGTTGTATGACTGTCGTGTCGGCAAGCTTGTTGGATGTTAATTGAATTTAGCATAGATTGATTGCATGAATTATTTGATCATTGATGATTTCCCCTAGGTTATAATAATAGAAAAGTTTATCCCCACTTAAAAATTGAAAATTGAACTTTGAGATTTATTATGATTGCTTGATTTATGATAAGTTTGGGGTGAGGGGGTGCACACATTAGGAATCGTATCTCGGTCAAACAGTTGCAAAATGTCCAGGTGAGGATTTGAGCCTCCAACTCTGTTTTTGAATGTGTGAATCACTGTAAGTTGCACTTTCCCGAATTTGCTTGAATCTCTATATGGTTTGCATGTTTATATGTTGCATCAAACGATTTAGGCAATTTTATTTGAATTAACTACTTGGCCATAAATTGAACCAACCTTGATGAATGATCCCTAGTTAGCCACATTGAGCCTTGAAGCCTATTGTTCTTCATGACCTTACATTACAAGCCATTAACTCAGAAAAACCATGATTTTCCCCTATCCTAGGATTTAGGAGAGTATGGAATGTTAGCTTTGTAAGTGTTATCGTGGAACTAAGTTTGGGGTGGCTACAAGTTCATGAGTCATAGTTGAGAAAAAGAAAAACGGAAGTAAGGGCCGAAGGCTTGAAAGAAAAAAGAAAGAAAAAAGGAAAAAAAAAAGGGGGTGATAAAAAGCATTGAATATGTGCCAAAAAGGGCAAAGAAAAATAAATATAAAAAGGAAGAGGTGTGTAGCCACCAACTACAAAGAAGAGTATAATATGAGAGTGAATTCAATTGTTGTGATATTAGTTTCATGCTCTCATTGATCCTCGGGAATTAGCCTCTATCCTTTGATTATCCTACCCTTAGCCAGGCCCCATTACAACCTTTGAAAGACCTTTTGATGATGCATGCATGTTTTCGTGGGAACTATGTTTGAGATGAAAATCAAATTCATGGGAAGTTCTCTTAGAATGTGAAAGTGAGTGAAAAGTTGATAACCTAGACAAACTTGAGCGAATGAGTGAAATACTAATTGCCCTTGTGAGGAAGGCAATTGTTTGAAATAGGTGATCTTCCTTTGTGTGTATCTTTGAGCCTCAACTTAGAGTAAAGATGGCATGAATGATAAATTCTCAATTGTTTAAGGTAGATGAATGCGGGGATTACATTGATGAAAAAGGGGGGGAATCAAAGAAGAAAAACTGTTTTGTAAAGTCGCATGAAATTTGTGCGAAATTGATTAGATCTTTAGGCTTGCCAAGTCTTGAGTCGTTTTTGAGTTTTAAGCTTGCTTGGGGACAAGCAAGGTTTAAGTTTGGGGTGTTTTGATAAGCCTCTGGCTTATCTAGTTTTATGACTAGATAAACTAGGGTTTGTGTGCCAATTAGTCGAGTTCACTCTCGTTTTCGCCCAAATTTGCCTTGTTTTGTTCCTAAGTTGGACTTTGACTCGTTTTGCGTCTTTTGTGTAGTTTTTAGCTTCTTTTGGATAGAATTACGCTTGTGGTTGCTTGTGTTATTTTCAGGTCCATAAGTGAAGCTCTAAGAATTAAGGAAAGTCAAGAAATAGTGGAGATTGCTATTCTGGAAATTCTCGCCCCGCGAGAGGAAGCTCGCCCCGCGAAAGTTTGAAGACCCGGGAAGACAGAGACCATCACGGCCTAGCCGTGATTCACATCACGGGGCGTGAAAGGAAGGTTCGCGTCGCGAGACTTCCTTCGCGTCACGAGTGTGTGAATTCCAGAAAAGTACCAGAGTCAGAGACCATCACGGCCTAGCCGTGATGTATATCACGGCCGTGACCCAAGATCCACACAAGTCAGAGAACATCACGGCCTGGCCGTGATTCACATCACGGGCCGTGAAAGGCGGGCTCGCGTCGCGAGACATCATTCGCGTCGCGAGAGTTCGAATTCGTGCGCGCCAAAGCAAAAACCGTCACGGCCTGGCCGTGATGGCCGTCACGGCCGTGACGCGTGGCCTCCTTATAAATAGAGCAGATCAGAACAGAAAAGAGGACTTTTTGGATCAGAACTGATTTTAGATCTTTTGTAATCCTTATTCTGGGGCTTCTTCTCCTCTTCTCCTCTCTTAATTCTTAGGCTTAGGATGAATCCCGATTGTACGTGCGTTGTTGTTACGGACATGAGGAACTAATCCTCTTGTCTAAGGGATCGATGAAGCCACCTATGGCGGCATAGTATTCATGTGATGTAACTTTCTCTCTCTTAATTCAATTATTGTTTTTCAATTCTGATTTCATTGTGTTGATTATATGCTTGCGTGATCAACTTGTTAAACGTGTATGAGGCCGAGAGGCGATTCACGTTTCAGAACTTGAATTGGGAACATCGATCGAGTGTTGCACGAGAGTGAATAGGAGATCGATGCAACTCTTAGGGAACAAGAATTAATAGAATTCGAGATTAGGGTTAAGAGACCTAGGAAGTAATTAACTCAAATCATCGAATACGTCCTATTGAGCACGACAGTGGATATAGGAGAATTTAGGGGTCCCGTTGACATTAAAATTGAACCTAGGGAGGAGAGCAATATCACTTGGGTACTTTGCATGATTGGGTAGGTGGATTCGAAACCTTAGATGCTTTTAATTCCAGATTTCATCACCATATCTTTGATTGATTCGATTTGATAATTTGAATTGTGATCTTAGTTTCATTCCAACCACTTTCTCTACTTAACCAACTTATCGGATTTCTCGCGAAATTAGTCGAATTGGTAACCCAATCCTTGTGTTCGACCTCGGTAGACTCTTAACGTGTTTTATTACTTGCGACGACCCGGTACACTTGCCGGAGTCACAACAACATACTTTGGCTCTATCGCTTCATCTTCTCTCACGTCCTCCTCACACTCCACATCCTTTTCAACCACCCCAAGTTCATCATCCCTCAAGTATATGGCATTACAATGTTCATTGGGACTAACTTCGGGTTGTCCCGGAAACGTACCCTTAGGTCTAGAGTATGTACTAGCTTGTTGGGCAATTTGAGTTTCTAACTTCTTATTATGGATGGCTAAGTTGTCTACCTTAGATGCTAACTCTTTTATTGCCTCATTGACTGCCCTACCTTGTTGCCTAAACTCTTCATTTTATTTTGTTTGAGTTTCAACAAAGTTTTCCAAGAGAGACTCAAGTTTAGACTTTTGTATTTCAGGATACCCCGGTGCGGGTTTCCTATTACCGTGGCCTTCTTGGAATTCGTGGTTCAGGGTGTTGTTGTAGTTCCCGTAGGAGAGATAAGGGTTGTTCTTCCTTCCTTGGTTGTAAGAATTTGGGGGAACATAGTTTGGCAACTTCGGATTCATGTCGTTGAAGTTGTGACAAGAGTTCACTTGTTCCCCTGAAGCGCCGGATCCATGGGCAATACCTCGTGGGCACTCCATTATGTCATGTCCCTGCATTTCACAAATCTCACAAACAATATTAGTAGCACCTATTGAACTCACATTAGCCCTTTCAAACTGATCAAAGCGTTTATTCAGTGAGTCAATTTTAGACATAATAAGATCAGTGCTATTCATTTCAAACTTACCCCCCGAAATCTTTTTCAGGTTATTACGTCTTTCCGAGCCCCATTGGTGGTAGTTGGTGGCTGCGTTTTCAATGATGTTGAATGCTTCAGTCAGAGGTCTGTTCATAAAGGCTCCACCAGCTGCAGAGTCAAGTGACACCTTCGAAGAGTAATCCAATCCGTTGTAGAAGGTGTGCACTAATAACCACCTCTCGAGTCCATGATGTGGGCATGACTCTAGCAATCCCTTGTAGCGATCCCAAGCTTCGGATAAGCATTCTCCGTCCTTTTGGAATAAGCCGGTGATCTGGGTTCATAGGTAAGCCGTCTTGGATGGAGGGAAGAATTTCTCCAAGAATGCATGCTCCAGTTGGTCCCAAGTTGACAAGGTATTAGCGGGCACTTGCTTCAACCAAGCCTTAGCCTTTCCAGTCAGAGAGGAGGGGAATAACCTCAAGCGAATGGCATCGACCGGGGCACCATGAATCCTAATTGCATCGGTGAACTACAAGAATGTCTCCGCGTGATCAGTCGGGTCCTCCGAGGGCAATCCTCCGAATTAATGTTGCCTAATCATGCTAATTAGCATAGGCGGTATAGTGTAGTTCTCCGCCTCGATCTCTAGCCTAGCTATCCCAGTTCGCAAACCCCTAGCATTTGGGGTTGCGTAGTCCTTCAGTGGCTTCGTATCCAGTAGATTCGCTATGAGTGGAATGGGAGTCAACCTCTCTCTCTCTTTGTAGTCTCCTACGTCTATGAAAGGTCCTCTCGATTTCGGGGTCAACCTCAATAAGGCTTCCAAGACTTAGGGATTTTTGCATAAAAGAGAAAAACACAGAGAGATAGATACTCTCGAAATAAAAAGAGAAAAAGAAAAAAAGAAAAAAAAAATTTAACAAAAAACAATTAAAAAAGAAAAAGAAAAAGTCCAAAAAAATCAATTTAAAAATTAAATTGAGATTCAAGAAAGCACAGTCCCCGGCAATGGCGCCAAAAACTTGATATGATAGATTCCGGCAAGTGCACCGAATTCATCGCCAAGTAATAAAAAGATATCGATCCCACAGGGACCGTGATTTCAAACCACAACTAACTACTAAATCGATAAAACTGGACTGCATAAAAAAAGGGGGATTTTGAAGAGGTTTTGATTTTTGTAATAAGAATTAACCATAAAATCAAATGCAGTCAACTAAAACAGAAAGTAATTCAAATAGGGGGTTTTCAAACTCAAAAGGGATTCCTAGGAATTGGGTTACCAACAAGATCGTTTATGTTACTAAATTGACTACCCCCTGCTAATTGTCTAAATTGCTTTGAAGGCGAATTTATCCTAAATTAGTTAATGCTCCCTCTCAGGTTGCAAAAACCGTGCCCAATTAAACCAACCCCTACTCTCGTGGTAGTTGAATTTAGATTGAACCCTTTACGCTTTGTGAGAATTCGTTAATCCTCGAAGGACCGCTTCTAACTCTCGTGATTTAACTCCTAAGTCTGATTTTATAGATCCGATACCTAAGTTCACCGCTAGGTTCCTCCTTAGAATATCTACGACACGCAAATAAGTGGCCACCGAATTTACGAGTAATTAAAACAATACAAATCAAATCGAAAGCAAAATCGAAATTAACAAAGGTAAAACATCAATTCACAACATAAAAACAGATCTTGGGCATAGCCCCAATCCCTAGAAATAAAACTATTACTCAAGCATTGCCATGGTGATGACAAGCTTGATTAACAACAACATAAAATAAAGCCTAAGAGAAGAGAAGAAGAAGGAGAAGATAATCCTAATTTTGCCTAAGTGTGGCAACCCAAAAGTCTCTTTAGTCTCTGCCTAATTGCCCTATTTATAGATCAGGGTAATTTGAATCCCAATCAAATACAAATTCAGATGAAAATCAGTTTCTTCAGATCCAAATATTGCACGTCACGACCGTGATGGTCATCACGGCTAGGCCGTGACAGATTCTGCCTTGGGCACTGCTTCACTGATTGGTCTGTCACGGCCGTGATGCTCATCACGGCTAGGCCGTGATCAGTTCTGCCTGTGAGGATCTGGTTCAACTGACATGTCACGGTCGTGATGGACATCACGGGCTGGCCGTGACCAGTTCTGACTTTTCCATTCTTTCTTTTAAGCTCTACTCGATCACGGCCGTGATGGTCATCATGGCTAGGCCGTGATAGGCTCTGTTTGGCTCAGTTTCTTCACTTTTCAAGCCCCATCTTCATGCAAGCTCCATCATGGCTAATCTCGAGCATTTTAATCCTTAATTCCTGCACAACAACACCACAAAACCGCCTTACCCGTTCCAAGGTAAAAACTAACAAAAATCATATTGAATATGCCTAAACTATATGAAAATGCATGCAAAATGACAATGAAATATGAGGTGAAATCACACTCATCAGGAAGCTTGGTTGCCCAATATGTATGGAGCGATCGAAGGCATTCACGCTTAAAAACAGTCGAAAGATCTTATATTTTGATTGTCATCGTCAATTCCTTCCAGAAGATCATCCTTATAGGCGGAAGAAGAATGCATTCAAGTAGCGTTGTGCGGAGACAACACCGCATCCACCACGTTTGCCTGGTCCTAATGTATGGCGAAGATTACAGTACTTACCACTCGTCCATGAATCCTAAGGAGAACATATTCCTGATTATGGCGTCAACCATAATTGGACAAAACAAAGTATATTTTGGAGGTTGCTGTATTGGAGGACGCAGCTATTCTGTCACAACATTGATGTCATGCATATTGAGAGAAATGTGTTTTTGAATGTGTTTGACACTATGATGGACATCAAGGAGAGGACAAAGGATACAAATAAAGCCCGATTGGATCCGGCTGAAATTTGTAATCGGAAGGAGCTTGAGTTGCAGGACGGTGGTCGTGACAGACTTATCAAACCGAAGGCAAGTTATGCCCTAAGCAAAACACAGAAAGTGGTCGTCTGTAAGTGGGTTAAAGAACTAAAGTTACCAGATGGGTAAGCTTCCAATCTGGGTAGATGTGTTGACATTAAGGAAGCAAAGTTACATGGAATGAAGAGTCATGATTGCCACGTGTTCATGCAACGATTGCTTCCAATTGCGTTCGACGCATTACCGAAACCAATTTGGAACCCACTTGTTGAGCTTAGCCACTTTTTCAGGGAGCTTACATCGACAACACTAAATGTGAATCAATTAAAGGATATGGAAGTCAAGATACCCGTTTTGTTATGTAATCTAGAGCAAATCTTCCTGCCGAGTTTCTTTGATTATATGGAACACATTCCAGTTCATCTACCTTATGAAGCAAGAGTTGGTGGCCCAGTCCAATACCGCTGGATGTATCCATTTGAGAGGTAAACAACATCAACTATTTTACTTAATACATATGAAATTCACGAACACGAAATCGTAGTTTAGCTTTCCCTAAAACTAGTAATTGTTTGTATGTATCCCTCTTTAATAGGTTCCTACACTCCCTTAAACACAAAGTCAAGAACAAGACACGAGTGGAGGGTTCCATTTGTGAAGCATACTTAGTAGAGGAGACTTCCACTTTTGCCTCTTTTTACTATCTGGACGAAGTTAACACGAGAAGGACAAGGATGCCTAGAA
Source organism: Sophora flavescens (assembly GCA_030762895.1). Classification (NCBI taxonomy): domain Eukaryota; kingdom Viridiplantae; phylum Streptophyta; class Magnoliopsida; order Fabales; family Fabaceae; genus Sophora; species Sophora flavescens. The sequence goes on from CM061064.1 coordinate 59,742,783, forward strand.
ACGTTGATTCGAGCGAAGGAAGTTCAGCTAGTCCTCCTATATCAATATTCAACTATCCGGGTAGATTTAGTGGCAAATCAAAAGGATATTTCTTGGAACAGCATGACATTAATGTTGCTCTTCTGTATATCCTTCAAAATTGTGAAGAGGTGGCACCATATTTAGAGTAAGTTTCTACAATGTCTTTTCTAAGTTCAATTGACATTTATGATTATTAATCGTCCTGCTGTTAATCTCCCATATGTAGGATGTACGACAATTTTCTAAGGGATCTCCAACCTGACATTTCAAACGATCAGGTTGATCGAGAAATTACTTCTCACTTTGCTACGTGGTTCAGTAAATATGTAGGTTAAGCATCTTCATTTGTTGCAATACATTTTATCTCCTTAAATATATAGCATGTATAAGAATAATATAATATTTGATTTTTAGGTACTAGATCCAAAAAACAGTGTTCAAAATCCATTGTTGACAAATTTGGCATTGCGGCCTAATGATTGTTACATCATGGAATACTTACATTGTAAATGGATATAAATTTAACACAAAAACATGGAATGAAGGAATGCAGTCGTGTAACTATGGTGTTTGTGTGCGAGTCACTGATGGCAATGTAGAGGATGATTTCTATGGGGTTCTAACTAACATCCTTGAACTCGATTATATCGGTTTCCCCGTGATAAAGTTAGTTATCTTCAAGTGTGATTGGTTTGATCCTAATCTTGACGTAGGGACAAAAATCGATAAAAAATATGGTATTGTTCAAGTTAGGCTGTCTTGTAGGTATAATAAGGCGTACGAAGATGATGAGTTTTCAAGACCCCACATACCGTTGCAAATTACGCCTAGGACATTATTGTTAATTCTCGGCGGACATTTCCGGAAATGGGGAAGAAGTTGAAAGAGAGCTAATGGATCAATCCGAGTTGGACGCATCTAGCGAAGGCACATTCCGATCAAGTGAGACTGATGAGAGTGAGGGTGAATTTAGTGACGGAGATTCTACTTAGGTACTTTATTTATGTCATAATTCATTGTGTAAATGTCATTCTACTTAGGTAATTTATTTTTGTATTATTTACACTGTTGTGTAATCATTTTTTCATTTTTTACACAGATGGTAGATTCCTCTAGAGGTAGGGGTGGTCGTCGTGGAGATCGTGGAGAGGCCGTGTTCGAGAGTCTCTCCGCCGGCCGACCCCGCAACCTTCGAGATCGAGACCACCCTACCAACACCTCGTGGGACGGGACACATCGGGGTGATGGAGTTGCACCCCTTACCCAGCCTCATGTGGTTGGGACACAGGCTGCACCGTCATCATCCACACCTATGACAGGACCATCATCATCATCGGGACAGGAGAGCCGTGGTCCATCCGATAGGAGGATTCTTCTTATCCCCATGGGAGATAACGAGTAAGCTAATTTAATTTTTTAATATATATAAAGTATCGTTAATTTCTATTTACTTGTTTTATTTATTTATTTATAACATTTATTAATGTTCTAATTTTGTTGCAGCTTTCTGCCCGCGAATGGACCTTCTGGTTCGATATTGAAGATCCTGCGACGCAAGTTTGATGGTCCATGGCCTACATGGAAGGCCATCCCAGGGGGCCATAGGGATCAGTTGTTTAAAGAGTTTAAGGTAACAATTTATCAAGTTATTTAAATTAAATTTACATTATATATATATATATATATATATATATATATATATATATATACAGACGAATTTCCTAACAACTGTAAGTTGCAGAAAGAGTATAGGTGGGACGTAGCTTTAGAGGGTCTCGTCAGGGACATATTTGAGCATAAAGGCTCACCGATCATGAAGAATCTGGCAAACAAGCTGAGGAAGGGTAAGAATAAGGGGAAGTGGGTGGATCCTGAGATCAAGAGGCAGCTGGACCAGTACTGGGCTACTGAGAAGTTCCATGCCACAGCTCGGCGTAATCGAGCTTCTGATGGTGGTGCATGTGCTTGGACCAGCGGGTCTAATTCAGCCGCCACCCACTACGACGAGCTGGTAATACTTAAAACTTTTGACTTAGTATACTATTTAATGAGTTTTCATTTTTAAATATTCTTATGAATTTAAGATTATATTTTTCTATGCAGAAAGCACAGAAACAGCGGGCCCCCACTACTATGGAGTTGGTGGAGAGGACGAAAAAGTTGAAGTCGGGGACATGGGTCAACGACGAGACCCGTAACTGTACTGTAAGCAAAAAAACAATTTAGTGTTTACTTGTAATTTATTATAATTGATTTGTTAATACTGATTATAATTTTATCTAAATCTCTTCATCTATACTTTACTGGTGGGTTTCAACGAGAAAAAGGACGATGCCATATCACGTGCCTCACAGTCACAAGATGAGGCCTTGACAGGTGATGGGCCCAGCTCTCCTATCTCCGTTGACTATAATGCCATTTATTTGGAGGTCGTCGGGGGCAGGAACAAGAAGGGGCACATGTATGGCCTCGGACACCTGGGAGGCGAGTTTATCGCTTCATCATCCGGCACGCCTGTTCCTTCCTAAGCCGATACCGTCCCTCAGGAGCAGTTCAACCAAATGCAGGACACCATCATGCAACAACGCGAGCTTCGAGAGAAGAAGCGAGAGAGAGCAACGAGATGGCGAACAGTTGCACAGATTGACTCGAGCACACAGCGGTGATGCAGGCGAGCATCGAAAGGCGGACACTGCGGCTGGTGTTGGAGCAGATGATGATCCAGACTCCAGTTGCTTAGGGTGATGCTGATGGTTGTGCCGCCTGCTGCTGTTCCTCCAGTTTCGTCGCCAGCTACTGATGCTGCTACTGCAGAGGACGATCAGATAGCAGACGTCGGCAGCACGGACGCTGAGGATGATTGGGTTTCTCCACCTCCCCCTCATCATGACTGATTTTTTTTTTCATTTTTTTGATTTTAAACGATTCTTGTATGACACTTTGGATTATTTTTTTTATATATATTCATTATTTCTTATGATTGTATATTTCATTAGTAATTTGGTGTGTTTTATTAGTAATTTTACTAAACTTTAAAGAAAAACAAAAAAATTTATTATTTTAAAAATTAAATTTAAAAAAAATTTAAATAAAATCCAGTTTAGCGACTGAATTAGCAACCAATAATTCGGTGGCTAAACTTTAGTTAACATTAAAAAATTGTGGTCTAGCGATCGAATATCGGTCGCTAATATAGGTTAACAGTAACCAACATTAGCGATCGAACTAGCAACCGATTATCGGTCGTTAAAAATGGTTACTCAAACAATGTGACCAACCGTGTAGTGACCGTTTTTTATTATATAGCGACCGAAATTACGGTCGCCATTTAGCGACCGAATTAATATTTCGGTCTCTAAAATCTTGGCGACCAAATTATCAGTCACCACCATGAATCGGACGTTAATTCGGTCGCTAAATTAAATAGCAACCGAATTAGAAAGTTTAGCGACCGAATATGTCGGTCGCTAAATAGTTGATTTTTTGTAGTGTATACTCCCTCCGGTCTCTATTATAAGTAAAAAAGTCCCAAAGTTTTTGGTCCAATATATAAGTAAATTTTGTTTTCCAATGACTCATTTAATGACATTATTCTCAAAATACCCTTCATTTAATACAAATTAATTCCAATGACTCATTTAATGGAGATTGAAGTTTTAGATGAAGGGTAATTTAGGTAATAAATCTAATTGTTTACAAAATTTAATGAGATTAACTAACTACCTAAATATATGTATTTTATTTAATTTTTGTTTATAACATAGATCGGATGGAGTACCTATTAATTCCATTCATTTATATATCAAACTTTTCTTAATTAAAACAAAAGAGTTACTGTGATAAGAAACTACAAACCAAGGCTTAGGTACACATTTATTTACATCATTAGTAAGTTTCGGATAATTTTTTTTAAGGTAAGGTAATCATATGTCACCATAATTTATTGAAAAAAAATAAAAACAAAAGAAAATAAAAGTATGGGGGACATAAACCAAAATTCATGTAAAATAAATCATCTAAACTTAATATTAGTTTTACTATTCCTCATCATATTATATTTCTGAGATTTAGATAAAACCACCATGAAATCAGAATCAACTTCAACAGCATTATCATTATTTAACTTCTCTGCTGAGAGAGAGTTATTCTCTAGGTCATCCTCATCCCTATTTCCTAAAAATTTGGCAAGTATTCTCATACCATGAGCAACATTAGGATGTATAGGGATTGAATTAGACTCAGGAGAGTCTGAAGATTCTTACCACTAACTGTTAAATCACAAGTAGCTATGGAATGCTCGGGCACCAGAGTATTAAGTGTCAGAATTAAAGTGAACAAATAATATAAATTATAAAAAGATTATATATATTACTCCATCCGGTCCTTAATATAAGAAACAAATTGATACTTTTTTTGTGTCCAAATATAAGAAACATGCATAAATTTTTTATATATATTAAATGCTAACTTTCAATATTGCCCTTATTAATTATTGTCATTAATTTTGTACCATCAGAATATTAATTAAAATTAGAAAAAGTATTTTTAAAAATTTATATAAATATTAATTATAATTAATTCATTTCAATATATTTTGATATTTGTATCTTAGAATTTTATTTCTTATAATAATGATTGAATGCAGTATATTATATGTGAGAAAATGAGAAAATATATACCGTGGTTATAATCATAAGTGAGTGAGGGTGAGCAGTAGTAACAACTAACAACGATTACTTTTTTTTGACAAAGAACTAACAACGATTACTGATTTACTGTGGATGGGGATTGCATTTGAGAGTGCATTGGATACTCTGAGCGATGGTACACATTGATAATGGTGCGTCCAGAGTCATCTGACGGTGGTTTTTGTCCTCATGTGAGTTTTGACATAAGATTCTGCCACGTGGGAATAAAATAAGGAGTAAATGCAAAAATAACATGAAGTGTGTGAAGCACGTGGACCCCACCTTGCTTTTCTTAAGTTTTTTTTTGACTTTTTCTTTCTTTCAAGGGTGGCCCGTGCCACGGCTGAAGTGGAACCCACATTAGAATATAATCAGAAGATTCGAATGCAATGTACAGCAAGCAAAGCAATCTCCAATCACCGTTCAAATCAGCATCTGACGGCTACAACTCACCCGTGAAACACAACAAGTTTCATGTTTTGCCACCTTTCTGCATGTGATTCCATTTGGTGGTGTAGCAGTAATACCACCCACTTCAATTATTTCCATGTAAATTATGCAAAATTAGTTTATATCCGATAACAATTAAATGATCACATGATAAAATATTGATAAGTATCAAACATAGAGGAAAATTTTCTGGACAATTTGTACAGACACTATAGAGCTCATAAGTATCTTGTGAGTAATAAAATATATGATGAAATAAAAGAAAACAATATATAAGTGGGATGAATACTTTTATACAATATTGGACATCATTTTTATATCCAAATATCTCTCCAAACATAAATATATAACTTTGTTTAAAAGTTTACATATTACTTCATAATAATGGACAAAGTAGTGCTCATACTCAAAAGAATGTGTGTTGCTTTCATGACGGATTGACAGATGCGTAATTTTACAATTGGCAGTATTTGTAGTTCGTACATCATTTGAGTATATTATAAAAGCTGAATAGCGTGTCCGGAAGGTTACTAAAGAAGGAGGGGGGGCAACGTGAGAAAAGAACCAAAGTTGATTTACCTTCACTTTATTCCAATGTATAGATAACAAGAATATCTATACATTTTAAATAAATGGTAAGAGATTTGAGCATTTTAAATAAATGGTTAGAAGTTTGAATTTTGTTTTTGTGTATAAAAAAAATCTGATTGAGATGGGAAAACTCATATTGTGTGTCCTTCAGATTTTCCGACGGAGATTAATCACTGCTAACTATGGTGAATACTTCGTACCTGTGTCATGGTTACAGAAAAAGAAAAGAAAAGAAAGATAACAAGTAAGAACTATTTCCATCTTGTTTCGTTGAGAAGATGAAAAGGAAAGAAATAGAAGTTTAATTTGTACGTACTTTTAAGAGTCAAATATTTTTAATGCTGTATCGATTTTTAAATTCTAATTGATTGACGGTATAAAAAAACTTTATACCATTAATATATGCCAATTAGTAAATCCATAGTTAAATGTCAAAAGTAAATTTATTTTCTCTCTCTTGATAGCTTGGCTTTCTTCATCAACCCTCTTCCTCCTATCATTCCATAACCATTCTACTTTTTTCGTGTTTTTTTTTTTAAATTTAAATGCATAAAATGCCTAAAGTCTCATGCCCCGAAGAAAAGGTATCATTCATATCTATTTGATATTTTAAAAAAATCAGAACTCTATATAGTTTTTCCAAAATGATCAAACGGATTTTTCCGGTAACTAAGAAATGTCTGATCTTTGATTTGTTCTTAGCAAATATAAGATAAAAGAAAAATCCCCTCAATGGATTTGGATTCCCCGCGTTTACGTATTCATGAAGTTACAAGATACACCAATGGATCAATCTTGTTTTTTATTTTTTTATTTTTTTAATGCATACTCAAATACATCTAATGGTCTATATCAATAAATGCGTGAAAATAATAAATGCACGAAATCCAAATCCCACTTCAACACACCTTCGATCACATGGACTCACTTTCAATTTAATGGATGTTACTTGAATTTCAATCAATAATAAAGAATGTATTGAAATGATATAAAATAATGTATTGCCACCATTGCTTTAAGGCAAATGCTAATCATGACCATTTGATTAAAGAATCCAAAGAAGTAATCAATATATTAAGAAATGATGTGTATAGTTTCCTAATAATAAATTACTTTGTATTAATTTCTTAGAGTACTTGTTAGAAAAATTCAATATTTAAGTGACTAAAGTCGTACGTACTATCAGTGTAAAAAGTCTTATACATATATCTATTAACATGTTGACATGTATATTTTTATTTTAATAACTAAAAGATAAAAATAACAATAATATTGATTGATCAAGATATTATTGGATATCAATATAAACATCTTTTTCACTAGCAGTGCATAAAACTTAAACTCGTGTTTAAAAGTGATTTGACCTGTATTGCTAGGTCTAATGAAACACTACAAATATTTAGTGATTCAAGCGCCCTATAAAAAAAATAAATTTTTAAGGCAAATGTTAAGGATATTTGTTAAGAAATAAAAATATATATTTTTATTAAAAAGTGTTGTATTCAAGAAGTGGTGTGTGTATTTTCCAAAAAAAAAAATTAACTTCTTATTGATTCCTTATTTTAGTGGGTCATAAGTCCATGACTCTTCTAAAATGAGTTTGTTTCTATAGTCGCAAAGTAAGAGTCTATCATTATTTAATGAGTTGCGATCTCAATATACTTTATCAAATTAAGGGTTAATATATCGTTACTTTCTCATTTTAGAGACAAACTTACTTTAAATGAGCTCTTTCTAACTTGGGGCGTCAGTTAGCAAAACCAAAATTAAAAGGGTCATGTGAAGCAATGACCCAAGAACATTGGTTAAGCAATAAAAAAAAACTAAGTTTTCCTTGAAAAAAATAAATATATCACTTATTTTAAAAAATCAATTCATAATAAAAGCTTTCTTATCTTGATTCCTTAAGGAGTCGATACGAAGTAACATTCATCATTTTGTTGGTACATCAAGGGTATCTTATGGCCGATAGCCAGAGACTAATTCATTTAAGGCGTAAAGATTAGTGAAGTGAGTTTTGCTTCTCCCAATAAATTTTTTTCCGTATATATGGTAGAAGTCAAACCCCTAATACTCCCTTGGATCTCTATTATAAGCAAAAATTAAATAAAACACATATATTAAGATGGTTAGTTAATCTCATTGAATCTTATAAAAAATTAGGTTTGTTACCTAAATTACCCTTCATCTAAAACTTCGATCTTCATTAAATGAATCATTGAAATTTGTATTAAATGAAAAGTATTTTGGGAATAATATTATTAAATGAGTCATTAAAAAACAAAATTTATTTATATATTGAACCAAAAACTATAAAACTTTTTTGCTTATAAGAGAGACACCATGTTTAAGAAACACCTATCTACCAAATGTGCTGCACATTATCGGTAACATTCTCCAATTTTAATTAGTGCTTGGACTATTGACTACTCTTTCTCCCCGTCTGACGCATTATTGAACCAAAGGATTGAATTACAACTTTCAAGAATTGGATTCCTCATACTTTAATTACTTTCAGCTACCTCCCTCTTGTGTTACTAAAAGAGAGTTTAATGTTTATCAGATCACCATCAGGTTAGTGCATGAATATGAGCAGCCCGATCCTATAGGTCAGCTAAGAGTTGGGTGGGTTGGGTCATAAATCCTCCAGACTGATTTAATTTATTCTGGCTAGAGGTTTAATGATCTCAATCCAAACAGTTATGACCAGTACTTTAGAATAATTAAGAGAATGATAACCAATGCCTTTGGGAATTGGTTAAAGAATCAAAATAAGAAAATTTGCATGAGAAAATAATGTATTCAATATATTGAAGAGAAATGCTAAAGAGTGTCATAGGCATTAAAGAACCAAGAAAAGAAACTTTGTATTGAAAACCGATGCATTTAATGTTTGAAGAAGTTAAATACTTAGTTTCCCCACAAAAACTTGCTTCTTATGATTCCTTAAACAGTATCCTAAGGGCACTCGTTAGCATGACCTTATATTGAAAAATGTTGCACTTAATTTTCTGATTCAAACTTTCCTTTTATGATTTCCTTAATCAATGTCTAGAGGTGGGTATATGGACCCGGGTCCGCGGACAGTCCGCTAAACCCGCAGTCCGCGTGGACTTGGACTAGGCAAAAAACGAGTCCATTTAAATACGGGCTTTTTGGGTCCGGTCCGTTTAACCCGCGATTTTAACGGACCCGGTCCGCGGACCCGTGAACTTTTAGTAATTTTTTTTTTACCTATACTGGGCCACAAAACCAGATCATAGGCCCTAAGTTAGGGTGTGAAGTGAGTCCCTAACCCTAAAAAGTAATAATACCCTCACTACCTCAGCCTCACGCGCTCACACCTTATACTGCTGTGTTTGTTCCTGCCAATCTGCCATGGCATTGCTGCTTCGTTCTTCCCTGCTGTCAGCTGTGTTCATCCCTAAAGTTCGTCCCTACCATTGTTGTGTTCGTCCCTCACTGCCTCGGTCTCACGCGCTTCCCTGCGTTGTAGCATTCAGTGTGATATCTAGTCCAAGTGATATCTTACTCTTTATTTCATTTTTGTCACTTTAATAATATTGCCAGGTTGAGTCATGACTTATTTTTAACAATGATTGACTTGATCTTAGCTAATTGATTCACATCCTTTATTTGTTCATTGCATGCTTATTAATTACAGATTTAGCTTATTTTTTTATTTTTTATTTTTCTGTAAGTGTGGTTTGACAATAAGCAAGTTGGAAAATCTTCTTTGTGAAGTTCTAATGTCCTCTAAATATGTATGCTGAAATGTGTTGTGTGTATATTAATAGTGTCTCAAATAATTTGATCATATTTTTCAATTTGGAACCGGTTCAGTTTACATTTTTCAATTTGGAACTGGTTCAGTCAGTTTGCAGAGTCCACGGACACTCCGTTTAGTCCACGGACTATGCGGACCGAACACGGACTCTATTTTTTAGAGTCCGTTTATCATGCGGACTATTAAGTCCGGTCCGTTTAATTGCTGACTTATGGAGACCGGACGGGTCCGCATACCCAACTCTATCAATGTCCTTAGGACACTCGTTAACAATACCCAAATAATTATGTGTTATGGGTATCAAATACTTTTAGATTCATATTTCGATCATTTCCTTTTCTTTTTTCCTTCTCTTTTTTACTCTCATGTTAAAAAAAAAAGGCACAAAAACAAATTTTAGTGAATCCTACGTATAAAAGCAAATTTGCTTGTGTCTATGCCTCTAACATGATATGAGAAAAGGAGAAAAAAAAAAAAAGGATCCTAATCCTTTCATGCGTTTTTTTTTTATTAATGCAAGTGAAATAATACAATAACTAGATAGATAACAGTATATTATGTTAATCACTAAAGTTAGCTTATGAAATATTAGATCTCTTGCTCTGTTACTCTCACTTAACTGTAAGTAACGGTGTAACTTACACCGTGTAACCTTGACAGTGGTGCTAGCTGGGTTCTCCCGTGTAGCAATGCTCAGGGTAAATGCAAATATGCAATGTCATGTAAGAATGATTTACTAGCAAGTAGTCGTATGTATATGCTTCTCTCAATTCCTGAGTAATGAATGCAGCAGGATAAACTAATTCATATGATGAATTATATTACTAGTTTTTGATAACTAGTAATTTCATTTTACAGCCCACCAATTAACGTTGGCAAACTGAAACTATAAAATGTTTTGGTTTTTTCCCAATAAGACAACTCTAAACTAAACTTGCTTGTGATGTGAACAAGCAAAAGCATACTACCCTTAAATCATTAATGGGTTACTCCCAACATCAGTGTCACTTAAAAACTTCCAACATCATTCATATCCCAAAGCCTTGAATAACTAAACGCCCTTGCCCTTTTCTCATACAAGCAATATATAATATAACCACACAAAATTCAAGCTACAAAAGGCATCTGTATTAATGTTTCAATCCTCAATCTGCAGGCATGAAGTGTTTGAAATTGTTAAAAGAAACAACAGTTCTTGGTACCCAAAAAATTGGTTTTCATGAAACACGATGTGGTGAATAACAACACTAATGGCAAAAAACTTGCCACCAATTGAGGTAGACAGGTTCAGGGGAATTGGTGCACAATGAATCTCAAATTTACAGCACAGCAGTTTGCATCAACCACAGTAATGCTATATGGCCGTTAGCTCCTCCAAAATTACAGTGACAAAAAGCCCCAATTGCTACTCCAGATTAATTTTCCTATCACATTGGGAAAACCCAGCCAATGGGCAGAGAGGTGACCTCTGTATAACCTTTTATTCTTTCATTATTTTGATCAGTCTGGTACCAAGATAGTAAGACATTCAAAATACGAAGTTCTCAATTATGGCAAAGTAGCTCTGACTTCTTTCCTATCAGCACCAAATGCCTACGATTCAAAAGAGCATCAGTGTAAGAGTTGAGTAAAACATGCCCTCTAGCAAGTAACACAGATAAAGGGGAGCCTAGTCACAAGACTCCCACCCATTTTGGGTCTGCGGATGGTTAGATGTATACACAATAATATTAATTGTTAATCGCTTGAATGTATTTGCAGCTGCATCTCTTTTTTTATGTAAATCTTAAAAACCAAGAATCCTGTCATTTTACCCACTTTGATACTTTAACTGTCTGAAAATCAAATCAAACTACCCGACTATATCTGTTCTCATAAATTCTGGAGGCAATATTTTTTTGGTTTCCCAGAGTGTCCTCCCACCCGATAGGTGAGAGACTAATCTCCCGGGGTATTGTGACGCGCCTACGCGGACGACCCCTCCCAAGGATTTTTTTTCCATACACATGAACCCAGGGATCGAACCCAAGACCACATGCTTAAGGGACCCAAGCCGTCTTACCGCTTGGACCAACACCACATTGGTAAATTCTAAAGGCAATATAATCCTAAATATAAAAAACATTACTTCCCTCAATTTTAAAGCAAAAGACTGTGAAACCTGCCATAAATCATTCGATTTGTTTATACTTCAAATTCATATAACAATGAATTGGGATGAAATCAATACCTCAACCCCGAGACCTTTAACATATACGTTTGTAAATAGATCAGATGGATCTGGCATTGGACTCTCCTGGAAATCAAAGAATAGAAAGAACTCATTGTAAATCATATGCAGCCAATACAGAATATGTGAATCTACAGCATGCTAAACAAAAAACACGAGCAAAAAGAATAAACAGCAAAGATGTGCTTTTCACCTTTGCTTTAGCGATGGCTTCGTCAACTTTTTTTCTGGCTTCCTTTTCAGTGTCCTAAAAGAAGAAGACAGTGAATTTAATATCTTAGCACAGCATCAAATTCAAATGTTCAATTAAAACAGATATATCAAGACACTTGTGTGATAGGCTAGAAACCATTCAAAACAGGCCGTTCATCTTTACATATAGCAGTAGTAGTTATAGGCAGAATAAAACTAAATAGAACAGTAACTACCATAATAAAGGTCTAACAACTAACAACATATTTGGAAGCAAAACACAAATATATGCTAACCCATAAAATACTTAAGTGAAATCAGATGCCCTATCAAGTAATAAAGACAACAGTTTCTACTCATGGCTATCTCAAGGGGAAAAATATCCAGGCCAGGGTACATTTGGTCACAGATATCAAGATGAAAATCATAGTATGTGATACACTCTCTTGCTTGAAAATGGGTGCAGTACCAATATCTGGTGTGAATACAGGTGCAAGGTAAGGCAATTTTCAAAAATTTAGGGTACGTTTACGTTAGTATATATTATTGAAAATACAGAGAGAGACACAAAACAGAAGGGGGGAAAAAAGAATCACAGCACAGAAACGTTAAGGCAGCATCCAAAATATTTAAAAACAAATCCTGTGCTGACCAAGCTGGAACAGAAACAATGAGACTTACAGAACAGATTTATGGTGTAGAGAAATATCTAGTCACCACCACTCGCTCATCACAACTCCGTGTCACCACCACCTACCACCACCATAATCAGTGTTGAAGGACAAACAAATGAACAGGGAAGGCGAAAGTCTGACGGTTGTGACTGGGTAACACGAAAAATGAAAGAGGGAAGGGAGACCTAGCATGAAAAATGACAATGCTTTTGGACAAAATCATCCAAACCGGTTGAACCAAGCTGCACCCAAGTCGCACCCATTTTCATAAGAAAAAAATTATTGGTTTATACCTTGAATGTACCCATACATATGTGTACCCATGCTTCAAAGTTTACGCATAACCAACTATGAAAAATATCACATTTCACAATTGAAAAGATAAAGTATGAATTCCAGCTTCATTCTAATCACCTTGAGCTCTTTTTCAGTAGCAATCTCGTGAGACAATAACAGCTTTCTTACTCTCTCAATTGGATCACGCTCCTATAATCATAATAGCCAACAAAAAAAAATTTAAATATATAAAAATGAATTCCTCAGTATTAAACAAATAGAACGTTATATGATGGGGAGTGTGTTTAACCTGTCTAACACCAGAAATTTCATCACGTGTGCGGTATGTGCTGCCAGGATCGGACATGGAGTGGCCGTGGTATCTGTAAGTGTCCATTTCAAGTATCTGGACAGAATAATCAACAAGATAGAGTAATCAATAAAAATCCAACAGAATAAACTTTGATAAAATATCAAAACTACACAAATGCCAGAAAATATTAAAATTAAGCTATTTATTTAATACACCAATCCTTTGTATCCATGCAATCAGTGTTGTTTACTATATAGTTAGAAGGGGAAAAAGCCACTGCTATGGACATACAGCCTTCCATAGGGCAATAAACATCTTTTTCATTCTGTATCAGATTGAAGGACGACCAACATATGCCCAAAACAAACCATATTCCGAAGAATGCTAACTATCAAAATCATATCCTCAACTTATTTCAAACATGGATTTAATTTTGATAGTCACTGGAAGAGTCTTTAACGCTTTCATTTAATCTTGCATTGTCACATCATTAAAAAAGTTAGACTCACACAACAACTACTTCAGAAGTCACACTCTTTTAAAGACATGGCAATACATAATTGAGTGATAGCATAAAAACTTTTACACCGAGTCAAACTTTTTTAATGATGTGAGAATGCATGATTGAATGATGGTGTGAAAACCTTTACAAATTAAACAATTCACATAAAAAAGATGAAATAATTAAAAAGAAAACCTTTCAAAAGTTAACCAATACATTCCTTAGATCAGTAACCCATAACATTCAACTTTCCAGTAAAAAACATTCCTTTCCACAAAGGTTCAAACTGCGAAGCAATTAGTGAAGTACAACTGACAAAATTCATTGCTCCTAAATGGCTTCTCACTAAGATCACCATTTGTCAAATGACACACTTTATATTATCAAGCTATTTCCTAACCATTACTAGAATCGGGAAAAAGAACTTTCAAGCTATTATGATAGAAGGGGAACTGGAATTACTTAGAACAGTTAGTCAGTCAGTTAGTTAGAGGGTTCAGCTAAATAAATAGGGGAGGAGAGTAAGGGAGAGGGGATTTGAGAATTGTTAAGTTGTCGGAATTGAGCAAAGGCTCAGTTGGAAAAAAGGGGCAACCTTTGTGAAGGGGAAAACCTTGGAGGAGAGTTTCTCTCCTTATTTGTTGATTTTCAGATCATTTCAAGTAATAAAGATTCATTCTTTTCTTTCACTTTTTCATGTCTGCTTTTGAGTTCCTAACACAAGCAAACTGTCAATTCTACAAATCTGTAAAATAAATTATTCAGATACACACGAGGCATAATGTCAAGTCCTATCCATCAGGCAAGAGACATCTAGGGTCCGTTTGATTTGCTATTTTTCAAGAAACAGCACAGTACAAACTACCTTGTTACATGTTTGATTTACAAATTGGTTTTTGGGATTGGACAAAAGTAAGATGATGGACAGAACAAAAGTATAAAATTTTGTTACCTACTTAACCAAGGGACAAGTTTTTGTCCTATGCACAAAATAAATGAAATGACAAAATTATCCTCCCAACCCCTCACTCTTGGTCACGTCTTCATCCCCATTAGGCCACTCCCCAGTAACCCACCTCCGCTTCCTTATCCACTGCACATATCCTCTTCCCCCTTCAAATGTGGAACAAGCTGCATATATCCTCCACTGCACCTCTTCGTCCCCAGTGACCCGTCCCTCTTCTACAATAGCTTTTCTGCGCTGTGTTTATATGATCTTTTTGTGTATATCTAGCTTATGTTTCTAGGCTAATTTTAAGATTTAAAGAGAACTTGAATTATATTAAATTATTTTATTTTATTAACAATATACAAGTATGATAATACTATAAATTATATAAGCATTTCAATAATTTATTATAATCTATTTTAATTTAAAATATGGTAATTAAAAAATATAAATAAAAATTTATTTATCAATGTTATTATAAATTAAAAATTATTTTTTAAAAATGATTAACAAAAACTTGAGAATATACACACATTATCAACAAATTATAAGTAACAGAATAGTATGGCAATAATTTAATTTTAAATAAAAAATAATTTAAAATATAAAAATCTTGTTCTGTATCTTTTCATAATGCAAATCAAATATTATATAGTACAAAGGGCATTTTAGTAAAATTTACATTGTTCTGTCCAATACGTAAGCATACCAAACAACATACTGTACAAAATCGTTTGTGCTGCACATCGAATAACAAACACCATACAACACAAAAAGTTGTGTTGTGACTCAATTAGTTGTACTTCATCATTGCTCGTCGTTTTTCTTCCTGCTACATCTGCATCGCGAATCAAACGGACCCCAAATGATCTAATTATGATAACTACAACAATCTTATATGCAACACTTGTGGCAAGAAAGCTCAAACAATCAAATCTTATATGCACCAAGTATACCTTAATTCAAATAGCTATACATAAAACTAAGTCTAATGAGTAATGACTATAAAATCTTCATTGTTAATTCCAACACTTGTAAGGAGTTCTGTCATTTATTATCAGATTAATGAATAAAGTAAAACACTCTGGCCCTAAGGCTAAAGCCTAAAACTAATATAATAACCAATAAATTTGTTATGGTTGGTCCCTCTTAAGCTAAAGAGTTATGTCAAGCATTAGTAGATGAATGATCAACTTATAACATCCAATTGCTAACGGTTACTTTTAAGAGAGAAACTCAATTATAAAACAGTAAATAAATGTACTCACAAGGGGGCCATTCTTCAAAGCATGCTCCTTTGCAAATTTGCAAGCCTGTTTCACGGCAAGAACATCCATGCCATCTACCTGTACAAAGTATAAATATTCATTAATCAATTAACACATTTATTGATGTGCAGACAGTCATGCATACATGTACACGCCGACACTCATCAAACACATACTAACCAAGTTAGCAAAGAACTTAAATGTCCACCCAAAACATCCAACATCTAGCAAACAAATCCAACATATTTAGACATCAAAAATGAAGATAGGAATAGAAAATGTTGAATTGGAAGGTTTTAAGTAGGGAAAGAGGAAAAGAGATAAACAAACTAAGAAATAATAAGACCGATGTTGATTTGATATGGTGATGATGTAATTACAAAAGACAACCCTCAAGCTGAAGCTTACTAAGCTTTAAGCTTGTTACACGAAAACAATGCATTTCCCCTCAAATTAAAATTTCAAATAAAAACATAAACTGAGCTCCATGAAAATAATGGTTAGAAGACAGCTCAAGGATGTTGGAGAGGCCGGAGAGAGTTGCTGGAAAGATAACTTCGCAAGATAGCTGGAATGATCATCAGCCTTACAGAAATTTCTTAGCAAGCAATCTAACAAAGCAAGGTCCGAACTCCTCAAAACCGCATTTGGAAGCTTCAACAGCAATATCGGAGACCCAAATTATTTAAAATTCAAATTAACGCGACAACTACTTCCGGGACTGAGACGAGGTCAGTGCATCTGGGACAAGGGGCCAAGGCTAGTGCATCTAGGTCAATGAGTTGGGCTAGTGAGTCATAGCCAACATAAGTCAATCATCGACGAAAATAGAAGTCACCACTAATCTGATTCATCCGTGGGAAAGGAGTAACCATTGGAATGATCGTCGGTGGGAAGAGAAGCCACCGGTATGATCCATTAGTGGATAAGAATTGCATGCAGTGTTATCGATGGCAGCCTATGGCGGCCGGCCAAAAATCCGCCATACATTATAGTGGATGGCGACGCGGCCAGATGTATACATAACAAAAATTACATAAATAAATATAAAATCCAAAACACTATCAACATAAGTCAAGAGCCATAAACTAAATTGATAGAAAATGTCATATAAGTCTCATAATTCAAATAGAAAATGTCATAAACCATCAAGTTCAAGACTTCATAATTCAAAATAACAACAAAATGATAAAAACATGACAAACACAGTAAATGGCTATTCCTCTTCCTCAACCCCAACATAATCAATTTCTTGGTTATCTAATGGGGCATATCCCTCTTCCTCTTCTCCATCAGATTTCTCAAAAACAAGTAACTCTTGTTCATCTTCAGATGCCTCAGAATCATCCTCAAATTCCAATTCTTCACTTGGATCAACTGCTATCTTTTTCCCCTTGCCCTTACTCCCCTTAGAGGTTGAACTTGCACCAGGACCTTTCTTATAAGCTTTGGCAGCAGTTGCAACACTTGATGCTCCCTTTCTTTTCCTTGTTTTCTGCCTAGTAAGTGTTGTAGGCTCCCCAACTCCCGAATCCTCATAAACAGTTCCCCAATTTAGTGTGTCATCATCATCAAAAACCAACTCATTCCCAACATCATCATTATTATCATCCATCTCTCCAACAAACCACTCATTACACTCATCAATGTCATTGAGTGTAATTGGGTCAATTTCATCTTTAATACTATGTCTATGATGGAGTTGTTGGTTATATTTGACATAAACCAAATCATGCAACTTCTTATGGTCAAGCCTATTTCTCTTTTTTGAGTGAATCTGAAACATAAATATAATTGAAGAAGTGTTAATACTTAATTAGGCTTGACCACACTTATAAAATAAACTCAAGATACTTACTTGCTCGAATACACTCCAATTGCGCTCACATCCAGATGCACTACATGTCAAGTTCAAAATCTTGATAGCCAATTGCTGCAAATTTGGAGCCGAGAAGCCATACATTCGCCACCATTGAGCTACAAAATCAGAGTGTATGACTTAGAATTTAAACATTAAACTTAAAAGAATTGAAATAGTGAAATTATTAGAAGATGGGGTCTTAGTTTCTCACCAGGAGCGACGACTTTTCTCTGTGTTATTGTAAATCCAGAACCAAAGAGACATTGTGATCTTATAAATAGGCAACTCGGCTAGTATCTTAGCTTGCACATCCTTACTTGGCACCAACCTAGAGATGCAAGCATACAACCCATTGTGAACCTCCAAATCAAACTCCAAGTCGGGATTGGAATAGAAAAACTCCGGGTTTAAATAGTGACCAGCTGCGTGCAATGGACGATGAAGCTAACAATTCCATCTATTGTCAATGATTTCAAAAACATCTTTGTATTTGCTTTCATTGTTGTTGAAAGACTTCATAATTGCTTCTTTGACCTTGTCCATTGCTTCATAAATATATCCCAAGGCTGGTTTTCTTTCACCATCAACAAGTCGAAGCACTCGTACAAGAGGAGCCATGACTTTAAGAATATAAACCACATTTTTCCAAAATGAAGGCATAAGAACAACCTTCGATGCTTGCCTCCCCTTAGCTTCCTTGGATAGCTTGTTTTTGCTCCACTCATCGGAAGTAAACATTTTTCTAAGATTGGCTTTTTCTCCATAAAGTCTCTCCAATGATAAAAATGAAGTAGCAAATCGAGTAACCCCATGCCTTACCAATTCCCTCTTGTTTGTGAATTGTCTCAACAAACTCAAGGTACTTGAATGACTGTAGATAAAACCAACAAGACCAATTCCCCTTTGAATTGTCTTCTTTATCAAAGGAATCTTTCCAATGTCTTCAAGCATTACGTCCAGGCAATGGGCTGCACAAGGAGTCCAGTAAAGATTTGGTCTCTTTTCTTCTAACATCTTTCTAGCTAGAACATAGGTGCTTCCATTATCTGTTATGATCTGAACAACTTTCTCCTCTCCAATCTCCTCTACAATAGAATCAAGTAACTCAAACAGTTTCTCACCGGTCTTCACAAATGCTGAGCCATCAATTGACTTCACAAACATCGTCCCAGCTGGAGAGTTCACCAAGAAATTAATAATGCATCTCTGCTTTCTATCAGTCCATGCATCCGACATAATAGAGCAACCATGTTTTCTCCACTGCTCCTTGTGATTTTTCAACAAATCTTCAGTGTTTTCCATCTCCATGTGTAAGAGTGGAACTCTAATAGCATGATAAGTAGGAGCTGGTAGATGTTTACCAAAGGCACCAACTGCTTCAAGCATTTCTTGAAAGCTTTCCAACTTAATACAGTTAAATGATAAACCAGCCTGATACCAAAAACGAGCAATTTTTTAATGGACCAGAAGAACTGCTTTCTTTTCACATGCCTCTCTAATGTTAGCTTGCCTCACTTCCTCCTTCTTCTTTTTACCAATTGCAGCTGGTGCAGCTGGTTTCCTGACATAGAGATCAATAGGCCCCTTTTAAGCAACTTTTTTCTTCCCTGTAGAAGCAGAACTTGCAGCAGCAGCACTAGTAGGTGTCATTTCCATCTCATCTTCACTACTCTCCACATAGAGTAGACTCTCAATTTCAGCTCCAGCACTTGGAACATAAACATAGTTGCTGCCTAGATTCTTTCCAAAGCACTTCTCTAACTTCTTTTGGACACTTGGTACAAGCAGCTACATTCCCCTTATTGCCCATTAAGTGTTGTTTGGCTCTAGTGATCCCTCTCTTCATGACTTTTGAACAGAAAGTACACACAACCAAGTTTGTCTCCTTCTTGCAATGGAAAACAGTATTTCCATCCAACATCAGCTCTGGAGAGGGCCCGTGAAGCATCAGAAGAAGCTGGTTCGCCTGCCATTTTCGAAAATGGCTGAAAAAAGGAGAAGGAAGAGAATGTTCGCTAGTCGCCGGTCCAAGGGTGGTCGCCGGAGGTCAGTGGTCGCCGGACGGTGGTCGGCCGACAGTGGGTGTCGCCAGAGAATGGGTGGCCAGTGGTGGGAGAAGAAAATGTGAAATGGGAGGAAGGGAAGGGATCGGCCGTTCTGCTGTTTGTTTGGAAGAAAAAGTCTGATTAGTGATATTAGGGTTTTCACCATTTTGGACCGGGTCGGGTCACAAAACCCATCTAAATGGGTCAGATTTTCCACCAAAAAACCCAACAACCCCGCCATTTCCGTCATGGCAGGCGATTCCGCCATGAGCCTCCACGTGAAACCCGCCATGCCACCGCCTCCGAATGGCGGTTCCTTCAAATCCCGCCACCGCTTTCCGCCATGGCGCCGCCATGGCCGCTATTTGGCAACACTGATTGCATGACAAACACTAGAGCAGAGCCAAAGATTTGAGTTTTCGAACACAGCAAAACATAACCTAAGAGAGCCAAACACATCGAGGTAGTTACTGAAAAGTGGTCCATAGAGGGAGGTGAGAACAGATCGGAAAAGAGCAGAGGCCGACGAGTTCGGCACTGGAAACGGTGGCCAGAAAGGTTGTCGGACGTGTCGGAGGAAGTAGCGCGCGTGCAGCTTCACACAGAAAGGACGAGATGCATGTGATGCAGTATGGGCGGTTGGACAGATCAGCGACCGGCGAGTCTAGTGATGGGGTCGGCGGCCGGAAACGACGGCAGACGGCGGCGGACAGCGGCTGACGGAGGTTGACAGGACAGAAACAAAGGTCGGAAAGACGAAGGACGTGCCGGAAAAGAACACAACGGAGGAGGGAAAAAAATGGCAGGATATATATATATATATATATATATATATATATATATATATTTGTAGGGCTGAGAAGATTAGAGTTCCTTTATACTTAGTAGAACTCCGCAGCGGAATAGTGATGAGACAGGTCACGGAGGATGGTACCGCTCTAATACCATGTTGAATTGGAAGGTTTTAGATAAGGAAAGAGGAAAAGAGATAAACAAACTAAGAAATAATAAGACCGATATTGATTTAATGTGGTGATGATGTAATTACAAAAGACAACCCCAATAGTCCTATTTATACTAAAAGTAGAATCCTAGTCATGATCAAATAGAGAATCAAATCATAAAATATAAATAAGAAATAAATCCTGAGAGATCATCTAAGATACTCTAAAATATTGTAAGATGTAAAAAGGTATTATCATATATTTCTCTGATTTTCTAACAGAAACCAACGACGACACGAAAAGATGATGCCACGGAAGCATCAACACAAGAACATGGAGAACAACACAATGCCATGCCAAACCGTCAACCTCAATCAGACACTTAGAAGAGGTCCAGACATGACTTAGAGATGCCAGTTTAAAAATAAAAGAAGTTGTGGCCTTAAATCTGATAGAAATAAACTAACAAAAAAGGTTCTTAATAATATGATAGAACTGGATCAATTGAACTAAGCAATTACTGAATTATACTGTATTATTGAAGAAACAGAGAAGACAATGACAGCGAAATAGAAAGAGATAGAGAGAAAGAATACAAGAAATGCCCTGCCAAGAATGTTCGAGAGCTTGGCCTCTCCCCTCCCAATCCCAACCAACTAACTGAATGCCTAATTTTCCCTCTCTTTCTTCTATTTATTTATTCACTTCTCTAACAACTCAGCTTAACTAACTATGACCATTGGTGCTTGTTAGGCCCAATAGGGCCCATATCTAACAATACTCCCCCCCTAAACTTTCACCTTGTCCTCAAGGTGAACAAAATGTGTAGCTGAAAATAGAAAGACAAGTAGCAAGAGGCTAGTGCAGCAAGAGTGGTAGTGAAAATCATAGCTACTCATATGAGAGTTTCCGACTGGGTCCCACTGTTTGAAACATCCAACTTGAATTTCCCTAGACCCAAGGATCATCTCTTGCTTCTCTTCCTTTTGAACTAATCCATTACTCGCAGTTTTGAGTTGTGGACCCTTATAAAAAGAACTCTGATAATTGGGTCCACCACACTTCTGTTGCCTCCACATTAACACTTTTTCCTCCTCTCCCTTCACACCTGTTACTATCTCCATCTTGACCTTGACAATCTCATCAGTGCAGGAAGATAGTTTAACACAGTCATAAAATTCAATAGCTATATGCCTAAAGCTTACCAATTCAATATCGCATAAAGCATGCTGGGGGAACTCTTTGCATGGTCTCATCAGTGAATTGTCCTCTCCCAAGTTATGCCCGATATTTCTAATTGTTCTTTGAATCAAAATCTCTAGAATAAGAGTGTTTGGTGTAATCAAATAACCAAAATTATAAAAGAAATATGGGCAAATCCATAAGGTAGAGGAACATGTGAATCTTGTTGAGAAACCCACATCGACTAGAAATATGGCCTAAGTAGTGCTTATAAGACTTGGGCAATTCTCACCTTACAAGCTAGCTTTTGAGGTTGACTTAGGCCCAAACCCAAATTCTAAGATGGTATCAGAGCCTATCCTAGATCTGTTATTGGGCCAAGATCTCTGTTATTCCACCCATATTTGTCCACACTCCAGATGTCCAGTCCTGACCGTGAAGGTGTTGAGATCCTGTTATTCCACCCGTGTCAGTCCACGCTTCAGATGTCCAGACCTGAGCGTGAGGAGGTGTGTTGAGAGAGAGAATGGATTCCTCGGAGTTGGACACGAAAAGTGAAGGCCTAAGTCATGGCGGTGAAGACGATTCCACAACCAACAAGAAATGTGACAGGTTCTATGACATCTATGGAGCCCAAGGCAAGGCAGATATTGTTTTCAAGTCACAAGAAGATAATTCAACTCTGAATCTGAATGACATTCAAGGACTTGTAACTTGGGTACTTGGTCACGGATTTATGGCATCATGGGTTTTTATCAAGAATAAACCTCTTATTCCTAAAGTGGTTATGCTCTATATCCCAGGCCTGGATGCAGCTTTGTTCTTGTCGCATTCTAGAAAGCTTCCCGATTTAAAAAGATTTTGTGGCCAACCAAGGCCGATTCTAGCTCTTAGCGGTGTATAAGATGGTATCAGAGCCTATCCTAGATCTGTTATTGGGCCAAGATCTCTGTTATTCCACCCGCATTTGTCCACGCTCCAGATGTCCAGTCCTGGCCGTGAGGGTGTTGAGATCCTGTTATTCCACCCGTGTCAGTCCACGCTTCAGATGTCCAGACCTGAGCGTGAGGGGAGGTGTTGAGAATCCCACATCGACTAGAGATATGGCCTAAGTAGTGCTTATAAGACTTAGGTTATCCTCACCTTACAAGCTAGCTTTTGGGGTTGAGTTAGGCCCAAACCCAAATTCTAAGAAATCTCATTATCCTTGTTCTGATGTCCCACACGGTCATTTTGTCAAACATCACTGGTGCACAATTCCAATGTCCGATGCTTGCCTCTGTTGGACATTCTGCCTTGCCCCTCTCAAAACTGATTTTGGCATTGGCAGCCAGCCCAAGACACGACCAGGTTCCCTTCTTGGTTATATCAGGGAGGTTAGCCCCCACTTTAGGGGCCTTATGTTTCCTTTGGGTCACGAACCCATCATATACAATGTTTGGGTTTTGAAAACCCCATTTCCTTTCCTTACTCATTTGAGCCAGGCCTATTAGCTGAATGAAGGTGCTCATTTTGCCAAATACCCACCCAATCTACTCTTCCCCATTTCTCTGTCTCGTTCATGATGGAGATGGACACCCACTGATACAACTCAACCTCTTTGTCCTTGCACACCAATGGCGACTCCACTGTAATTGCCCCCCCCCCCCCCCCGAAAGCTAAATCCAGGCTAGCCTCAGACGGCTTGGGTGGTGGCAGGGACGTGGGCGAACTCTGAACCACCCAAATTTGTCTGGGTGTTATCGCCCCCACCTCCATGACGGCACTGAAGTTTTCAGTTGCAGCTCGCCTCCCTATCGGTGACCTTCCCTCCGCCTCAACCGATTTCTCCACCACCCCCATGAGGGAATCGGAGTCTGGTTGTAGTAGTGGATGATTGATCAATCTGTTTGAAGCCTCTCTCGTCAACCTTTTCCCATCGTTTCTCGAGAGCTGTGTGTTCCCCGACTTGGGTGAAGTAGTATCATCCAGTCTTACTGGCGTCCCTGGCTCCATCGGCACCGACGTCCCATTCCCTCCCTTGGCCGAGTGAGTCCGGTGGTGGCGGCGGGGTTTCTGGCCCATTCATGATCCACCTCTTTCGGCTTGTTCCCAGTTCTTCCCATCGCCTCTGCCTAACCTCTACCCCTGGGCCAAATATGCGATTCTTCATCTGGACAACATTACCTTGTTCGGTTGGGCCCAAAACGGAAGGATCCACTAAAACCCTTTTCTCTTCTTCACAAATTTGGGCTTGACCCCTTAAGACAGAATCTTGGCACAACTTCGGAAATTCTAGTCCTGCCCTAATTCTTTTTGGTTCTCCACGTGAGCTGCTATCACTCTCAGCTGCAAGTGCTCCTGTACCCGTATCAGTATCATGGTCCGCCGGTTGTGGCGGTGGCGTAACCGGAAGTGTGCCATCCACGGTCGTTCTCCTTCTCGCATCAATCCTTTAAGCGCAGTCCATCAATTCCGTTAAGTTCTCTATCGGATGGAGCTTCAACTCTGCTCTCACCACTTCCTTGAGACCATTGAGGAAAATTCCTCTCAAATACCCAGGTTGGTTCTGCACTTCTAAGTGGACCTGTGTATAGCTCAAATTGTTCCCGATATTCCTCTACTGTTCCTATTTGCTTGAGGCTTAGCAGCAACTCATATGGACTTTGCTTTTGGAACCTTCGAACCACTGCCGATCGGAAATCGTTCCAGGTAGGGTTCTGCGCATAAAATTCCCACCAGTGATACCACTTCAATACCTTTCCTTCCATCGCAACCTTCACTACTTGCAATTTCTCCTCTTCATTCATACTTCTCAACTCGAAATATCTCTCTACACGATTCACCCAGCCGTAAACATCTTCGCCATTGAAGATCGTAATTTCAAGTTTCCTCCACCGCTCATCGCGATTTCGGAATTCTGAGTTCTCTTCCTTTCTGTCGTCACCTTCGTTGTGGCTACCTCCGCTAGCTCCAGTTACATGATTTGCGCCTTTGATGTTGTTCAATAACCAACCTACGATGTCAACGAGTTCTCCAATCTGTCTTCACGTCTCGATTCTCTCTTCTTTGAGAATCTGTCATATTTCATGCACCTCTTTAGGCTTCGCTTTGAATCCTTCATAGCTGCATTCCTGAAACTTGATTTGTGCCTCCATACCTCTCGTGTAAACCATGAAAATTCTCCCAAGATCTGAGAGTTTTGATACCAGTTGATAGAATTGGATCAATTGAACTAAGCAATTACTGAATTATACTGTATTATTGAAGAAACAGAGAAGACAATTACAGAGAAATAGAAAGAGATAGAGAGAAAGAATACAAGAAATGTCCTGCCAAGAATATTCGCGAGTTTGGCCTCTCCCCTCCCAATCCCAACCAACTAACTGAATGTCTAATTTTCCCTCTCTTTCTTCTATTTATTCACTTCTCTAACAACTCAGCTTAACTAACTCTGACCATTGGTGCTTATTAGGTCCAATAGGGCCCATATCTAACATAATATATTAGCAGTCATCCTCTATTTACATTTTCAAAGAATGTATATACAGGGCAAGCTAAATTAAGCAATAACCATGCAGGCGCAATTTTATGATGACATCACAATAAATCCATGTTAAAATTTGGCAGAACCACATCTGATAAAGCTTTCTCCACAACAGTGTCTAATAAACCTTCATAACACAGAGCCTTATAAACAAATCCATAACGAAATTCATTAATTTCATCATCACAAAGTACTAAATCATTAGGCTTTGAGAAACATATTGCCTGAATACTGAATAGGGTAGTAAACCAATTCAGTCGAAAAAATAATCATAATTGGAACACCAAAGACTTCATGTTAATTCATCAAATCACAAATTAACCGAAGGACATTGTCATATTGACCACATAACAAACTAGAGTCCAGACACACTGATACACATCCATCCATTCAACTGAGGTGTTACATAATACATTATCAGGGAAGAAGGGCATTGCATTGCATTCCTCAACCAGTAAAAACAGGCATTTAAAGACAGTAATTAATCACTTCAATGAAGATGACATACCAAAACACCATCCAACCAACACCAAAACACTACAACAAGACCAAACACAGAACTCTCAACCTCACCTTCAATCCAGGAACATAATCCCCACGCTTGTAATAAGCAGAGCTCTTAGCAGCCCTCCACTCCGCTGTTCCCATCCCATCTGCAAACCAAAACAAATCAGATCAACCAACCCAACCCACGACACCCAGATTCAAAAAGCACCAAACTATCACCACCACAACCACTCACAATGATTATTCTCGCAGACCAAGATGGCAGGAAGGTCCCAAAGCGCTGCCATGTTAAGCGCCTCAAACAACTGCCCCTGATTGGCAGCACCATCACCATACAAAGCAAATGTCACATTCTCATTCTTTGAGTACTTCTGAGCAAAAGCTAAGCCACAACCAAGTGGAACCTGAGCTCCAACAATGCCATGGCCACCATAGAACCCAGCTTCCTTCTTGTAGAAGTGCATGGAACCACCCTTACCTTTTGTTGGAACACACAATACAAAATGAGAGAGAAGTGAGAAACTGCAATTTTTAACTAAATAATGATAGCGCTTACAAGAACCCAAGCCAATCAAGTGGTTTATATAAATCAAGAGAAAATAACTAACTAGGAAACACCACTAAGGTAATGTTTGCTAGAAGATATGTTAGAATCAAACGCAACATAACATATGGTTTGCTTCTATACTTGGTGCATTTTATAAATAAAACAAAATAAAAAGTATAAGATTTTGGTTCCACTAAAAAAAGGTAAAACTAAAGAGTACAGAACAACTCCACTAATTTCTGTCGCTTCTAGTCAAACAAAAAATTAATTTTGTGTGACAGTAACACCTCTATTTTTTACTAAAAGTCTAAAAGTTTGCTCAATTTCGGTACTCTTCAATTCCGGTACTCTTCAATTCTGGTACTCTCGACCGTGAAACCAAACACACACAATATCCTACTATTTCATTGGTTTCATTATGATCTGTTGGCGTGCCAAATGCTACATAACTAGGCTTAAACCATACTCTTAACAATGGTTAGTGATACCTTTGGAGCAGCCATCTTTGCGGCCCATGAGCTCAGAGAAGACCTGAAGGAGGGTGCCACCGCGGCCGAGGAAGGTGCAGTGATCACGGTAGGCGGTGATGATGCAGTCCTTCTTGGTGGTGGCGGCCTCCATGCCGATGGCGACAGCTTCCTGGCCGTCGTAGAGGTGGCAGAAGCCGCGGATGAGCTTGGCCTTGTAGAGGGAATCGGCGGCGATCTCCATCCGGCGCATGAGCGCCATGTCGTGGAAGAAGGAGAGAAGCTCGGAGGGGGTGGTGTCGACGGCGCGTGAGGGAGCGTCGCAGTTGTGGGCGGTGAAGGGTAGGGATGTCTCGATAGTTAGGGTGGTGTCAGAGGAAAGAGGGCGGCGGAGGGATAAGGCGGCGGAGATGGGTTTCAAGATAGAAGAAGAAGATGATGATGCTATGCGTGATAGAGCCATATTGATCTGTTTGAAATTAAAAACAAAGAAGAAAATTTGAAACTTGGGAATGGAAATGGAGATAGGGTTGTGTGAATCAGGGGAAAGAGTTAAAAGGAAGATTGAAGTTCCAGGGTTTGGTGAGGTAGCAGAGCTGAGAAAGGAAGGGAGGTTGAAAATAAAAAGATGAATTATTTATATGAAAATGGTAGCAGAGTAGAAGTGTTTGACGAATCCATGTTTGACAGTGAATTCCGTGTCGTTTTGTCGCCACCAATTGGGTTTAATACTTTAATTTACTTGATTAGTAATGAGTGAGTATGGTCGAAGGTTGAAACTAGAAAAATGATTCTATATTGCTTCAAACCAATTTCAGTATTCTTGGTGTTACCATGAGATTGGCTGCTCCTCAGCTAGAAAAGTGTTGCACTAGATTTAATAAAATAATAAAACTTTTAAAAAGGAAAACAAAAAATATGATTGAGGTGTAATAAATGTTTTTTTTATTTATTTATCAAATGTTATGTTTGGAAGTCTAATCCCTAATTTTGGTTGTCATTAGGACAATCTCCTATCTAGCAGGTTTGCATCAATGGTGAAAAATAAATTATTTTAATAGTTAATAATTAATTATATTTATAATTGATTATTGTTTTAACTGATTATAATATAATTAGTTTTTATACTTAAATGTATTCGTTGAAAAATGATTTTAAAATAATTTATGGTTACGTAAGAAATCATTTTTATGTTGTAAATTACAAAAAAAATTATTGATTGATAATATTTGTTTGATAGTCACCTTTGATTTGTTGATATTTAGGGCTCGCTTGTTGATGTTCCTGTCTGAAATTATTGCTTGTTGAGCCAACAAGATATGATAAATCAATCCAGTCACTTATCATATCATGTCCATATAATTAAAATTCTATCCTAAGTGGAGGCTGGGTTACAACTCAACAGAATAGGATAAGGTGATTTAAAATATAAAATATATTTAGTATATAAAATAATTAAAGTATAATAAAATATAACATGGTTACCAAAAAAATGTATAATAAAACATAAAATAATAAAAAAATATTAATAATTATTTTAAAAAATATTTTTTATTTTGTCACAAGGCTAAATTTGTTATTTTATATTATTTTAAAAAACTGGAAAAAAATATTTTAATAATTTAATTATATGTAAAGTAAAAATTATAAATGAATATTTAAAATTATAAAAAATATTAATTTAAGTTAAAAAATATTTTTAAAATTTAAAATATTATATGAAATTTTGTCATAAGGATAATTTTATTTTTTTATATAATTTAAAAAATGAAAATTATAAAAAAAACTAAATTCTAATAAAATATGAAAACATTTAGAATAAAAATGAAAAATTTAAAATTAATACTAAAATTATAATGTTATACAGTTGGTTATCTGGTGTACACCAGATGTCGGATAAGATAACAACTTATCTTGCTCATATCCTATCATACTCTTATCCTGCTCTCTTATCTTATCCGCCCATATTTCAACCTGACCACCAAACGAGCCCTCAAGGTTAATGGTTGGGAATAAGCAAGAAATTTATACAATTAGCTATTTGAACATTGTTAAAGTTTTAAATTTAAAACAACACTAAAAGCTCATTTTAGTCCTTGATAATTTTTTAGGTATCACTTTTTGTCCCAGAGAAAAAAAAACTCATCAAATAATCTCCGTGAATGATAAAAGGGGGACACTTTAGTCCCTCTGTCTATTTCCAACTTGAAAACATCATTAGAGTATTGAAATATACTGTTAATATGCCCAGATGTCTGTTAAAAACATCCATGTGACCTGTGTTAGTGCATTTGGTGTGATACATCTAGTGCATGTGGTCTATTGCATGTAAGGATTAATTTGTCCCACGATAGAAATTTGTTAGGGACTAAATTGAGTTACTTAAATAATACTTAGAGACTTTATTAGGTCAATGCATGATTGTTTTCATGGTATATTCTGCATGCAGAGATTGTTGTCTGAGCACCTTGATACATAACGATACACCTCAACACTCTAACGACCTAATCAGGACAAAGACAAACAGAGGGACTAAAGTGTCCATCTTTTGACATTCACGGACTATTTGGTGAGTTTTTTTATTCCTGTGGGCGAAAAGTGGTGCCTCAATTAAAATTGTAAACGACTAAAATGGGTTCTATTTGCTATTGGACCAAAATGGGTTTTTACTCTTAAAACAATTCACTCTCTTAAATTTTAATATTATAAGTTAAAATTAAGAAGTTAATTACTAAGCAAGTTTAATTTAGTGTTTAAAACCTTCCAAATATATATTTTTTAATTCAAAATCCATATCGAATTTATATTTTTTTCCTAAAAAGGCTAAAATCATATCTTCTAAATTCACAAAAAAGTTTATAAAACTTTAATTTATGTTAATTATTACACAAAAATAAATTTAGATTTTAGTAGTAATCATATTTTTTATATATAGAAATTCCTATAATTCATCTAACTCAGATGTTTTTTCAGAACTAAAAGATATTTTTCCTATGGGATATAAAAGATATTACTTTTAAATAATTTAAAATTATAAATTACGTTGCCTTCTAATGTCACTCAATAAGGATAACTTACATACATAGGTAGGAAGGATATTAAAATAGTTTCTTTTTATTTTTATTAAATAAGTCTTTTAATTAATTTTCTTTTATTCTTTTACCTCATTTAGTTTTTATCTTTTTGTCTTTTTATTTTCCCCTTTTAGAACAAGGGCGCAGCTAGAACATTTTTACCCAAAGGTTAAATAAGAACAATACTTTATTTTGAGAGGTAAAATTAAAGAATTTTTATTTTTTTCTTTTTATAAAAAAACTACATGTAGAAAACTTGACTTTTTAAAAATTTTTGGAAAAAATATATGTAAAAAACTTGATTGGATGTTTCATAATAGTCGTTGTTACATAAAATTATATAAATATGCTTTAGTTGAATTTATTTTTTTATGAAAATATGTATATTTCTAAGAAAAAATAAATTTTGTTCCGTTCAAATACCTCAGATGAGAGATACTCGGCCGAAGAAAGCTTAGTGGGAGTGTTTTGGAATGTGCTTGACAGAATGTGAATTCTGCTCCTACGTATCCAAATGGGAATCAAAGCAAAACGTAGTTCTTGGTGAAGGGGTTGGGCCCCTATTTATAGAGATGTTTAGAATTATGCTCCGAGTTATACGGAGAGATATTAGGATCAGGCTTTGATCATGCAGAGATATTAGGTTCCTGATTATGCGGAGAGATATCAGGCTCCTAATTACGCGGAGAGATATTAGGACCAGCGAGATATTCGGCCCAGTTAGCTGTGATTGGATGACTCGGGACCGAGATATCCTCGCTCGTGGTCTGGTGTGGAATAGGGCCGAGTAGTTATCCTCGGGTGTCGAGCGTGTTAATGAGTCTTCGGCTTTATGGGAGTTCGGGTGAATATCCACTTACGAGAATGAGCTCGGTCGTATTGACAATCCTCGGCCTTATATCTTCGGCCGGTACACAAGCCCCCCGAGCTCCGAGCTTAAATAAGCGAAAGAGCTGATAAGTATGAGACCGAGCTTATTCTTCGGCCACATAAACTCGCATTCCCATTGTCATTTCAATCAAATCTTTCCTCTTTGTCAGAGAAAGCAATCATTCCCCCTAATACTTCTGTGGTACGCTTTAGGTAAGAAACCCTAGGGTTCCGCGCCCATTTAATGGGGGAAAAATCAAAAGTCACGCCCTTTTGGGCTTGATGGGACGTGGGTCGTCAACCACAGGCTACAAATATCCCTTCCGACTCCAACTCCCTTCTACCCTGTTTATCCTCCTTCGCCTTTCACCTTCGTCTTCCAAATTTCTGCCATCACTCTTTTGCTTGTCATTTTTCAGGTACGCCCAGTCTCCTTCTTCCTCTCGTACTTATCAGTTTAATTTCTGCTTACCAGATGAGTTCATCCATGTCCTCTGAGTCACATACCTCGCCTCTAATTGAGCGCGAGGTTTCCCCCATTGGGGGTTCTCCCTCCACCTCTTCGATTCCTTCACGGGAGTTGAACGTCGGAGAAGGGGAAGCGTCCTCCTCCGGGTCGTCTTCCCCTGGGTCTGATTCTTCTGGGTCTGACTCCAAGTCCGGCTCTCCCTCTCCTCCGGTGTCCAAACCCGCCGCTCGTAAACAACGCCTAAGGGTTTCAAAAGACCCTATTCCGGATATCACTCTTCCTGGGTATACCTGGGTTAAAGGCGAGGTTGAGACCTTTTTCTCTGACTTCCAAACCCCAGAATCAATTGATCAACTTCGGTCCCAAATTAATGTCTCGGCGTCAGGGGACGAGTCCGAGTTCATTTGCTCCCCATGCTCGGGTACCGAGTGTGTCTTTCTCAGGGCTCGTCCTTCCGAGCCCCCCTTTACATACATGTACAAAACATTATTTGATAAGCTGCATGTGTCTCTTCCTTTTACCGAGTTTGAGTGCGATGTTCTGAGAACCATGAACGTCGCTCCTACTCAACTTCACCCCAACAGTTGGGCTTTTATGAAAGCCTTTCAGATTCTATGAAAATACACCGGGATGGAGCCCACCACTCCAAAAATTTTGTATTTCTACCAAACAAGGTTTGGTGAGAAAATGGGATGGATTTCCCTTAACGGGCTGAACCGGAGAGGACTGCTTAATTTGTACACATCATCGTATAAAGATTTCAAAGTTGGCTTCTTCCGAGTTCGCCCCTCGGGCTCTCATTCCTCCCACTTTTTTGATGATGATAACTGTGCCAAGTTTCCTCTATATTGGCAATCCTCCCCCACAGAATTCGTTGGCTTTGAGTACCAATCCCTCCCAGCCGAGGATAGGCGGGACATAGGCATGCTAGAAAAACTTCCTCGGCCCCTCCATTGTGGACGCCTTCTGAAACTACCCTTCTCATCTACTCCGAGAACTGACCTGAAAAGTAAGTACTCAGCTTTTTAGTTTTGGAATTCTTTCTGTATCTGTTGCCGAACTAACAACTTTTTCTTTTTGGCAGTCATTATGGGGAAATTTGACTTTTCCAAGCTTGTTAAGGCTGCTGCTAAAGAGGGTTAGGGTCCCTCTTCAACTGAGAAGAAGCAGAAAAGACCTCCTCCCACCAAGACCTCTGCGAAGGGAACTTCATCGTCTGCCCCCCAAAAAAGAAAGAGGGTAGAGGTTGTAGTTGACACCGAAGACTTTCCCCCACCTCACCCGAGTCCCCCACGCCCAACTACTCAGGAGACTGGGACCGCGGGGCGGGGAGAACAACCCCCTCCCTCCACCGAGCAGAAATGGTACAACAGTTCTCTAAAGGCGGGGACCTCATCCCTCTGGGGTGAAGATTTCAACCCGTTCCCTTCCTTTGACTTGAACTTCCTCAAACCTGCTGACCTCCGGTTAATCAGGCAAAGAAGGGGCTCGACCCAACATGGAGGCCCTCTCGGCCTATTGCATCCGAGCCGCCGCTCTAGCCCGTCTGCAGCAGTGGGATTTGGTGGAGTCCGAGAGGAAATCCCCGCATCTGGAAGCTGAACTTGCTTCCATTGAGAAGTCGAAAGGGGATTTTGCCGGACCTCCACAGAGCGACGAGCCGGCCAAGGCCAACAATCTCTCGACTACAACCATCACCGAGGTGAACGGCCAAAACTCCGAGCTCAACACCAAAGCAAATTTTGCTTGAGGAGGGTAAAGCTCTGGGTGAAGAGGGTAGAGCTCATGTCAAGAGGAGCTTAAGAAGGCTCAGCTGAAATTGAGCAACTAAAAGTCGCCTTGGAGGCCGAGACCAAGGCCAAGATGGAGCTCCAGGAGGATGTGAAAGAGGCCACTAGCTGCATTATTATCGAGCACCGAAAAGGTTTCGACAAGGCTATTGCTCAGGTTGAGGTTCTCGCCCCGGGGGTTGATCTTTCGGGAGTCGATGTGAACAAGGAGGTGGTGAACGGGGAACTTATTCCCATAATTCCTGAAGAGGAAGAGGAGGGGGCGGTGGAAGGAGAGGAAGACTCTCCCGGGGATCACATCGAGGCCGAAGAGGGTCCTAGGGACGAGTAGCTGTTTAGTTTTTTGTTTTTTGTTCATCCTTTGTAATGGGCTTGTGCCCTTGTAACTTCGTTTTAATTAACGAAAACTGTTACCATTTTGCTGACTTTCCTGTTAAACAAATCTTCGGCTAAGACCGAGGTATTCTACCGTCCATATCAAAAATGGACGGTGGTTGTTACACGTGAAACACGTGTTTCACACCTTACGCATGCAGTCACGCATTAAATGCTTTGGAAACCGAAATGGGTTCATGCAATTACTGCTTTTTGCTTAGTTTCGAGATTTGTTTTTCCAACAAACCTTTTCCCACGCATACTTCTTCCTTCCCGACGCCTCCCCCCCTTATAAATAGGGTTGTTTTACTGCTTCTTTCATCCGTTCTTCATTCTTTCCCACCAGCCAAATTCGTTTCTCTTCCACCCGAGTAGTTCTATGATAGTGTTAGGGGTTTACGCTCCCCTCTCCCAGTTAACATCCTTTTTTGAGTTTCATAGCTGCCAAAAAGATGTAAGTGGGAGATGGGATCCAGAATTCCTTTTACAATTCAATCCTCCAAGAAGGATGTTAACTGGGAGAATGGCAGACTTCGGGAGTCGCGAAAGGGGTAGAGGCCGTCTACTCCCTGAGCGGGCCGAGCACCTCATCATCCAGCTTTCTCAGGGGGAAGTGACTACATCCTCCCTTAAGAGAGAGTCATGGCGTTGGATTAGGGGACTGGGGGCCGACTGGACTTGCCCTTGCTCTAATTGGGGGAACTACTGTCCCGCCGAGCGGCCCTTATTTTCAATTTCAGCGTTGTGCTCGGTTCCCTTAATATCTTCACTTGTTTGTACTTTTCAAGAGTCAAACTCGGCCTTATTTTTGCTTTACGCATTGTACTCGATTTCCTTAATAAAATCATGGCTCATATTTGGCCTTTAAATTCGAACTTTGTTCTTTTTTAATTGCTACTCGTATTCGATTTCAACAATTTCGCGGCTCGAACTCGGCCTTAATAACCCGATAGCTCGAACTTGGCTAATAGGCTCAAACTTGGCCTTAATAACTCAATAGCTCGAACTCGGCTAGGAGGCTCAGACTTGGCCTTTAGAATTTAACGGCTCGAACTCGGCCTTCAGGCTCAAACTTGGCCTTTACAAATTTAATGGCTCGTACTCGGCCTTCAGGCTCAAACTTGGCCTTGAATAACTAAAACGGCTCGAACTCGGTCTTCAGGCTCAGACTTGGCCTTAAACGTTTAATCGGCTCGAACTCGGCCTTCAGGCTCAAACTTGGCCTTTAAAAATTTCATGGCTCGTACTCGGCCTTCAGGCTCAAACTTGGCCTTAAGCATTTAATCGGCTCGAACTCGGCCTTCAGGCTCAAACTTGGCCTTTAAAAATTTAATGGCTCGTACTCGGCCTTCAGGCTCAAACTTGGCCTTAAGCATTTAATCGGCTCGAACTCGGTCTTCAGGCTCAAATTTGGCCTTTAAAAATTTAATGGCTCGTACTCAGCCTTCCAAATGAGATGTTTGCAGAGTAAATACATCGGCAAAATAAGAGAACATAACAATGTTCATAATAAATACTTTTATTGAGTAAAAAGAAAGTCTGTGGTGTGCCTCGTTAAAACCTTCTCGGTCAAAACCCTTTTTGGGACAAAATACCGAGGTAGGAAAAAGAGTACATCACCTGACTATATACATCAACTATAATAAAATTTTAAATGCGAAGCATTCCAAGTCCTCGGGATAGGCTTTCCGGACAACTCTTCAAACCTATATGCCCCGTTTCCCAGGTTTTCTGCTACCCGGAATGGCCCTCCCCGGTTTGCTGCCAACTTGCCTTCCGTATGATCCTTCCTTGCTTCTCCTTTTATTCTCAGTACCAAGTCTCCACGCAGGAAGCTCCTCGGCTTTACTCTTGAATTATGCCTTCTGGTTGCTCTCTGTTTGCAAGATTCTTCTCTGATTTTGGCCTCCTCCCTGATTTCCTCTACCAAGTCAAGTTCGACCCTTAAATCGCTTTCATTATCATTCGGCTCATGTTGCATACGTCGGAAAGACGGCTCCCCAACCTCCACGGGGATCATGGCGTCTGTTCCATATGTCAGCCTGAAGGGCGTTTCTTGGGTGGTAGATTGAGGCGTGCAGTGGTAGGCCCAGAGGATACTTGGTAATTCCTCTGCCCAAGCTCCTTTGGATCTTCCCACCCTCTTCTTGATTCTCCGAGAATGACCTTGTTGGTCGCTTGGCTTGCCCATTGGTCCGGGGATGTTCAACCGATGTAACGTGGTGTTTAACACCGAGGTTGTCATAGAATTCCCGTAATGTCTTATCTACAAACTGTCTTCCATTGTCTCGTGACGATTGCAAAGGGAATTCCGTGCCTACGATGATGAGGCTTTTCCATACAAATTTTTGCACTTTTTGGCGGTAATCTTCGCCAAAGGCTCTGCTTCAATCCATTTCGTGAAGTAGTCTCATCGCTACCAGGAGAAATTTGACTTGACCTTTGGCCACGAGGAATGGCCCCAGTATGTCCATTCCCCACATAGCAAAAGGCCAAGGCGAGTTTAATGTGTGAAGTCCTTCCGGAGGGGTACGACTTATATTGGAGAATCTTTGGCACTCATCACATTGCTTCGTCCACTCAATGCAATCTGCTCGGATGGTAGGCCAATAGTACCCTGCTCGGACTACCTAGGAGGCCATTGATCTGCCCCCACAATGAAAACCACAGATTCCTCGGTGAACCTCTTCCATGACGTACTTTGATTGTGCCTTCGTCAGACATTTTAGTAATGGTACCGAGAACCCCCGTTTAAACAATTCTCCCGAAATAATAGCAAAGTGACTTGCTCTGAGCCTAATCTTCCAGGCCTCAGCATGATCTGGGGGCAGAGTTTGAGGATAAATACTCCCAAATGGGTGTCATCCATTCTCGGTCAACCGGTTCGCTGGCCATCACCTCCCCAAACATGACACTCGGTTCATTTATGGTTTCTTGAATAATCGTCCTATGGTGGCCCGGCTTCTTTGTACTGACCAATTTGGACAGCAGGTCGGCCCGAGTGTTTTCTTCTCGGGGAATGTGCTCGATAGCAAATTTCTCGAAGTTGGAAATTAATTGGT
This sequence comes from Sophora flavescens, assembly GCA_030762895.1. Taxonomy (NCBI): domain Eukaryota; kingdom Viridiplantae; phylum Streptophyta; class Magnoliopsida; order Fabales; family Fabaceae; genus Sophora; species Sophora flavescens. The sequence goes on from CM061064.1 coordinate 59,779,443, forward strand.
TGACCTTGCATAAATACTTGGTGAGCTGAGGCTCTTTCGTTTGATACCCTCCAGATATTTGCCTAGTGACTAGCTGTGAATCACTCCGGCATCTAACAGTCTTCGCCCCCATTTCCTTTGCCAGCATCAATCCTGCTATCAGAGCTTCATATTCGGCTTGGTTGTTTGAGGTTTTAAACTCGAACTTTATTGACTGTTCCAGGATCAGATCTCCCGGGCCTTCCAGAATCACCCCAGCTCCACTGCCCCTGACATTCGAGGATCCATCCACATACAAGTTCCACCATATATCCTCGGTTATCGGCTGCGGGTTGAGCTCGGCTACGAAGTCGGAGAGACATTGAGCTTTCAGAGGGCCCCTCAACTCGTATCTCAGGTCGAACTCGGATAACTCTACCGACCACGCAATCATCCGTCCTGCCAACTCGGGCTTTTTGAGAATCTGCCTAATCGGGTGATCAATTTTGACAATCACCTGGTGACTTTGGAAATACGGACGCAATCGCCGAGCTGCAGTTATCAGGGCCAAAACCAGCTTTTCAATGACTTGATACCGGGTTTCAGCATCATGAAGGACCCTACTGATGAAGTACACCGGCATTTGAACTTTCTCTATTTCCTGCACAATGACCGTGACCGATGGCATACTCGGTGGGCCAGCGGGTATAAGTATAACTTTTTCCCTGGGATGGTCGAGTTAAGATCGGTGGTGAAGACAAAAAGGCCTTGAAATCGACGAAGGCCTTCTCGCATTCCTCGGTCCATGTGAAGGTTTGAGGTCTCTTCAGTAACCTAAAGAAAGGCCGAGCTTTCTCTGCAGATTTGGGTAGGAACCGAGATAATGATGCGAGCCGTCCTGCAAGTCTTTGCACTTCTTTAACATTCTGTGGGCTTCTCATCTCAATCACAGCCCAACATTTATCAGGATTGGCCTCGATTCCCCGGTGTGTCAGCATGAAGCCGAGGAATTTTCCACCCCGGACACCGAAAACACACTTCTCCGGATTCAATCTCATATTATACTTCCTCATTGCTGAAAATTTTCCTCCAGATCTTTTGGGTGGCAGTTGGGGTCATCTGATTTCACCACCATGTCATACACATAAACTTACATAGTTCTTCCGATTTGATTTTCAAATACCCGGTACATGAGCCAATGGTATGTAGCTCCAAGATTTTTCGATCCAAACGGCATCACCCGTGAATGATGAATTCGAGCCCTCAGTAATGAAAGTTGTTTTCTCCTCATCTGGGGGGTACATTCGGATCTGATTGTACCCCGAGTATGCGTCCAAGAAACTCAGAATTTTGTATCCGGAAGTTCCATCCACCAGTCTGTCAATACTCGGCAAAGGATAGGAATCCTTTGGGCAAGCTTTATTCAAATCTGTGTAATCGGTGCACATGCGTCACTTGCCGTTTGCTTTTTTGACCAGAACAACGTTGGCCAGCCAGGTAGTGTATTCTACTTCTCGGATAAAATTGGCCTTGACCAACTTCGTTGTTTCCTCTTCCACAACTTTTCTCCTTTCTTCCCCAAGTCTCCTTTTCCTCTGGGCCACTGGTTTCGCCTCGGGACAAATTGCCAGTTTATGGCATAAGAAGTCGGGATCAATTCCCGGCATATCAGATGTGGTCCAGGCGAACAAATCGACGTTGCTGCGTAGCACTTACTTTATTTCCTCTTTCAAATTCGGCTCAAGGTGACCGCCGAGTTTGGTGCACTGATCGGGCTGTGAGCCGAGCTGGAACTTTTCTAACTCCTCAATAGGTTGTGGACGTTGTTCCTGCATGTCCATCCTCGGATCCAGTTCAACAGAGTTAACGGAATTCACCGACTTGTCTTTCCCCCTGTCTAGGGTTTCTGCAGGTGTAGGTTTAAGTTTGCTCACACGCAAACTATCAAGATAAGACTGTCTCGGCCATCTTCGATCGGCCAGGACAAAGAACTATGTCCCCCGAGCTGGAAGGGAATTTCATCGTGAGGTGGGGAGTAGAGACCACAGCTCCTAGCTCGTTCAAAGATGGTCTTCCGATCAGGATATTGTATGATGTTACTGCATTGACTAACACATACCTGACCATGATAGTCTTGGATGCTTTGCCATCCCCAAAAGTAGTCAGGAGGTCAATGTATCCCCGTGTATCAACTTGTTCCCCTGCAAAGCCGACGAGCTTACTGTCGTACGGTTGAATAGATTTCTCTAGGATACCGAGCTTCTGAAATGTTGAGTAATATAAGATATCTGCCGAGCTCCCCTGGTCGACAAGGGTTCTTTTGACCGAGAAATTAGCCAATTGCACGGTGATTACCATGGGGTCATCTTGATTAGGATCCACCCCTACAAAGTCTTCATCGGAAAAGATAATAGGTGGGGAATTTCTCGGGGGTTTGCCGGATACCGAGTTGACAGCCCGAATAGCCCGCAGGTGCTTTCTCCGAGCTGAACTTGTCGTGCCTCCCCCTGCGAATCCACCTGAAATAGTGTTTATCACTCCTCGGACCACATTATCCTCCTCTTGCCTTTCATTCTGGCCCTCTCTGGTTTCTGTTCTTTCATTATTTCGTTGACCGCCGCCCCTTCTCGGGCTTTGGTCACCTCCTCTCCTTCTGCTTCTGCCACGTCCCTCACCATTGTTGTGGTTTCTCCGAACAAAATTATTGAGGTGGCCAGCTTGCACCAACTCTTCAATCTTATCTCGTAGGACCCAAAGACTCCTCGGTGGTATGGCCATAATTACGATGATACCGACAATGTTTTTCGCACAAGACATTATGGGGGTGTGGCCACGATTAGGAGGAGCAAAAAGTTCCGCATTGTATGCTTCCTCAAACACCCGAGCTCGGTTTGTGTTGAGGGGAGTATAATGCTCATACTTCGGTCCCCTATGCAAATGCTCGGGTGGGCCTTTGAATTTCCGGCTTATCACCTCCAACCCTCCTCTTGTCTCTCCCGTCTCGCTCTGTCAAGATCATCGTTCTCTCCTTTTCTTAGACTCCTCAACCTCCTCCATATTAATGAACCCCGCACTTTTCTCCTCAATTCATCCATACTGGTTGGTGGCTTCCAAGCCAAGTGTCCGGCAAAAGGGCCAGTGCCTTAACCCGGCCAAGATGGTGTGTAGTGCAACATCAGACTGAGATTCCAGATGAGGACCGCCTCCTTGCTGAATCTGGCCATGAAATCACGTAGGGACTCATTCTTTTCTTGCATGAAGTTTACCAACGAGGCCGAGGTTTTTTGATGAGCCCGGCTCGTGGCAAACTGAGCATTGAACTTAGCCATGAATGTATCAAAGGAGTCTCGACGCCGCGGTAGGCTGGGTGTACCAGTCAACGCAAGCATCCTTCGTAGTGGTCGTAAAGACTTTACACATGACAACGTCGTCATCGGTAAAGAGGTACATCCGAGTGGTGAAAGCGCCCAAGTGGCGCTCGGGTCCGAGGTGCCATCATATTTGTCAATGCTAATTGGCTTGTAGTTGGTGGTAGGGGAACCTCCATGATAGCGTTTGTGAAGGGATGTCTCGGCTTCCGCACGCCGGCCCTTTCATTAAGTCTATTTACCCGCTGATGTGATTCGGGGCCTCGCCTAGGAAATTCCTCCTCATCTACCCGGTCCATATGATGAGAAGCCGGAGTTGTGGGCCTCCTTCTCTCTGTGCGAGTTCTGGACCCCTCATTCTCGTGTGTCCGACGCGCTCTCTCGGGAGGAGACGAGACGGACCTTTCTCCGCTTCTGTCCGGTTCGCGGACATTACGTTTCGCCGCCTAATCTCCTCATTCTCCCTTCTCAACGTGGCAATCTGTGCAAGAAGTTTTTGGATAAGGGGGTTGTCGGTCGTTACAGCCGGGTTTATCGACCGTTCCCCATTACCTCCGTTGTTACCATTCTCTGGCTCCTCTCTCCTGCAGTTCCCGCTCCTTGTTCTCACCATGGTTTGTGGTATGGGAAAGTTTTGCTTCGATTCCCACAAACGGTGCCAAATGTTCCGTCCAAATACCTCAGATGAGAGATACTCGACCGAAGAAAGCTTAGTGGGAGTGTTTTGGAATGTGCTTGACAGAATGTGAATTCTGCTCCTACGTATCCAAATGGGAATCAAAGCAAAACGTAGTTCTTGGTGAAGGGGTTGGGCCCCTATTTATAGAGATGTTTAGAATTATGCTCTGAGTTATACGGAGAGATATTAGGATCAGGATCTGATCATGCAGAGATATTAGGTTCCTGATTATGCGGAGAGATATCAGGCTCCTAATTACGCGGAGAGATATTAGGACCAGCGAGATATTCGGCCCAGTTAGCTGTGATTGGATGACTCGGGACCGAGATATCCTCGCTCGTGGTCTGGTGTGGAATAGGGCCGAGTAGTTATCCTCGGGTGTCGAGCGTGTTAATGAGTCTTCGGCTTTATGGGAGTTCGGGTGAATATCCACAGGCTTACAACCTAATTTTTAAAAGTATGAATTACTTAAGAATATAAGTTTAATTAATAATGATATCATAAAAATAATTGTTGGAAATGAATAATACAATAAAATTTACAAATGGATCATAGAACAGAAGAGGCAGAGCATAGAGACTACCCAGCAAGCTCATTAATTGGAGGCCGGTCCATGATATCAGATGCAGCCTTTGCATTACGCTGCAACAATGGGTCAATATCTGGCAATTTTGGAATCTGAGCTAATAGATCAATGGTCCTTCGAAGGAGGCGAGCTAGATCACCATCATCCATTGCACAATCCATCATCATTTCTCTCCAAGTCAACCCAGAAGCCCAGGCTTCAACCATACCACAAAACTGGGTATCCAAACAGCAAGATATTGTTACCCCATGTTTCTCTTGAATTGCCAACAGAGCCTTTCTTTGCTCATCCAATAAACTTATGAAATTGAATACAGTTGCAGAAGGCTCATATATATAACTGTTGTTTTTCCAGGGTCTGACTTTGATACCATCGGACACCAAACTTGCACACACTGCAGCAAGTTGTGGAGGTTTTAGTTCTAGTAAAATTTTATTGCGAAGAACCATTGCAATCCAAAGCTCATTTTCTCCTCGGATTGCAGCCGCGGTTTCACCAAGTGGAAATATGACATGTGTATTGATATCTAAAGCTCTGGTTTCATGTATGACATTGCTAATCTGCATAAACTCCTTCCATCCTGAGGGTTCAATTTGTTCTATCCGATTAGTCAAACGTTTTGATCTAGTCTTCATCCGTTTGATTTTCTCCTCGGTAAACTTGACTGCGTCTATGATTTTATTATATTCTTTGTAGCCTTCAGTACGAGCTATCTTTTTCTTCAAGCGTGCAACTTTATTTCTTTGCTCCTTGTAATGTTCAACGGCATCCTTGTAGGCTTGAGACTTTAGTAGTAGCTCATCGTTTTCAGATAAGCTACTCAAAACAGGAACATTCAAACTCCAAGACCATGTCTCTAGAGATCCATCCATGAACCATAAACCACCATGTTCAGATTGAGCAAGCTTCTCCCACTTCATCTCCTCCTTATCAAGGAGAGTACTCATAATTTCTCGAGGTAGAGCATCCCCTTGAGCCAATGGAACGTTAGGAAAGCCTGTCACATATACTGCTTTAATCCACTTTTCTGTAAATAGATACCATGAGTTATCTGAACCAAGAGCCACATGATATGATGGTCCGAGATGTTCATTCAATTCAGAATCAGTAACACTTGCTGGATCTGAATCTATTAAATTCAATGCAAGAGAATCATTAGAAGAAATCATGTTCTTGAGTTTTGAAGCATTAAGCGAGTCAACCTTCCCCAAAAACGCAGCAGGAATTGAATGTTGAACTCCTTCAGAATCATTATACTGCAAGCATAAAAATGGTAGATGAGCACTCTCAGGGTCTTCCAATAAAGGTTTCAGGGCAGAAATTCTCTTTGCTTCCATCTGTTTCCGCAATTCAGTCCGAACACGTTTTTCTGCCCTTAAATTTTCCTGTAACTCTACAATCTCCTTGTATTCCTTCTGTGATAAAGCCTTCCTGCTTTTTCTATCAATGGCCTCGTCAGTGATTTCTGACATCAGTAACTCAATTTCTTTCTCGATTTTATTAAGTTCCTCCTTGGCAGCCAACATAACATTGCTACTAACATAATTTCCAAAACTCTGCTCAACTAACTTCCTTGCTTCTTCCAAAGTTCTTCTTGATGAAGGTCTCACTTCATCTGATCCATTTGATCGAATGGCTTTTACACCAGAAAGAAGGTTCAAAACCATTCCATATGAAGCAGTAAACTGCGACACTAAAGGCTCAAGTCCAGCAAACAGCACCTTGCAGCACTCTTCAGCACCTTCATTAGGTGTTTGGATGAGGACTACATGACCATTTTCATCAATGCCTCTGCGTCCAGCACGCCCAGCCATCTGAAGCAGTTCATTTGAGCTTAATTGGATACGTCCACTATCACTTCTTTTGCTGAGGGACGAAATAACAGCTGTTCTAGCAGGCATGTTGAGTCCAGCAGCTAGGGTTTCTGTAGCAAAAACAACCTTGACAAGCCCTCTTTGAAACAATTCTTCTATGAATGCCTTCCACAAAGGTAGACATCCAGCGTGATGTGCAGCAACCCCTTGCAGAAGTCCTCTCACAGCTGTTTCTCTGACAGCATCAGGATACTGAATGCGGAACCTCTTCAAAGTTAGTTCAACCTCACTTGTTTCACAATCATCTAAAAGTTTGCAATCTTCAACGTATTGGACAGCCGCATCACAACCCTTCCTGCTAAAAATAAACCAGATAGCTGGCAGCATATCCCTAGACTGAAGATGCCATAACGTATCAATTACTTGAGGAACCTGAAAAGAATAAGATTATACATACTGCATATCAAAGCTTAAATCAAAGCATATGCTAATTTTACAAACATAAGGTCCATGAAGCAGTTTTTTTTTTTTTTTTATTTCCATAAAACATGAGTGTGCCCTTTAGCCTTAAGTGTGTATCAGAACCCAAACTCCATATTCAGTATTCATGAGTGATTATTTGACATATATATAGGCAAGAATGCAAGATCTCGTTTTCACTTTCAACTTCAGCATACTAAGTTGAGAAAAGAAAAGGTAGGGAAAAGATTGCTACAATGATCATCACAAAATACAAAGCAATATGAGGATTGATTCAGCGGCCCTACTTGTTTACGACGAATTGCATTTATATTATTCTTTGAAAGAGAGCGTTGTTCGGACATGCTACCATCAATATCATAGATTGTGTGAGTTCCTCGTTTCCGAGAATTCCTTTTTCTCGACCAATCATCCTTGTAAGGTTTAACTCCTGCAGCTTGAAGTTGTAGATAATTGAGTGACAGCTTCCTGCTTTAAATAAAGGAAGAAACTAAGCTTCCGCTTTTATCCAATTTACTAATAAATAATGATAATGTTCAGTATTTAGTTGTTTAAATTTGTTAAATGATAAATAATCCATACTCCATAGTAGTTTATTACTACATGTATTATATCAGAATAACAATGCTGTCACATTTTCTATTGGAAAATACACTTGATACTTGTATATTCACTATTAGTAACCTACTCATCGTTCCATAGAAAATCCTCCAATTATTATATTCTGTCCTCATTCTCATATTATTTGATGCAAATAAAATAAGCAAATCACAATCACAACCAATATCATCATCATCATCAGTATATGCTACCAAAGCTGTTGCTGCTGCTGCAGCTACCACCACCACCATAACCATTGGTATTGTCACAAACCAACTATCCAAAAATCTTAAGCTGTTAGGTGAAGGCACACAAATGGTTTTATATAGCTAACAGGTTCGTCATACAAGAGCTCTTTTGAGCCTGAAGTGTGGAGTCTAGATCACTTGGTGATACAGACTTTATTATTATGTCATGAATCAACTCTCCCAAAAACTTATGTTGTTAGGTGAAGGCACATGAATGGTTTGATATATCTAAAGGTAAAATGTTTCCTGACACAATTTATTTAAGAACAACATTTATGCTACAACCATCAGCAAGTTGCTGAGACCAGGTGACCGTTACTATCAAAGTCACACAACAACGTTTGTTCAATCACCAGCCTATCATAAACCGGACTCTTTGGTAGCCATTTATGAAAATAAGCCTATATGGATATCATCCCACATCTTATCAATAGATCAAAATCCAAACATCTGACTTTAACAGCAATAATTATTGAAGCACACTACGCACCATCGTCATACACTTCAGAGCAGCAAGATCCTTGTTTGCCGTAGCCCTCTTATCATTCTTCAATGCAGTAAGTACTAACAATGGTAATTATCACCCCTATCTATTGACTACCACTGTCACTACAATCTATGATCCACGAAGTCACAAAGAAAAGCCACCCATTTTGAAGAACAACATTTAACATATCATACATTCAGCACCCACAATTCAATACCTAAATTTCAGTACTGAATATATAGTTTTATTACAAGTTTACAACTGGATATTTTCTGCTTCCACACATTAGCAGAGTAGCACGTGCTAAGATCCAATATAATGAATTACTTACTTAAAAATAAAATCCACCAAATAAAGATGCTATCAAACTTCACGCTGCTCAATAACTAAATGTGAATATGTGATTCTATTTGCTGCTAATGTCATTTTCTTGGTAACAACCAATACAAACACTACCACTCATCCACGCTTAAAAGAAAAAACAGGGAAAAGAAAAGCTAGATGTAACTGCAAGATACCATCAGCATCACCTTCAAACAAGTGTGACTGATAGCAATTTCCAATTTTCATGAAACTGACACGGGCAAGAAGTGAAAACAAATAGGAAAGCACTTTACCAATAAACAAGGCTGTTACTGTTACTTTTTTTTTGGTAAGTCTGTGTTGTTACTGTTACCGAGATAGAATATATGTGAGAAACAATTAACTAAACTGAATAAATGCAATGAGATCCTAGATAGTACCTGTTCATGTGTGTTCCTTTCTCATCAAGAAGTGGTAATAAGGAATTCTTCATAGAGAAATGCCAAGTCAGTGGAACTGGGCGTTTTGATGATGTTACCAACTCTGTTTTACCATGAATCTGAAAGCCAAAACATTTCTCCTCACAACAGAAGAACACACTTGCATTGATTGAAAGAGAATTTGGACTTTGTTGAAAGCCAAATAAAATGAAATAAGACTGTATTTAATTTACTATTTGAGTTCTGTCAGTAGACTCATTCCCATCAGTCAAATCAGTGAAGATTAATTATACTGAACCCAGTACTATTGTCCACTTACTTCAAAGAAAGTGAAACCATAGTCAGAGAAGTTCATTATTAAGGAAGGTAATTTTACAGAAAATTATGTAACTTATATCTCTAGTTCTTTCTCCACAAAGGACAACCTAGTGCTATAAAGCTCCTGGTATGCACAGGGTCCGGGGAAGGGCCAGACCCACTATGTGTGGGTCTATAATAGGTAGCCTTACTTGTATTTACAAGAGGCTGGTTCCACGCCTCGAATCTGTGACCTCCTTGTCACATGGAAACAACTTTAACCGTTTTTCCACAAACATAGTATGCAAAAAATATCTGATGAATAAAATAAAATGAAATGCCAACCGTCATATACATTGGAGCACTCAGGATCCTTTACTCTTGAATAATGGATGGAAAATTAGCAAGTTCAAGCATCCAAACAATGTCTAAAATCTCACACTGTCCATAAGTCCATCAAGATGATCAACTCTATAAAATTCCTTAAAAACAGCATGAAGTTTGGGAAATTTTCAAATGCATCATGTCTCAACTCAATATTTTTAGATGTTTCAACTTTCAAGTTAGAGTTGTGAAATATTGTTTCATGACTTAGAGCAGGGAAAAAGCACCTCCCATGGTGACATAATTTTTATATGACATTAAGTGCTTGAAACTTAACGAATTTAAGCAAGTTTCCAATCGCCACTTGAAACTTTAGCATTTTGTAAAATACAATAACCATGTAGAGTCTAGATGTTTCAGCAAATCAACAGTTCTTTTAGCCATATTGTGGGACACAAGCATAGCCTTCTTGTCTTGCTTTCAAATTTGCTTTACTTCTTTAGAAGGATCCCTAAGCCTCCCTTTTTGTACTTTTCTCCAGTATTAATGAATTCCTCTTTTATTTATTGGTTGGGGGAGGGGGAGACCAGAATCAATGAAGTTTAATGCTATTTACACGGGCGGAAGGCCAGCTCAGTGCAATCTGCAACTGTAATAGACATCACCATCACAATCTGAATACCTGACCAATCCAACCAGCCAACTCATCAGGATTTGCAACGGTTGCTGACAGACAAATAAGTTGAACTTCTTTAGGACAATAAATAACCTGCAGTTATTGACCACATAAACATGAGTAATGTATGAGAAGTCAAGCAAGCTAAGTATTAGGCAAAGACAATAACTCATGCTTACAATCTCTTCCCAAACTGTACCACGAGATATGTCACTAAGGTAATGAACTTCATCCAAAACAATCGCATCAACATGGAGAAGTACACTTCCAGAAGAAACATTACCAACACTGCATGAAAGATGCAGTTAACTGGAATTCATGTTTAGAACAATAAGCTCAAACGACTAAAGTAAATAGCGAATGAGAATAGAAACTTAATTGATGTCATAAGTCATAATTCATAACTTTTAGACAAGGGGCTACACTGAGTTAGAGGAAATAGGATTCAATAACGTATTTGATAATAATACAACTTTGGGAGAGAACAATAATGATGATGTTGTCATAATCAAAATTAGAAGAATAATCACTAAAACTGGGAACTAAATTTATCCTAGCTCAAGACAAAATATACCACAATTATTTCTTCAACAATGTTGTGTGCTTAAAATAATATGCAACACTACCTTTTACCTAGGCTCCATAGCTTACCCACTGGGCTCGATCTAGAGCTATTAATAAAAATAAAACAAAACCTACCTAATAGAGACATACACCAGATTTTACAGTACAAAATCAAACTATGGAATTGCCGCCACTTTGGAACACTATTTCTTTTATAATGTTATATGCACTTAACACAATATCCAACTCCAGCTTTCGATTAGGCTTGACTTCTTACCCACCAGACTCAATGTAGAGCTAGTAATAGCAACACAAGACCTACCCAATACAAATCCCACATTTTTACACCTCAAATACCAAAGACTCAAACATATTGAATTGCTGCTTTGTCAATACAAAATCTCATTATAGCTACTCTGGGATCAAAGTTTTCAGTATAATGTAATGTACCTCTGATACAACATGTTGCGTAAAATCTCCGTGGTCATAATCAAAACCTGAGCATCCTTGTTGACGATAGAATCACCAGTAAGAAGGCCTACAATGCCGTCGCCGAAAGTTTCCCTGAAAATCCACAACAAAAAATTCAGCAATGATTTAACTTCCAAATCATAGTAGTGGTAAAATTGAAAATGCACTAGCGAAAACAAATGATACACATCCTAAGTTTTTTGCAATAATACATCATTGAATTCAATTATTGCATACCGGAATTCGCGAAACTTCTGGTTGGATAATGCCTTGAGCGGAGTTGTGTAGAATATCCGCCGTCCCTTCGCCACCGTGGCCACTGCAGCAGCCTCCGCAATCAGAGTCTTCCCGCTGCTCGTAGGAGCGGAAACCACCACCGATGAACCTCTCAGAAAAGCTTGAATCGCCAGCCTCTGCCAAAACCAAAAACACACACACAGACATACAAATCTTAGGATCGCTTCTGAAGTTCTGTTAATAAAGAAACGAAAACGAAGATTGAGTAGGAATTTAGAACCTGAAACTTATCGATCCGGAAATCATAGACGGAGGCGAGTTCATCGGCGTCGATGATTCCGGCACCGAACTCCCTGACTTCGTTAAGGAGCTTCTCGACTCGCTGCCACTTGAAAGCTCCGTCGTGGCGAGAAGCATCATCGAACGCGTCTCCTACGTCCGAAACGGCGCCGTCGGAGGCTTCGCCCGATACGTCGTCGTATTCGTCGGCTGCAACGTCGTCGTCGTCTTCATATTCGTCTTCTTCGTATTCGACTTCTTCTTCATCGTCGTCTTCGTCGTCGTCTTGGTGGACGGCACGGAAGGTTGAGGATGTTGGGGAGTTGAAAGAGAGAGAGGGTCGGAATTTGAGGGATGGATGGCGAAGTAGAGAGAATGGGAAAGAAGTGAGAGAGATAGTTTTTGTGGTGGGAACAAGTTTGAAAGAAGAAGGGAATGGAGATGGTGCCGGTGAGAGGATAAGTTGAGTGTTCATGGCGGGAGAGGGAGAGATTTTGCTTTTTTGGGGATACAAGTGCTACTTACGTTACTAGAGGAGCAGAGGATATACTATTGCATCTTCAAAGAATAAGGTCTCGTTTGTTATAATTAAAAATTAAGTGATTTAGAGATTTTTTTTTGAAATTTTAAAGAAAAATACAAGCTATTTTTATGATAGTTTACAATCATATGAATTGTTTTTTTAAAATTAGTTAGTGATAAAAAAATTGATTTTTTTTAAAGCTAATGAAAGTAGTATTTTATTTTAACCTTAAAAATGATTTTTTTAAAAAAATCAATTTTGTGAAAAGCTTAAACAAACATACTTAAATTCATTAAAAATGATTTTTAACTTAAAAAAAGTGATTTTCTCATAAAAAAAATATGTAACAAACACACTCTAAATATATCATAGGTTAAAAAGGAGAAGACCGACAAGTGCTTTTAGGATATTATTTAAGGAATCAAAAAAGAAAAAATTGTATGGAAAAATAATGTATTTAGCATTTTGAAAAGCGTTACACTTGATTTCTAAATACAAACTTTACTTTCGTAGGTTCTTTAACTAATGTCCTCAAGGCGTTAGCAAGACCACAAGTTTAAATCGTTGTTTTGAAAATCGAACCAAACCTATGAGTGTAATCAGGTCGGTTCGGTTTTCAGGAGTTTCATCATCCGAACCAATAAAAAATGATCGATTTGATTTTGGGTGACAGATCCACGGATCAGTTTCTCGCGTTTCTCGTTCCTTTTTTTTATTTATTAAAAGAAATCCAAAAAAATGATAAAAACTAGGAAAAAGACATATATATATATATATATATGTATGTATATGTATATGTATGTATCTACTATCTAGTGAGAGTACCTTTGTTATATGAGAGTGAGAAGAGTAAATCTGGATCATACAACCATACATGGATGGTTGAGATTAAAAGTTATTTCATGATTTTAAAATGTCACATGATCACTTAAAAAAGTCACACATGACTTTGTAGTCTAATCTTGCCCGTTTAAAGTTTGATCAAATGACTATGATACAATCCTCTCACATAAAAAATGCCCTATCACCTGATATATCCCATATATATATATATATATATATATATATATATATATATATATATATATATATATATATATATATATATATATATATATATATATAAAAGATAGGTGCACATCTATCTTCCTTCTCATCCATTTGAATTTTCATGATTTCATCTATCTCCAAGGACTAGTCCACATCTATCTTCCTTCTCAGCCATTTTGCAGCATACATGAGGAATGCACCCAACAAGCATTAATCAGAAAGCAAGAATCAAAAATAGGTTATCTTAATCAATAAAATCAAAAACCCCAAAATCAAAAACTCCAAAATGTAGAAATGGGTCACCTCGGAGGAGAAAGAGTTGAACGGGGGCAAGGGGTGAAGCGTAGTGAGCGGATCTGGGTTGTTAGGCGGTGGTCGACGGTGGAGTCTTGTCACGGGTGGAAGAGAAGGACAAAATGAGGACAATGATGCTAGACGGTGCGAGTCTGGTCTTGAGTGACGATCCAATGACACACACCTACACGAGGAGGACGGTGTTGGTGAGGAGGAGAGCCCCCGTCAGACAACCAATGGCCTGTTTGTTTTAATTAAATCTGACGCAAAGTTTCGTTCAAAACTCAGTTGGACAAAGGCCCCGTTTGGGTAAATAACTTAACTAAGCACTTATAGCATAAGGCCTTATGGTACAAGAGCTTATGCCATAAGAGCTTGAATTCAATAAGTCATGTGCGTTTGGATGCATATTTCCAAAAGCACTTATACAAAATTAAGGCGTTTGGATACATTACTATATAAGTGCTTATGGAAATTTTTTTTATAAAATTACAATAAAAATGTAATTTTAACAAACAATTTGATTGCTTCAACAAAAAAAATCAAATAATTTGAAGTATTGGTTTTTTTTTAAGTTAATCTCAAAACATATTTATGATAAAAATTTTAGATGTTAATTTAAAATGTAATATTGTCTCATTTTGATAGAAAATAGAATATTGTTCAATAACACCAAACAAGTTGCATTACTACCATAAGTTTGAGGCACTACCATCAAACTAGAATATTGTTCAAAAATACCATCAGTTGCATTAGTACCATAAGTTAGAGTTACAACCATCAAACTAGAATATTGTTAAAAAATACCAAACAAGTTGCAACATAATTAAACTAGATAAATCCAGGCATCTGGTTTCTAATGGTGTCTCTGACTTGCTCCATTTGCCTAACACTTTGTTGATTTGGTTCCTCCCATGCGACTTCTTCTGATGTAGTTTCATGTACATCCATATTATACTCTAATTCAACATTCTCATCAAATAAAAGAAATTCTTCATCACCTATGTCATTCCTTCTTATGAAGTTGTGCAAAGCCATACAAGCAACAATTATGTGAGTCGCAGTTTTCATTGGGAACGGAGGCATGTTGCCTAGTATCTTCCATCTAGCTTTGCAACACCCAAATGATCGTTCGATCGTGCTCCGGAGGCTAGAATGTAAATAATTGAACACTTCATTTCTTCCTCTAGCTCTCGGCCCTATTCTAAAATGAGGGAGATGATACCTAGTAGTTTTGTATGGTCCCAAGTAGCCCATAAAGTTAGGATAACCAGCATCAACAAGATAATATTTACCTGAAAATAAAGTATACAATAATTTAATATGTATTCATAATGGTGAAAAAACTTAAAAAATATCTATATACAATTCATGAACCTGTAGGAGGATGTGGAAAATGCAACTCAGGCTTGCGTAAAGCTTCCATAAAGATTCTAGTATCATGTGCTGAACCCTCCCATCCTGCTAGCACAAAAGTAAAGCACATATCGAAATCACAAGCAGCCATTACATTAGTTGTTGTATACCCCTTTCTGCAAGTGTATGGAATTTGATTTTCAACAGGGACTATAAGCTTCACATGAGTGCCATCTATAGCACCAATGCAATTCTTAAAGTAAGGATTATATCGGTCATCGATGCTAATATGATGAGGAATGTCTCTAAAGGTTGGGTCAACAGGCTTTACAATATCCCTGGAAAGTGCAAGTACCGCCTTCAGAACCCGATGGAATTGTCTGGAAATAGTCTCTCCAGAATGTTGAAATCTCTCCTCCGCATTACGAATTGAACCTGGTTGTCCCAACACATATAAGAAAAGACCAACTTGTTCATGAATACCCATGCCCCTTGTTGGTTTTAGACCATAAGTCGCAAAACATTACACAAGTGCAAAAACACATTTTTTTCATCCTGAATTGTTGATAACAACGAACCCCATGTCCATTGAGAATCTCTTGAACCCATAAATGACTGTCAATGCGTAAGTCCTACATGGCCTCTTTTCCACATGATTCAAGAACCACCATGCAGCATGAATTACCATCGACAACAATACCTTTCTTTTCTTTCCTGCTTCGTGATAAATGACTACAATCACATGAATCATCACTATCTAACCCAGAATCAGTATCATTTGTACTAGTTGTAGACATCCTGTGCAATTTCCAAATATAAAGATAACATCATAATCATAAAAAGAAATGCATATAAACGATTAACAACATTTAATAACTTGATAAGTAATTTTTACACACATAAGTTCACCTAACAACACATAGCAAATCCAAATCAAATAAAAATAAAACAAGTCAAGGCTTCAAATAGAAATTAAACAGAGACCGGGAAACAACTACAAAGTCAAAGCTAGTACATAATTGATAATTCAAAGACGAGCAACATCAGCCAAAGTGTGGCTCTTGATCCAATTAAGCTGAAGGACGGGGTCATTCATTAGAACAAAGGCCTCCCTATTTGACTTGCGGTTCATTAGTCTAATACCTATTATATGAGTCTCCCCGCCATACTCCAACCCCGGCAATTGTTTAAGCATATCCATGCATTCAGCCAGTGTAGGAACATTTCTAACATTGCTAACACTGGCACTAGTAGCAGAATTTTCAGTGTTCAAACTTTCAATTATGCGATCGAATTGCTCACACATTCGATGCCCGACACTACCTCTCTTGTTATCCCTCCCACCCCTTTTCCTCTTGGACCTTTGACTAGAAGGACTTGGATCGATTGTGAGGTCTTCAATCCCCTCATATTCTTCCTGAACACCACGCTCCTCGGTCATTGGTGCATACCTTTCACTACTATTTTTTCTTGCTTCTTCCTCTAGGTCTTGAGATGGTGCATATGCACCAGTACCAATAGCCACAGTATCCTTAAAAAGGATCTCCATTTCATTCAAATTTCTTAGACCTTCCTTTCTGAATTTTGCAAACTCGGGATAAACCTAAGATAAAAGTACTTCAAATTAGTAAATACTTTAAACATATAAACAAATATATAAATATATAATTACATCAAGGATATCAAATTACCTTAATCTTTTCATCCCACCAAGAATCAGTAGCAGCAATTGTCCCCTTACTGTGATCCATTCCAAGACCAGTCTCCAATGTTCTGAGTTTTTCCCACGTCTGCCACTCTTTTCTCAAAATATCCCATTTATTTTTCATTTGCTTTTGCTCATAACATAACCCTGATTGTTCATTAAAACTCTTGATCAAGTTTGCCCACCCCGCTTTGTTAAAGTGAGCGTGTGGCCTATTCCCAGCCCGTACTTGTTCAATACAACACTTAAGAAATAATTCATTATTTTTTTCATTCCAATCTGCCTTGGGTCGTTTTCCATTACCACTACCATTTCCATTCCCTTCAACTGGGTTTGAAGACATCTTAGAGGCAATTCTAACACAATATAAATACATAGCATTAAGAATATCATCTAATTTCGTAAACTACATAAAATAAGAAAGAATGGGAAGTGAAATTGCAAACTAAGCTGGAATATAGTTCCCCTCATACTTAAACATTGACTACAAGCTCATTGGCTTAGATGAAATAATTTATTTATAGAACTATTTAGAATTGTGAATGTAATAACAACTAGCATTAGTTTGTAGAGTTTGTGCAAAAAGAAGAACCATATATCCATATATTTTACTCACTTTTCTTATCTTGGTTCCACATTTGTATCATTTGCACTAACATAAATTTTGTAAAACTATTTGAGTTGAAGAATGATAATTGTGAGTTGAGTCATGTTTAGATCACTTACACTATCACTTTATACCATTAATGACAAATACATGCATTACTTAAAAATGATTGTGCATCTCAAAAGAATGAAATGTGTATTGACATTTACAATATATTAGACCCTTCTGAAAAATTTGGCTGCTCTAAAATTTCTAGACATTGCATAAGAGTAGGGATAGGTAGATTATTACTCTTCAAGAATGTCTTTAAGAACAGTGCTCTTTCCAGAGATGCTTAATATATGAGGAAAGATAATACTGGACAAAGAAGGCGTGCACTCAAAGGGAGGGGTAGTTTCAAAGTTAACATAAATAGTAAACTCTTCTAGGTAACAAAGATACACATGTTGTAGCAAGAAAGAATGAACAAATTCAAGAGAATCAAGGAGAAAAAACAGCATGAACGAGTCGAATGACAATAAATGGAAGTAATTTCAAATGGTAGGAGTTGTACAACTTAAGATGATGATTATAAAATTAACAGATTATTTTAGAAGTTCTTTTAAAGATTAAGCAGTGGTTAATCTTCAATCCACACAAAAGTCGCCAATCACCACAAGAATGCTGGATAGTGGATATCCAATTGTAGGTTTTCTAGGATGGTATTATTATTTGGGGGAAAAAGATTTATTAAAAATTTAAAATATGCATTAGACAATTACGGAGTTCAATATCTACTCTTGCTTAATTAGATACACAAACATGTCCTTTAGAAGCAATTTCAATATTACAGAGCAGCAAGAGTAAATGTAAATGTGCTGCATATTGAAAAACATTTTTTTAGTGTCGGATATTTTAGTGGGCTGCTATTTCACTAATTGGCATATTGAACGAAATACCATTTCAGAAACACTAGATGAAACTCTATATGACAATTCCAATCAGTGAAATAGCAGCCCATAAAAACATATTTGAGTATGTAGCGAGTTGTAAACACTAGATGGCAATTCCAAATAACAATTACAACAAACTGTATTATATATGGTTTTCAGTTTACGTATCCACTGCTCGATGATTTAGGATTTCTAAAAATCTTAACTTTAAATAATACCTTGACTTGAGACATGTCAAGGACCCTTAAACATGTGTTACACACCTTAATCAATAACCTGCTACATCTATCAGAGATTTGTGGCTCATTTAAAGTTGCAAGAAGGTACATAATCACTTGTTAAGCACACCATTTCAATCTAAAATGTTTTTTTGTTGAGCAACAGACCATGCACATGATACTTTCCTTCAAAACATAATAAAAAATGCATTATGTCATAATCTTAAGCGCAGATTTAGTAGCTATGCATGCTTAACGAGCTTAAACCCTAGGCTAAAACTTCATGAAAGAGAACAGGCAACTTTTTAAACCCTTCCTTTTTAAGGAAAAAAGAAAAAGAAAAACGATGTTTCCACAGAATTGTTCCGAGCCAAATAGATTTACTGATTCAAGTCGCTTCGGGCATATATCCTTTTTTTCTTATTCGATTTCATTCTATAGCCGAGAAGTTAAATTGCACCTCTTGCATACATTATGTAACATAAACAGATCAACAAACAAAACATCAACAGATCATCTAATCTCAAAGCAAAACATCAACAGATCATCTAATCTCTCGATAAACAAAGCAAAACATCAACATAAACGGATCAACAAAGAAAACATCAACAGATCATCTAATCTCTCTGATAAACAGCAAAACATCAACATCAAAACATCAACAGCAAAACATCGAATCTCTGTGATAAATTTTTTTTAACATAAAAAGATCATCTAACAGAGGGGAGGGAGAAGGGGAAATGGAGAAGGGGAAAGGGAGATACGAGGGGAAGGGTGAAGGGAAAGGGCGAGAAAGGGAAAGAGAGAAGGGAGAAGGAGGAGCTCGATTCGGGGGAAAAGGAGAAGGGAGAAGGGAAAGGGAGAGAGAGATACCTTCGTGGATGGTGTTGCTCAACAGATCTCGCTGGCGGAAGGCGGAGCTCGGTGGATGGCGGCGCTCGGAGGAAGTCCGCGATCGATGGTGCAAAGTCGAAGTCGCAATGGGTCTCTGATAGAAGTAGAATAAGAAAAGGAAAAAGAAAGAAAAAGGAAGGAGGAGCTCGGATCGAAGTAGAAGAAGAAAAAAGAAAACGAAGGAGGAGGCGAGGAGGAGGAGGCGAGGAGCTGCGGGTCGGCGGAGAAGAAGAAAAGGAAAGAACGAAGAAGGAGGCGAGGGGCGAGGAGCTCGTCGAAGCAGAAGCAGAAAAGGAAAAAACGAAGAAGGAGGCGAGGAACTCGTCGAAGCAGAAGAAGAAAAGGAAAAAAAGAAAGAAAAACGAAGGAGGAGGGATTCGAAGGGTGAAATGTTCGCTGGCTTGCTCCGCATAAGGAGCTTTTCATTTTTTCATAAGCTAGTTTCCCTGACTTATGAGAATAAGGTAAAAACAACTTATGAAATGCCATAAGTTCTTTTGATAAGTTGTGACAAACACGTGTCATAAGAGCTTATGACAGAAGATAAGTCATAAGGAGCTTATTTAAGCTCTCACAAACGGGGCCAAAAGCTACAACATTCGACTTTCAAAAAAGATGCATTGGGACACGCATTTCTCCGTTTGCATCAATAAAAATGTGAAACAAACATGCTGCAAGGTGGCAGAGGAAGAGCTGTCGACAGAGTTGGTGATGGTGAGTGTCGGGTGAAGAAACAAATCGAGACAGTGAAATAAGGATCATGGTTTAAGTTTTAGAAGTTTTTATTTTTTAATTTTATTAAAGTATTTTTTTAATTAATAAAAATAATAAAATATATTATTATAATTAAGGTTCGGTTCGATTCTATCGGGTTCAACTTTCCTGGAATCAAGAACCAAACCGAATAATGATCGAATTTGCTATTTTTGATCCGATCCAAGCTGATGATCCGATCCAAACATCTTAAAACGGTTCGGATCAAATCCATCAATTTCGCGAATTGGATCAGATCCACTTACACCCCTAATTGAATCGACTTGTTCAACCGGTAAATTGATGAATTGGACAGGTGTCCGGTCCAAAAAAAAACCCTGAAACTGGATTGTAAAAGAATCGAACAGTAACCTATTGAACCGATACCAAACCGATAAAATCGATCAAAATCGGTGGTTTGACGGTTCAGGCCGGTTCACTAAATCAACAATGGTTTAAATAATATTTTGATAAAATAAGCCGTTTTGTTTTATCACTTTATTTATTTATTTCAACTTTGTTCTTTTAACTTTGTTCAATTTCATATTTGTTTTTTAGGTTTCTGATGTTAAATAAGTTCATCAATTGTAATATAATTTTTTGGTATTATCTTCTTCTCCCACGACTCAATACTCATATTTCACCCCATCTCATTTGTCTCCGTATTTCATCCACATTTCATGGATTGCTTAAGTCACGGAAGGGCATAATTATGATCATCGTCACCATCAACATGTCCATTCCTACGTTAAAGATGAACAATATTGTGTGATGTTTGTCTTTGGGGTCTCATTCAACAACATCTCAAATTCCTTAAGCTCTTCATCATCCTTTATGTTTTCTACCATCTTTTCCCCATCTCAATGCTTTCACACACTAACAAACAACCAACAAAACCGTGAAAGACAAAAACAAAAAGAGAAAGCACAAAAACAAAGGATCGCTCAAAGCAATTAGAGTAGTACAAGGATCAAATACCCATTTCAAATATTGATTTAAAAGGTTGAAAAATACAATCTCATAAGAGGTTACCACTTTGGTCATTTGGTCATCTCATTAGCATTTTTATATTTTCATACAGATACATCAAACAAAATCAATGTTTATTGGTTTTTTTATCTTATTTTGTAAAAATCAATCGAATCGGGTTTTAGATTCTTTTTTTTGAAACCGAACCGCATGTATAAAATTTAATATATGTTTATAATACATTTTGCATTATTGATTTTTATTTGTTGGTTTTTTCATAATAATACTCATTAGTTTAATGTGATGTGATTTTCTACTATTTTTAAATATTCCAAACATAAAATTAATATTTGTTAGCTCGTAACATTTTATTTTTTAGATGTTATGCTATATTTGTTAATGTTATTTATAATTATTTTTTAGTTATTGTATTGATAAAAACTGAATCATCCAATCCACTATATTTTTAATCAAATTGGATTGGTTGGTATTTGATATAGGAATTAATCAAATCCAAATCGAACCACAACTTGTTTTTATTTTTGGATCAGATAATTTTTTGATTCAAAATCGATCAAAATCAATCCACAAACATCCTTAAAGACAATACAAAAAAAAAAACATTACAACCGATAGAGTTACGAGACTAACTAATAAAAAGCTAATGATTAAAACAAACTTATTTATCGTTGACAATTTAGAGGACAAATATGAAATAAAAAAAATTGAGGACAAAGTTAAAAGAAATATAAAGTTGGAGGATAAAAGAACTTATTTGACCATAGTTTTTTTTTTTGGTTCGAGTTTTTATAGCTTAAATTTTTTGTCTGCTATTATGAAAATAGTAATTTTTATTATCAACTCCATTTAAGATTATATTAATTATTGTGGTGTGGCTAATAAAGATATTTGCGGAGCCTAGTGGATTAGATCACCCAACATTTATGATTTGTTTGGGAGTTGGGATCGGAAGAGTTTGAGAAGGAAGTGAGGAGGAAAGAAATGGGGAAGGAAGAATTATTCCCCACCTTACATGATGTTTTATTTTTTAGCAAAAGAACTAAAACCTCCTAAAAAAGAATAGTCCCTCACCTTACGTAGTTTATTTATGTGGTATTAATTAAATATTTAAAGAATCAGTTTTTTTCGTTGCATCTAAAATATAAATTTGAGTGTCTATTTCACAAGCAAAGAATGATTATTTATTAACTATAAAATGTCACATCATAATACTAAAAATGAATGTTACATTAATAACGAGAAATGTTATTTCAACATCAAAATAAGACAATAAAATTCGATAACGGTTTTCATGGTTAATACAGTTAAAAACATGGTCAATAAAGTGTTAAGTTTGATTAATGTATATATCAGGGCGTCGGAACTCATTAATCATCTACTGAACGTTATTAACCACGATTCTCATGTTTTCAAATATAATATAATCTACTTATAATTGAACATATGAGAATCATGGTTAATGACGTTCAATATCGTGGTTAATGAAATTCAGTCGATGATTAATAAGTTGCTACACCTTAGTATATCCATTAACCAAACTCCACACTTTATTAACCATATTTTCGAACTGTATTAACCATGAAATTTGTTGTCTCATTTTAACGTTCAAATAACACAATAATGATAACGATGAAAAGACTCGGGAGGATATCTTGAGTGGGTTGCTCCTCGTTGACTATCCAATAGGATGATTTCACTTGACACATCAGCAATAATAGTCAACTTAGTATAATACATGTATTTTACTGAATTTGATCTATTCTTTTTTGTACTATCGTGCAAAGAACAAGAACATGTTTTTTTTTTCTTTGAAGGAGAACAAAAACATGATATATTATTTCTTTTTTATTAAGTATTTTTGTTTACGAACTCACCTAGAAAATTTTTGCGCTCTCTCTCTTTACGTTGTTCATATCATCATCATAACCATACACATAATTATCCATGGCTGAGAAAGCAATGGAAGAAATGGTGGATGTGAGCATGTGACTGTGATTGACATCGAAAAACCCAACAAAGAAGCTGTTGTTGAAGCCGAGAGTACTGAGAAGGCCACTACCACCGAACCAGAAGTAGAGGCGGAGAAACCTTTGACCCAAACCCCTGTTGAAGTTGGAGTTGAAGAGAAGGTGATTTCCCAATCCGTTTCTTTCAAGGAGGAGACCAACGTGGCATGCGACCTCCTCAAAGCCCAAAAGAAGGCCCTCGATGAGCTGAAGCAACTTATTCAAGATGCTCTCAACAAGCACCAGTTAACTGCTCCCCCAACCCCACCTCCACGTCCACCTCCACCCATCACTAGGGTTGGCAAAAGAATCCCCGGACCAATTGTCCATCCGGTCCATCCAATAATAAGAAAACATATTAAATGCATTGGATGGGTTGGATTGTTTTTATTAACGGATGGTTAATGATACATCCTATATTTCTTAAAATCCATCGGATCAAAGAAAAAAAGGAAGTGGATCATTTATTATCCATTCCAAAATTAAAAAGATTGATTCTAATATTTCTGCAGCTTAATGTAGTCATCTCTCTAGTACTATCTCCCTCACACACTCAAAAAGTGAAATAACTACAAACCAAAAAAATGACATAATCCATTTTTTTTCTCCTGGGAACCTACAGAGGTAGCTTGATTTCTTCCTATTCCTATATAGGAGTATCTGATTCCCACTCTCGTTATTATGAATGTGCGTTTTCAAAGTCATATTCACTCTCTATCGACTCGGCAGCTCTATGTCTCGTTCTCTCATAACTTACCACCATGCTTCTGTTCTTTTAATTAGCTTCTTAATAACAACTCACAAAAAATTAAGTTCCATGCATAAACACAATTGTTTTTATGTAATTAAGGTCCTTAAAATTCTCTAGAGAGAAAATATTTAGTATGTAAAAATGATTAAAATAAAATTTAGTGTATAATATATTTTTAAATGGATAAATCGGATATCCATCCATATAAAAATGATTGATGGATAAGTTGGATAATTTTTTATTAAAAGGATCATAGAGGGATTAGATTTTTTTAATATATTTTTAATGGATTGAAATGGATTGGTGGATTATTTTTATCCGATCCAGTATGACTGAATCAAAATCCATCCAATCCATCCGTTTGCCACCCCTACCCATAACACTCACACAAGAAGAGATCAAGAAGGAGGAGGTGACAGAGGAAGAGGAGGTTGCAGAGATCGGTCATAGGGATGAATGTTACCCTGATTTGAGTAAAGGAGGTTTTTTAAATTTTTGTATAATGGGTGAATAAAAAATTGGTGTTCTAAATACATACCCACTCAAATACGTATACATTTGACCACTAAAAAACAAATTCTACAAGTGGATTCCACTGTGGCATAATGGTTGGTCTACAAGTGTTCGTCAACAAGGAGCAAACTTGCTCCAACTTAAGTGATGGAGCACGGTAGAAGGCTCCTGATATATAGATATATCTCTAAAAATGATAATCGAAGAATGATATATGGATGAGCCGATGAGGTCTAATCATTATTTGCCTACAAAAGGCATAACGTTTACGATGACTTCATACATTTTTTCCATCTTTGTGAATATTTATAAAGTAGTGAAATGCAAGATATATTATACTATATTTTTTTGGGGAGAGGGTGAATTCTCAGTTATCTGTACCACTTGAAACTGAAGGCCAATTGCAGCCAATGAATGTCCATAATAACCTCAACAAAGTTGTAGCGGCTAAAGAAAAGAAAATAGAGGGAAGGTAACAAAACTATGGATGAATGGAATAAAAATGCCCGCTAGTTACATCACAAATTACCTCTATTTACATTATTGTGAACTATCAGCCATCAAATTACAGTATAATACAATCTTCTCTCTGCACCACGCCACCCCTTCTGTAAGCACTATAAGGTTGCTGGATTAGAAAATATGAAAAAAATAATTTTAGGAAAAAACATCCTTTGCTCAACTCCTTTGATAGTTCTCATCCGGGGACCGGCACCTCTGCCAATGAGGCTTGAACAAAAAAACTACTGAAAAGGACAATCAAACAGCAATTATTAATCAGATGATTTGTCTGCTTATAATTTATATTAACTAGAAGAAAAACCAAAGGACAAAATTTTTTAGCTGCATTTTATTCAATATCGATATAGCAAATAAATAACAATTGATCTTTGAAAATATCATGCGTTATTCATATGTTTGAATGCAAGTAGGACGTCAAGCCCAAAATAACACATTTGGAATTCTAGAGAATTTCACATACCATATCCAAGCTCAAAATGGAAACCATCATGTAATGGAAATGTTTGAAGACTTTGCCTCTTTGTAGCATGAACTCTTCGGATGCAAGGCTCTTTTTTTCCTTCTCATCCGAACCAAAAAGTCTTCGGTATCTAATACGTATGAAACCTAATACCAATAAGAAAATATAAGAGTGGGACTTCAGAAACACAATCCGACAGACATGAGACATCGTACTCTAATCAAATGCAAGGTATCACCAAGAAGTGAAAAATCAGAACTATAATTTAAGACTGGGAAGAATGACAAATATTAACAAAATAAGCAGAAGAAAATCTTATGATATTAAATACCTTGGATGAACTGCAAGCTATCTTACACTCCAGACCATTAAAAACCTGTAGTCCTTCTTCCATAGCCTGGCTTGAAAATTCATCACCACAGGCATATCTACGTTTATTCCTACACAAACGAATGAATAAACTAAAATATAAAAATTTATCAAAACATCACCTACTACAACTACAAGCATTAGCATGAAATGGCACCAACAATTCTTCTGACTTATCAAATACCTATTCAAGAAAACCCCCGACTTCTCCTTTTTGTCAGGGACAACAGAAAGGATGTTATTGTGCAGATAAGCTGAAAAATTAGGGTCGACAGACACAGCAGTTACTTCTGGCTTATCATGTCCATAGTCCATCAGTTGAATAGACAACTGCATCGGTCTAGGTGACTGCAATGAAATAAACTAGGTTACAGAACATAACACACTACTTAACATTTTATGCAAGAGCAGATCTAAGAAGAGAAGAAACAAAACAATAAAAACTTACATATTCTACACGATATATGTTTTCATCATGAAGAAGAACGCGGGCATTTTCATGATAAACAATATCGACAAATCTTCCAGGTTTTCTTGATTTCTCATATGCATATAGTTGGAGAAGCTTATTATCTGTCTCGTCAGTGGCAACAGCTTGAAGCTGAAATTAAAATGGACATATTTTTAGGACAAGAAAGATAGAACGGTAGGCAAAAGATGGGAAGGAGGAATTTACGCATCTGACCTGTTTAACAAGTTTATATATCAGCTTGTCTAATGTGAATAAGAGATATGATTGAGTTCCAATAATAGCTCGACAATCATCCTCAAATTTCGTATTGTCAGAAGAACCATCCAGTAAATTGTAAAGGGCATTCATGAACCTGTAGTATTAAGGAGACCCTCAGTCTTGCATATATACATATATAAATTCATATATATCTATATGCGCGCGTGTGTGTGTGTGTGATAGAATGCAACAATCCCAAGAATATCACCTGTCATATTGATCAGTAGAGCTTGTATCATTTGAAGCCTTCCATTTCCTTTCAGCAGATGATGAGTTAATCTTTGCTGATCGTATCCGCTCATACAATGTCTGTCGGATTAGCAAAAGAAAATATGATACTATGACATGTATCATAATAAGCTCTGAAATATCTGTAAAGTCTACAACCATACATATATTCATTTACACCCAAAACATTGACACTCCTCCCAGCTTTGCGAAACCTACATAAAAGATCCCTCCCTCAAATTTCAAATTGCACAACACCTCCCTCTCCTAACAGAAATCTGACATAGGTAATAATATTATTGTATGACCAAAATACCCCATCTTCAATGATGGCAGAACTTCATCTTCGGTTTCCTTTCTGTCCCCTGCCTCCCTGTGGAGCCGTCACTGCTTGGACTCTCCATCATTGCTCGCTTTGAACCATTCCAAAAATATCAACAGCCACATGACCAATCTTCCTTTTCACCTCCACTGCTACCAACCACCATCCCTACATCTCTATAACTCCACCCAACAACCATCCTAGCACCACACCTCCCCTAAGAAAACCCTTAGTCCCCAATCATTCGTTATCTCTTGGGCACACCACCATCTTGTTCACTTCCGAGAGTCACCTAATTTTCTCTGAAGTTATCAGATTATAATCAACAAAACCAATATCCCAAATCAGCATTATCTACAATTGGATCAGACATCCTTGGTTCCTTCGATTTAGTCATTTAGATACACCAAAATTAAGTTGATGCCAAATATCATCTATTAGTGGTGTCCACACCAGTAACTTTGCATTTGCTAAACCAAAACATTATATGAGGAAGATGGTCTACACCACCAGTAGGAGTAAACGCTGATTTAGGACGGGACAGGCAAACTCCTATGGTGCTCCCCAATCCATATCAATCATTTTATTGACTAAAACTCGTCACTAGAATAGCTTATGAAAATTATATATGATTACATATTCTTCTATTTGATCTTAATTTCTAGAAATTTGAGCTTCAACCAAAATAAAGTTTCCTAACAAAGCTCAACAAAAGAATCATCAACTCAGACTGTAACTTCTTGGGATGATTCCATGGGTTATAGATACCCAATTGTCTAGCAGGAGCAGGAACTTTTAAGAAAGCACAACAGTAAAAGGCAAGTGAGAAGGGAAGTTTAGCCATTATATTTTTGGCATATAATTTTTAAATGTTTTTTTGTGAACAACAGAATAGCAAGGGGTAATATGCTAAATGAAAATTTAACCGGGAGCAAGGTGTTTGTACAATTTTAAACTACAGGGGCCATCAATGTAGGTTTTGAAAACCTTGACTGGGGGCAGAGGGGTATGTCTGTGAGTAAATAGATATTTTTGTACCTGATGAAGTCTAAACAGCACATAAAAGGAATCATTTCCATAAAAAATAGGTTTTGTAAACCTTGACTGGGGGCAGAGGGGTATGTCTGAGTAAATAGATATTTTTGTACCTGATGAAGTCTAAACAGCACATAAAAGGAATCATTTCCATAAAAAACTTGAGAATTCCTTTCTTTCTCATGCAACACTAGGGGGACATGCTTTGCCAGAGGCTTCACAGTAAGCAGAAAGCGTTCTGAAAACGGCAATGAGGTTCCATCCCCTTCTACATCATTGGCATCAGCCATTCCTTCAGCTTCACCTTCACTCTCAGCCTTGTTATCATGTTCCCCATCCTCGTGCTCCTCCCGAGAAGACTCCTCACCATCAGCAGATTCACTTCCAGAAACATCAACATTTTCAGAAGCATTTTCACTATCCTCTGATGACCTGTGAGGACTTTCTTCACCTTCATCATCAGCATCAGCATCAGCATCAGCATCATTTTCTCCTCTAGCTTCACCACGAACTTCTTCCCCATGTCTATTTTGGTATTGCCGACTCATACCACCGTTCTTTCCTTTATGCACTAGGTCCAAACCACCATCTACATAAACTCTGAAGTTATCCTCTTCAAAGTCTCCATTTGGAGATAACTCACCCTCTTCTCTTTCATTTTTGAAATGTCGAACTGATTCTTGTGGGTATCTGTGAACTTCAGTGCCTTCAGTGATGGTCCCATTTGTGGATGCACCTGGTCTTGTAGAATCACCACCCTAAGTCATGGTAAAGAAACAAAAATTCAGTACATCACAGCTGGCAGTAATGCCTGGTCTAACAATATATGCAGGATGTGCACGTGTGACAAGACAAACATTGAAGGAGGAAAGGAATAGCATTAAGTCCAGACTGATTTTAGTCTAGTACATGTGCTAGATTACTAGTCATAAATGGACATAAGCATATCAACGTTCAGTTAACAATTTTGATTATGTAAGAATGCGGAAAATACTTGCGGAATGACAATTACTTAGAACTTCAGCAGCATGGTAATCACAGATAGTCCCATAAACACAAAGTACAAGGAAAATGGTGCTTTTCATACTCTGTTTTGAAAAGCCAACAACATATGGCTTAGCATTAAGTCTCAGTAATTAAAATTAAAATATGATAATGAATTACACTGTAGAAAGAAGACCATACATTAACTATACACATGCTACAAGCTCCATTGTTTGGGCCAACATACTTTTATGACAGTACCTGAATTTAAGGAGTGTAGGAGAATCACAGGGAAGTAGAAATCTGGTTTGCAAACAATGGCTCCAGATTTCTAAATCAATTGATATTGAATGCTAGTTAAGTGTAGGGAAAAGTATTGCAAATACCAAGTAGAATGTTCATGACATAGAGAAACAAAGCCTCGTCTATAAAAGGCAACCATATGCCTATTCAAAATCCACAAAATATATGATTCATTCTACCACATGTTATCATCTTATTCAGAACTAAAGACAGACATAATTAATATAATTATACACTGAGTAAACAAGAAAGTGCCACATCATTGGAGTGGGGAAGGTGTTTCACTTGAAGTATTTAACTATCTTTTCAGTAGGTGGGAATCAACTGGTTCACTAACAGTGCAAAAATCTTAATACCAACAGCAAATCGAAATTTGCCCTAAAGATGAATTCAGAACAAGTATATTTTAATTTGAGACTGACATAAGCTGCACAAAGAATTAAGTCATACCTCTGATGAAGGTAAATCAAGTCCTCCCTGGACATAAACATTACCAGTTCTAGATGGAGTAGCAGTGAGTCCTTGAAGGAAAAAGATGTATCTCAGTTCCATTATCAGAAAATAACAGTTGAAGATCAAAGAAGAAACTAATGACCAAATATTTAAGATAAATGATAGAGTAAGAATCAAGAAATGTCATCATTCTTGAAGTTGCTAACCTGATGCATTATCTATGTTTGTTCTTCTATTACTTTGCTCCATTCCAGATGCCGGCAAGACATTAGCATTCACTAACCGTTCACCGGAGTGATCTTGCTTATTGACTCCTGATAATTCAGAAGGCGTGAATGCACTAATATTCATTTTACCATGCTGCATATCACTACCCAAAGTTTCAGTTTTACGCACATGCCGGTCTGAATCAAGACACCTGTCTTCTTTAACCCCACTATCACCATTTGATTGCCATGCTTTGCTAGAATTTTGTTGATCTAAAGGCATGCACTCATCCCCATTTCTAGAAGTATTTAAATGCATTGGATTCATTACACTAGCACCAACACCAGGACTACCATTACTCTCGGCAACACTTGCAGTCCCACTTCTGACAGAATTATTCTTAGCCTTGACAACATCTTCTGTATCCTCGGCACCTGGGGGACGAGAAGGAACACAGAGCATGGGTTCTAAAAATGTTGTCCAAATCTTCATAACTTTATCCAACTGTTCAGTCGTACAAACTTCTCCACAGGAATATTTTATGAGCTGGTACAAATCTTCATGAATATCTGGATCGGGATACTCAAATTCCAAGTTTGGAAGAATAGGCCGTCTATTTCCAGCAGCAATTGCAAGAATAACATCATCTTCTTTGCGTCTCTTTTCACTAATTTCTTTGATTTCTGCTAGTAAGGCTGTAGGAAGTTACGCAAAAGAAAGGAGTCAGGAGAATGGAATAGATTCTTACATCATGATCAACACATATTGAAAGTTGCATAGCATTCAAAGAATAGCATACCACTCATTTGTTTTGCATAGTGTCTGACTCAAGAGGAACTTGGGTGTGTTGCGATTAATATAAATAAGTAAATAAATCAAGCCAAATGCATGTTATGGTACATATTATGTGCATATATTTGTTTTATTTCCATCCAAAGGTAAGTGAAAATACAAGTGTAAAAAAAAAGTGAATACATCAACCACAGAAAACTTATAGATGAGTTTACAAGAAAAATGCAGTTAGGCATGTCAACAAAATGATGATAATATCACCCATGATTAAAAATCTTGCAGCCATAAAAAAATACTCCGATTTATTTAAACATTAAAATCCTTAAGAACTCCATGTTTTTGAAATGTGAAGTTATCTATTACCTTTAGTACTCAAGCTTTTTGTATCCTGTTGCTTAAAGTAGAAGCTACGATGATCAAGAGATTTGTGATAGTTCTTGGCGTATATTTCAGCCCAAACTTTATTAAAATCAGCACGACACCTTGCCCAGTCATCCTGCTTCTGCTTCAAGCGTGTTAATATCACTGGCAAAGCTAGAGGTGCATTCTTCCTTAACACATCCATCACATCAAGCCCATGGTCACCATAAAATCGTTCAATGCACCTAAGATTTAGAACTAAAAGAGCATACAGAGTAAAATCCCATCAGAATATGGAAAACTAAGAAATTAGCTCATACTGCTACATATACGTGGCAAAACTATTAAAATAAAAAAATATATATATTTACCAAAATACACACTTCCCCCATTATTTTCCAAACTACACATCTTTTTTTCAAACTATTGCTAACTTCCCCTTCTACGTTTTTTCTTAATAATCAAAATAATTAAATAAAATGTGAAATTAAAAAAAAAAAGGAAAGTCAGCATCAACAAACAAGAAGAGTTGGCAAATGGGATGCCAACTTCCCATTAAAGAAGGGAATGAAAGGGAAGTCGGCATCCAACAAGAAGAAAGAAATGAAAAACAGTAAAAGGGAAGTCATCAGCTTCCCCTTAGACAAAAAAAGATGTGTATCTTGGGAATTAGTTGGAAAAGGTATGTAGTTCAGAAAAACAAATTTTTTGTTTATTTTAATATTTTTCCGCAACATATACACTTTCAGAAATTTCATTGATCAATTAAAAAGCCCATAACCTGTTAAGTGCTCCTCGATACGAATTGGACTGTCTCCTTTAATTATATTATTATTGATCTTTTCTAACAGCTCTTCTACTCGCTTAGTTGTCACATTTACAGACTCTAATAACATATCAAGTTCAAACCTGCCAGCAGAGATTAGCATAATATCAGCAAGTGCTAGTGATAGAGTACTTGTGGAAATCACCTCTTAACCAACCCAGTGATGTCAAGAACCAAAAAGCAGCACAATATGGCAACTATGACTGCAACCCATAAAGTATAAATCAATAAAAAAAAATCACTGGTAAGCTCTGACCTGTCGTCTTCACATCTAAACAGGCTCTCTTCATACTGATTTTTGCGCATATGTTTAAAGGAATAATCCTCACTTCCTGAAGTGACAGACACCCAGTGATCATTCAATACTTCCGCACCAAGTTCTGTTCTCTGGCTAGCTATAGGTATTGGGTACTGTATAAGCACAGGCAATACACATGAAGAACACAATCAGCAACAGAATCTCAGAGATTCCATCAGAATAAGATAAATTAAGAAGAGACTATACATTTTTTGGTAGGAGACGGTAGCTGGGAGTGCATTGTTCACAGTTAGAAAGGTCCAGCTCATTTATAGGTTTTGACAAATACTTATCCTTGCTAGGATATAGAGACATCTTAGGACCTGAAACATCCTTGTTGGCGTTCACAGTAGATTTGTCCGTTTCTCGGCATTCACGGTCCCTTTCCTTTATCCCATCACCCCTATAACGGTCTCGATCTCTATCCCTGTCTTCCACCTTCATTGATTTTGGTCCCGGTCCCTCACACCATAAGGACTCTGATGAACACAAAAAAAGTCAGAAGTTTACAACCAGAAGTTAAAGCTGAAAATGTTCTCTTGAGAACAGACCGCGTTACATAAAAAAAAAAGGGAGCATCTATCAGAAGAGATCAGTATAGAGTAAACCATTTCACATACTTTTATTCATGACACCAGTAAGGAATCCACCATCTGCATCAGAGGACATGATTAGAAATAGCCTACAAAATTTAGACTTCATAGAAAGCTATAAATTAGTTTGTTTATTACCATTCTTTTCAGATTGTACTAAAAATTCATTAAATCCCTCCATAAGATCTGGATATTTTCCCAGTAAATCACCCACCTGGAAGAATAAGCTACCACAAGTTAGCTATCATATTTCATTGCATGTCTTGTAAAAAAAAGTATACTTCAAGGGAATTACAAGTTGCACTAGAAATAAAAAGAAAGTAGATCAAGCTGATCCTAGATTGGAGAGAGAAACACAGCTATATTCAAGGACAGACAAGTAACTGCACAAATTATTTAACAATTCCTACATAAAGGTAGTGTTTATTTGCATGAAAGGAGTGGTGTACTGTGAACTGTCAATTTGGAGACTACCCTAGTGACCTATTTAGTATTTACAAATTATTTATAACTTCAGGGACCTGATTACAAATGAGTGACTCGATTACAAATTATTTACAAGTTTTACAAAATTTTAAAGTATAAGGACCTATTTAAAAATTCTCATATAGTTCAGGGACCTGCGGAATAATTAAACCAAGTTAGTATAACCTTACCAATGACTGCAATTCGTGTCGGGTAATTATTTCCTTGCTGTAAATATGTAAACACTTCAAAAACTCCTGGTAGTCGTCAGGGTTTCGCAATTTCTCTTTCACCTTTTCACAGAAAGCCAGCTCTTGACTATACTTACCTGAGATGACAAAATTTAAAACAATGACAAACTACAAAAGAAAAATAAGGAATTAAAAGTATTAACCAACAAAGAATACAATGCTAACAAACAAATTTGGAATTAATATTTTCTCCTTGTACATCAAGCAAGGAAAATACTTAATATAGCCTCAGATCATAAATATAAACTGCACAGTACTTCTTAATCATGGACAATCCTATCAACAAAAGAATCCATATTCTTTTATTATCTTTTATCATTATAAGTGGCAGAAAAGTGATGACAAAATTTTCACCTTATTAACTAGTTTTCAAGTACACATTATTCTTATTTTGTCCGTTTTTTTTTTGGACTGGTTTTGTCCATTTATTTCATTCCCAAGTGAACATGAAAGCATATGTTTCCAATATTAAAACATTGCACGTCATAGCATTAGTTAGGGACAGTAAAATATAGAAAATAAGTTTGTAGATTCAAGTTCAAAAGAATTGACGACATACTCACTTTTCAGAGAATTTTTATCATCACAAGTAGATAACACAGGTCGCATACCAAAATTTTCATCTGCATCAACCAATGGTTCAGCTCCAGAGTCTTCAACCCTATGATCTGATTTCCGTTTGTGGGAGAACCGCTCCCTATCTCGACCACCGTCATGCTCATAATCTCTATCATCCCTTTCTCGTTCTCTCCTGTCTCTATCTTCTCTACGGTCTTTTTCCTTCTCCACACGCCTCCTCTGCTCCTTTTCTGTCCTTATCAAACCTCTGTCATGATCTGGGTCAGGACGGTCAACACTGAGGTCATGATCACCATGTGAAGCAATGATCTTTTCTCTCTGGCATACAGATAAGTAGAATTTTAGCTTGATTACCAACTATGAAATTGGAGGAACCCCTTAAGGCTCTAGGGGTTTTAACGCCTTGAGGAAATAGTCGCTAAGGACCGAGAACTACATGATAATAACATTCTCAGTATAAATAACAGATTAAGATGTTCAATTTTTACAAAACCCTAGGCTGCCAGCTGCTAAGAGTCCCAAATGCCAACAACTAGTTGATTTTT
This sequence comes from Sophora flavescens, assembly GCA_030762895.1. NCBI lineage: Eukaryota > Viridiplantae > Streptophyta > Magnoliopsida > Fabales > Fabaceae > Sophora > Sophora flavescens. The sequence continues at coordinate 59,814,168 of CM061064.1, forward strand.
TATCATAAATATTTTACCCTATTAATATCATTTGTTAGCAAGTTAGATGGCTGGCCTTTTGTTTTATACCATTATCAATAAGGTGCTTAAGGCATGTCTCGCCTGAACCATACTAAAGGGGCTGCACCCTAACCAGCAAAAGGCGTTGATCCTTTCTGGCACCTAAAGTCAGTGCCTTAGGTATACTTTTGACTACAGAGGGACATAAGAATACGGAAATAAACCTTGCCAATATGCATTTGCCGCACTGTTGGCATTGCAGAGTTCCTATCACGAAGCATAGAATTTCGAGCAGAAGCATAATGCGTAGAGGCAGATGCGGAAGTGTCAGGAAGAAAATGAGTAAACTCATCAAGAAGATCATGGTGGTCTTGGAAAAGTGCAGCAACCTGAAGAAGTCCAAAAATATGATTAAATGATGGTCAAGACTCAAGAGAAATATTAAAGACCGATATAAAAAATTTGCCTGACAACAACATGATAAAACAGGCATAGACAACACAAACCTCCTGGTAGACCTCAGTGATAGACTTGTTTTCCTTCCTGTACATATTCAATATGTCTAGGAAGGACTTATAAACATGATCATCCCCTTGAAACCGAGTCTGCATTAAAAGAACCCATCAGACCCAGATGCAAAACAGTCCATTCTGTGTTGAAAGCTGGAACCAAGTCTGCTTAAAAAGAACCCATCAGACTCAACTACCCTTTTACCTTGATCTTGTTGACAAAATTTATAGCTTCATCGAATTCAACAGGCTTCTTTTGGGGAGGTTCATCCTCCAGTGGAAGTGTAATTTCATATCCCTTTGGCAAGAAAGTGTTAAATCCCAATATTAGCTCTCTGTGCCCTTGAAACAGTTCCTTGACTCTTGCTATGACACCCGCAGTATCAAGTCTACAAATGCACCAAAAGAAGACAAAAAACATTTTCCACTAACAAAATTAAGATCCCTTCTCCCAATATAATATGAAAATTAAAAATATAAATCATTTTTTTAGGGGGAGGGGAGGCCGGAGGGGTAAAGAATGTGGTACAACATAATCAAAACCTTTGAGCCTTGAAATCTTTCATGACTTCCAGAAAGTCATCATATTTGTCCCTCTTATCCTGAAATATATCCTTTACAGCCTTGAGATATGCCAATGCATCATTTGTAGTCAGTTTCTGACCACCTCCGTTCATCATCTGGGGTTGCCCCGACCTTCATTCCAAAAAATATTATAGTCTAAACCATTGTAGAATTTGATGACAAAGTATTCAGCACATTACCACACATACTACAACAAAAAACGTGACTCAACATACAGTTAGACGAGAAAAAATCAAATCAACACAACAACGATAACACAATTGCAGTGAAGAAACATCTGATCACATCTCACTAAGTCAAACACTTGAGCAAAAACTACACTTCACATGAGACTAAACCTGAAGAGCATATTACAAAACCAAATAATTATCTAAACTCCCTCGATTTCCCTCACAGCCAAAAAAATAGAAAAGCTCCATCATTCAATTGAAGATGCAAAAACATGAAGACACAACAAAAATTAACAAAAACGTGAACTTACGCTTCTCCTCTTGGAGACAGAAAGGGCCGTTTAAGTTGAGAACTCATGAAACCATCATCTCTAGACCTCTTCATCTCTAACAACAAACCATAAAAAACAAAGCACAGAAAAACACACTCTACAATCTCTTCAACACCAAATCATGCTTCCAAACTCCGATTCAATTCAAAATTCCACAACCTCGAGTTGCTCATTAAAACATCAGCAACGAGCAGAGTTCAGATCTAACCGGATAGAATCAACGCGAAGCGGTGAAGAGATCACCTCAGAGGAGCCAAATCCTGAAACAGAGAGAGATAATCAGAAACCGAAATTCGTATAACTTCAATGCAAAGCAAAGTGAAGATGAATTCAAACAAAGGAATTCGAATTTTACAGAGTGATCGCGAAGTCTTCGAACTGCAGAGTCTCGAGAAATGAATAGAAAAATAAAAAGAAGAAAAATGGATAAATAGATATAAGCTTAATTTATGTAACAGAGGTTTTATTTCTCGAGTCTCTGTGATTCTTCGTAAAGCAACAGCATGAAGGTGGTGAGGTTATCATACAGAGGTTTTGTTGGAGCCTTTTTACTTTTCCTGAGTTTGAAATTCGAAGAGGATTATTTTCTCTTCGATTTTCTGGGCAAACAAACAGAACATAGAGAAAGAAGAGACAATGAAGAAAAAAGAAGAGACCGAGAGAAAGTTCACAATGTGATATATGCTAGAGAACGAAAATGTGGGGTGGTGTGTGGCGGTAGTAATTTTTTTTGTTAAACTAATTATTTTATTTGATACATGACATTTTTTGAAATTATACGTGCACTTGTTTTTTAATTTGGTGCTCATATTGATATTATAACGTCGTTACTAAGTTAAAGTATATCAATCAAATTTTAAAGGATTATCATATTATAAGGATTGAATAAAGGATTTTTTTTGAAATTTCTATCCTTAAATATGATAAACATTTTCATTTTGGTTTTTATTGGTAATAATTATTTTGAATTTGGTCTATACACAGTGACGGATCCATAAATTTTTGATAGTAGGGACAAAAATTAGTTAATAAATAATTTAATTAAATAAAAATATAATAAATATATACAAACGATAAAAAATAATATAAAATATACAATATATAATATGACTCGATTTCAACATGAAAACCTACATTTGGAAATGAGAAATAAGAAACAATTTACTAAGTGAAAAAAATGAGAGATTACAAAAATGACTTTCACTCTCTACAAAAGATTGATGATCATTTGATATGTGGGAACAACATTTAAATTTTTATGGGGGTAAAATAAAATTTCCTAAATATGTTAATGTAAAAAACATTTGTTTAGTATCCTTCCTAGGTCCGTCCCTGTGTGTATACTTTTAACTTCAACAAACAACATTATAATATTAATAAACGGCGATGACTAAATTATATATATATATATATATATATATATATATATATATTAAGCGATTAATCTTAATCCTTTCCCTAAACTTCTTCTGTGAAGTGAAATTTTAGGGATAGTCAAGATCATGTTGCGAGGCTAAATTGCAAATTACGCAGTGCCGTTCTGCCAATATTTTATGGTGGTGCTTTGTTTGGCAATTGCATGATGGTTTTGACTTATTAAGGGGATTAGGGTTTGGCTTTTGAATTTTGTTCTCATTTTTGTTTGGTGAGTTTGTGCGTAATTGTTGTTGGTGAATAGTATTCATTACATACAACACTTGTTCTTCTAAGTTATGGATGATGATGAAATTAGGTCTACCAGATAGTGAGAGAATAAGTAAAATGTGTTATCTGTGTGGGTTAATAACTTGTGTAACATTTTTAGATTAGGTAATTTTGTTTTACTAATGAGGTGAAAATGTGAAATGTAAGTTCTGAATAAATTTGGGGTTGTAGGTCATGATCTAGGGATTGTGGGTGTCATGGTTAGTAGAATATGTGGCCTCTCGGCCTAGGAAGAATAGTGAAATCTAAGTCATTTGTTGCTTCTTGAGCTCAATTGGCACTTTGAAGCTGCCAAGCCTAAGCTCGATGCCTGCATTTTCGAATGTCCCTCTTTGACAAGTAACAACCATGATAGATGTCCAAAGAATATTAACAATTAAAGGTAACTAATAATATAATGATAAACACATTTCCTCATCTTTAATACTAGATGGGCCTGGACCTAAGGGTATTGAAACTTAGCTTGATACCCATTTCCACTATTGAAACTTTGAGAAAGCTTTAGAATTGTCCGGTGCTTTCAAGTTCCGGAGGACAAGGTATATCAAAATAATGAAATGTAACTAATTATTTTTTAAACCACATGGGTTAATATACCTTAGTAAATAGTACATATTCTCACTTTAATTTCTATAATCTGTTATAACAAATAATGCCCTCGTTAATTTCTATTACATTATGCTAACAGATACTCAAAAGTCGAAATGCTTTATTTATTATTATTAATATAATTTCAACAATTAATATTGAAGTGAGCAGCTCAAAAAATAATATTGAAATAAGAAAAAAAAATTGACGGAAAAAATAATAATTTTTTTAGAATAGAACACAAGACAATATTAAAATTAAGTATTTTTTATATTATGAAATAATATTGACTTTGGGTATCTATCCCATATCATGAATTGAGATAAGAGTTCTTGGTCCTTTTGGATCAATATTTAATTTATAAATAAAACAACAAGCATGTGTGTGTCTACACAAATATATATATATATATATATATATATATATATATATATATATATATAAAGAAGGTTCGTTATGCTGAAATTTTGACATGTGTCAATCTCTGGTGCAATATTTTCTCATATACTATTCTAAGTCACTCTTTTATTTCGAATTTCAAGTTTTAAAATGTTTTCAATACATTTTCTTAATTGCTCATTAATTACTCATATAATTTCAATACAAATTTTGTAGATTCCATCGGATCTATTCTCTTTTATTTTAAATTATTTCAAATTTCAAATTTTTATTTGTTCAAATTATTTCAAATTTCAAATCGTACCGTCATTATCCAAAAGATTTAGGAGGAATGACATACACATTCCAAGACATAAATCAGCAAATGAACATTTTAGGCTCGAGCAAATAAAAATGTGTTTTAGGCTTTTCAATTGGATAAAAAGAAATTAGCATATCAATTGGCTCTAATGGAGGTGATTACAAAACAGGACATCAAGACATGATTACAAGTTGAATTTTCTATATGATATTGTAGTACAGCCTTTGCAAAAAACCCAAATTTTTCCAACCCTTCACCGAACTATTGGATCTGAACTTTAATACATGTTACTTGGTTGGTACTTTTTTTTTTTCCAAGTAATATACTTGCTATTTCATTTCTTCATTTTTTCAGAAATGTACTTTCTACTACATTTCTTCGTTTTTACTTCTCTATGTAATGTTTTTCAGATGTAATCGGTCTACTTACTCGTGTTGGCACGGAAAAGGAATATATGAAGGATGGCAAAAAATCCTTGTCGAATTGGACGATGATGGGTTAGTTCTCACTCAGCTATTATTTTTTCCTAATTTTTGTTTTTGTTTCTTATTATATGAAATTTAACGTGTAATTTTTTTAAAACAGTAATAAAATTGAATGTGCTCTCTTTAGCAATTATCTTGATGTGCTCAAAAACTTTATTGGTGCTGGTGGTGGAGTCAATTATGTTGTTGTTATACAATTTGTCAAAGTTAGGACATACAAAGGTTTTTTTTCTTCAACATTCTTAATTCAAATAATGTTAATATTTTTTACAATGAAGAATTATTGAAAGCTTTTGTTACCTTTTTAGAATGGTTGACACTATTCAATCTGGTTCTCAAGTACTCAACTAGATAACTGAATCTTCAAAAATGATTGTTGAGCAAGAACTGTTGAATGTCTCTGATAAAAAGACTATTCAAGAGATCAATAACTGCCTAGAGATCTATAACTTCATGTTTCTATTTCCTATATTTAATCCCCTATTTCTCAACCCTACGCATTTCAATTTTAATCTTTATTTTTGTTTTTATTTCAGCATCATTTTTATGTTATGTTTGCCACTATTAAACATTTGCAGAGGCTGAAGTTTGGTGGTATAAGGCGTGCAAATGTTAGTAGTTAGTTTGGTTCCTTCCGTGCTTTTTAGATTTTATATGAAAGTTATAATCAATTGAAATATGCATCAAACTAAAAGATTAAATTTTAAAACAACATGCATTTTAGGAAATGACCACTGCTAACCCCTTCATTGATCCCTCTTAAATATTACTATTCCAGGAAGGTCATATGCTTATATTTAAACTTCAGTATGGTAACAAGTAATGGGATGCTTTCTTGGCTTGAGAACGAGAGCTGTTTTTCAGAAATTTTATTTGATATGTGAAAGTCAAATTATGAAATTGTCATTCCTTTAAACTCATAGGAGTCAAAATTAACTATCAACATTGGTTAAAATTTGTAATTCATCCATAAAAATTTCATAAAACTTGAAGTCACAATCGAATTTGTAACAATATAAATATATCTTATTTTTAATGCTTGTATATAGTTTTTAACCAAATTTAGTATATATTTTTATTTGGTATTAAGTAATTCTAATTACTATAACTGTATTTTTACTTACAGTCATCAATTTTTAGGTAACACGATTCTATTTCTATCACTAACTTTTTTCATTACACTATTTAATTTTTTTTATATACACACTTCTAAAATATATTTTATTATCATGAAAATAAAATTTAAAAATGACTAGATTAAAATATTATTGAATTAAAATAAATAACCTCGAGTAGAATACCCTATATTCAATGGCTCGAATTTAAATTTCAGGATTTTTTAAATTTTACTTTAATTATATTTTTAGATCGTGATAGGAAATATTATACAATTCATTTGAAATTAACAATGAATATTTAAATTATTAATTGATTTAAATTAGACGATTAAATCAATAATTCATATTTGCCTCTAACATTAAATGTCTTTATCAGATATCAAAATCTTTCATCATTATTTATTTTTCTAAAATAAATTATTGATTCACCAATATTCAAAACTTACAATTAATATGCTTACATATTAAATAAAAATTTATTATTTGCTTAAATATTAAATAAAAAATATATTACCAAGTGCTATATATATGATTTTATTTAATATCCGAACAAAAATATATATATGATTTAATGTAAGATATTTCATAATGAATTCTTTGATAAAAGCAATAAAATCACTTATAATTAACCGTAAAATCATATCATAACATATATTTCTTCAATTATTATACAATTTATTTTAAGTTACAAATGATTATTTAAATTAGAAACCTATTCTGATTAAAATATTAAATCAATCATTCTTATTTGATTTCCACATTAAATCTCTTTATCAGATATCAAAATATTTTATGATTATTTATTTACGTAAAATCAAATATTCATTCATCTTTGTTCATAATTATTATCTTCCATACAATGATCAATCTTTACATTAACACATTTTTCATTTATTAATTAAAGTTGCAATTTTCTTATTATTCGATTAGATTAAAAAAAAAATTTATGTTATGTGTTTATGAACCACATATTGATCTAAATTTATTTAACTATTTCTATATTTTAGATATTAAAAACACTTATATAACGAATTTTAACTTTTACAAAAATCATTCCGTGCGTTGCACGGATTCAGTTACTAGTATATATATATATATAAAGTGAGAGGATTAATCATAATCTAAAAGTGAATTAGGAATTGAATTCTTAAATGTGTGTCCTTTTTTAAAACTTTTTTTTCCTGTTTTTTTTTAAACATTCTTAAATATGTGCTTTGATATTAATGTTCTTTTTTTTAACGATGATATTAATGTTCTTAAATAAGTTGCATGCTTTTGAGATTTTGTTAAACAAACGTCACTTATAAAGAATAGGGTGAGCCTACTATGCACCAGTGAAAATGAGGTGCATCAATGCACCTCATATCCCCACCATTGATTTCTCATACAGTATTTAAATTATTAATTGGAAACTGATTGATCTTGTTTTTAAAGAAACGTTATGGAAGCTACAAATAAGGTGTTGATTTTGTCAAAAAAAAATATATATATATATTAAGGTGTTGAAAAGTGATAAATTATATTAGGAACCCAAAAGAAAAACATAAAAGAAAATGTGTTTGCTAATAATATAACAAAACTAAAGATAAATTACAATTGTTATAGAGTGATGGAGGTCCTGAAATAGGGAATGGACAAGACTTAGATACAACTAGTTTTTAGTACCCGCGTAAATGTACGGGTAAAATTTCTATTAAATAATTTTTTTCCAAATTTTATAATGTTGATGATATTGATAATTAAAAAAAAATTATATTATTATAAAAAATATATAGACAATATTATGCATGCATTATTTTTTTTTTTATGATAGTGTAGAAAAATTTATTGAATGAATATTTTTTAACATCACTATATAATTGCCGAGCAATATAAAAATCGTTAAACAAATAGCATGTACAATTTAATTTTTTCTTAATACATATAAACTTAAAACTTTATTATAACAATATCGACATTATACTTATTACTTTAATTTACTGTACATTATTTTCATTAATTATCATAATAATTATTATTACTTTCACAAATAAAATTATTTTCATTATTACTCAATGTATCAAACTCCAAATCAAAGTAGGTGGCTTGCTGGCAAAATATGGTAACGTCACATTTTCATTCATACAACATATTCAAAATTTTACTCTGGAGCCATTTTTATATTTTCCTGACCGCTCCTCAAACCGAACCATTGTGCCACAATGTTTTGCAACACCTCATTCCTCCAAAATCTAGACAATCTAGAAAAAAGTTTAACAAATTAGTCAACATGTAAAAAATAAAAAAAGTGACAAAATAAATTAAATTAATATATGCAAATAGACAATAATTACTAAATAAATACCTTCACGTTAATCTTCAACGAATAAATGATTCTCTCGATCATGAACTTGAAAATCCATTTTTATAATATCAATAACAATGAACCAATTAAATAAAAAACTTAAATGCAAACGATTTTTTTTTCAATAATACAAATAAAATAACAATTTTTATTACCTGAACGGATTGTGAAATTAACATTCTTTCTTCTGCATAGTATATCTTCTTAACTTACTTGGGTTGATAGACTATGTTGCTGGCATTCCACTTGACTTAAAAAATCTAAAGCTATTTGTTTTTTAAAAAAAAGAAAGCAAAAAAAATTAAATATAAACAAAGTATTCGAAGATAAAGTTAGTACATTCACGTTACCCTTTTAAAAACATAATTAAATATTAAATTAGAAAATAAATAATAAAAATTAAATATATGATCCCCTAAAAACCAAGACCAATAATTTTTAGAACTACACAATTAATAAAGGTTGTAAAAAATACTTAATAAATATTTTACATATTAAAAATTAGACATTGTCTACAAATAAAGTCCAAACAAAATACATTAAATAATTATTTAGAATACAAGAGTAATGATCATCTAACAGGTACTTAAATACTTTATTTACATTCAATAATTATCAAAATAAGAAGCTCAAACAATAATATTGAAATAAGAAATCATTTTAAGAATGGAATATAAGACAATATTGAAATTAAGTGAAAATAATATTGACTTTCGATATCTATCTCATTTTAGGAGACAGGAGTTCTTTTCAATCAATAATTAATTTATAAATAAAACATTCAATTGTGATACGAATAGCATCCTTAAACATGTGCCCCTTTTTAAAACATTATTAAATATAGGCCTTCATATTAATGCTCTTAAATAATCTGTTAGACCAAGATTACATAATAATGTTAGAATTTCAGCAGCGTGGAGATCACTGATAGTCCCATAAACACAAGTACAAAGGAAATGCTGTTCTGCATAATCTGTTATGCAAAGCCAACAAGGCAACGATGTATGACTTGAATTTAAGTCTTCAAGTCTTTGTAACTAAAACATGAGGATCAGTTTCATTGAAGAAAGAAGATCATAAATTATACACATGCTACAATCCCCATTATTTGGGCCAAAATACTCCTATGACAATCAACTTAAATAAATTCAAAGAGAATATAAAATAGAAGTACAAATCTAGTTAGCAATACAATTGCTCAAAATTTCCAAGTCAATTGACCTTGAATGCTAGTTAAGTGCAGGGGAAAGTGTCACTTGGTAGAATGCGTACAACAGGGAGCGTCTATTTTCAAAATCCACATGATAGATGATTCATTCTAACAATGTTATCATCTTATTTAAAACTAAAGGCAACCTAAATTAATATAGTTATAAACTTATATGCTATCAGTAAACAAGAACCACATCATTGGAGTAGGTAAGGTGTTTCACTTGCAGCAAAAAGTATTTAACCATCTTTTAGTAGTGGGCATCAACTGGTTCACACTGTCAGTGCAAAGATCTTCATACTGGCAGCAAATAAAAACTTGTCCTTAAGTTGAACCTAGATTTTAAACTTGAGACATGCATAAGCTGCAGAAAAGTTAAGCCATACCTCTGATGAAGGTAAATCAAGTCCTCCCTTGAAAGAAACATTACTAGGTCTAGACGGAGTAGCAGTGAGTCCTAGAAGGAAAAGGATGGATGTCAGTTCCATTCATTATCAGAAAGTAGCAGTTGATGATCAAAGGAGACGCTAATGACCAAGTATTTAAGAGAAAAGGTAGAGTAAGAATCAAGAATTGTCATTATCCTTGAAGAAAGTTGCTAACCTGATGCATTATCTATGTTCGTTCTTCCATTACTTTGCTCCATTCTATATGCCGGTGAGACATTATCATTCACGAACCGTTCATCAGGCTGAATGCACTAATATTCATTTTTCCATGCTGTATATTACTGCCCAATGTTTTAGTTTTAGGCACATTCCGGTCCGAACCAAGACACTTGTCTTCTTTAACCCCACTATCATCATTTGATTGCCATGCTTTGCTAGAATTTTTTTATTTTATCTAAAGGCATACACTCATCCCCATTTGTATAAGTATTTAAATGCTTCGGATTCGTTACACTGGCACCAACACCAGGACAACCATTACTCTCAGTAACACTTGTAGTCCCACTTCTGACACAATTATCCTTAGCCTTGACAACATTTTCTGTATCCTCCGCACCAGGGGCTGAGAAGGAACATGTTACAAACCACAGGATCATAGAGATGAAGACCGACTTCATAGGAGAAGTAATGCTTGGAAGCTTGAAATCTTGAAAGAGAGAAAGATTTCTCAAATGAAATCATATTGAAGAAGACGATGAATTAGGTACATTATGCTTTTATTTATAGATCTTGATTAGGCTAATCATATGTAACTAACTCCTAACCAACTAACTAACCATATATTCTATTAGAACACAAAGCATGGGTTCTGAAAATGTTGTCCAAATCTTCATAACTTTATCCAACTATTCAGTTGTACAAACTTTTCCACAGGAATATTTTATGAGCTGGTACAAATCATCATGAATACCCTAATTCTTAATTGAAATTAATTACAGTATACAGTAAGATCAAGTGTTCTACTACCCTTATGTTTTCTTTGTTTGCTGTTAGATAAGAAGTTGCTTCACTCCCTTATCTTTAACCACTACACAACCCATAGCATTACAACATTAAGATGAGAAAGATATTAAAGTTATTCTAAGCAACAATGCACTATATTATGTTGTATTATACATCATGTATACTAAGGGTCTCCTCTCTTATCATTAATTGGCTACTTAAGGTTAGGTAAACCGATGACATTCCAGTTAGAAATTTCCTAAATTAGCATTAAAAACATCCAACACCTATCCACTCGTGGATCTAAATCAATCAAAATATAAATAGACACTATAAACAAAAGAAAAACAAACAATCTCAATTAACAAAAGGGAAATAATTTCAACTATTTTTTTAGTATGGACTATTAGTAGCTTAAACTTGAAACAATAGGAATGATCAATGCCAATTTAAGGTTTGTTAATCGGAAAAAACTAATCCGAATTGCCATTAAACCGACGAATCAATTGGAAAAGGGCTCAAAAGCCTTGTCTTCAAACAATAATCTAGAGCAACAGCAGCAGAAACAAAAATGAAAAGATTCTCGGATACATAAATTGTTCCATGCTGGGCATGTGTTAGGAAGCTTTCAAAGTTCAGTTCAAGAAGTGGTTCACCACCGAGCATTGCAAGACCTGCATTATATATTTGTTTCAGTGTTACTATTAATCAGATTGTACTGTTTCGACGGAACATTCAACTCAAGGCCGAAAAACAAAAGAAGAGATAAGATATGATTTTATCTATAAATTGATGTAGTGGTGCAATTTGAATTTATTTAACATGCAAGTACACTGAGGTGATTGATTTACCTTTAACAACACCAAAAGCTGCTGCTATCCCTGTTTTAAGCTGAACATCATCCAAGTTTCTCCTTATTGTGTATCTAAAGGTGACTCCAAACAATGCACAGCTAATGAAGTTGATTGCCAAAGGAAGAACCAACTGTGTAGTGGTGGTGACATGAAGGAAACATATAGGGAGCCCTGAGAAGGTTCCAATAAGGGCAGAAATTGATGCTGCTTTTATTGACTCCCATCTCTCTTTGTCTCGATCACTTTTCTTCCCCATGAATGCACCTCCATCTTCAGGTTCACCCATATTTAGTGACAAAGACCGTTCTGCTTCCTCAACCAAGGTTTTTGCCTCTGATATTTCTCTTTGACATTCTGCAATCTTACCCGCACACAATTTTTATTAGTGAAGAGTACTCAATTACAAATCAAGCAATGGAAACAAATCTTGCAAAATTTAAGCAAAATACATATATATTTTTTCGGCGAATAAAATGAGTGAACTACCACTCCGGGGTCTGGAGTGACATCGGTACTGCCCCTCCCCGAGGAACTTATTTTTTGTCAGAATTCGAGCCAGAGACCTCCCATATAAGAGTATCCATGTACACATTCTCCTACCCGACGGACCTAGCACGCTTCCACTTCGGGTAGCAAAATATATTTATTAATATAAGATTTAGCTTTCTTAACCCTCAATTCAATTCTTTATCAAAAGGGAAAAAGAAAAAACCATAACAGAAAGCAAGCACATATATATATATATATATACCTCGAAAGCTTTGGCTTCAAGCTGGTTGACATAATCCTTGAACTGTTTTGCAGCAAGTTCTTGTTTTTGGATCAAAACAAGTTCTCTCTTGGCAATCTCAACCCTCTGAGACGCCTTCTCTAACCCATCAAGCAAAACCTGGTTTTCTTTTTTGCTCAAGAGCTCTTGAACTTGCTGGTCCACAATCCCCAAGAGTGCGTCATCGTTACTGATTTCATTCTCTTCCGAGCTGCTCTTGCTGTAGCATTTGAAATTGAAAGATGGGAAAGTCTTTCTTGATTGAACTTTAAAACAAGACTTCACTAACAAAGGAGAAGAAGGGAACTGAATACAACAGTTCATAATAATAATTATAGAGCAGCAAGTATTATTGATATTGATAACGTTCATGAAAACATCCAATTCTTCTTATCTATCTATGCATGAATGAATCAATAGTTCTAATGTTCTATTATATACATAAATTGGGGTTTTGTGGTGGTAAAGTAAAGTAAAACAACATGATCATGATATGCTAGGAAATCCCAACACTGCCCCTCTGACAACTCGATCAGTGAAATTATCAAAATACCCTCCGCTATGGTCTTGCTCAAAATTATGGGGTTTATTTTACTTTTTATTTTTTGTTTTTTTATTTTCAGGAAGTAGATAAAGTTGCATGAAGAGTTGAAGATAATGAGAAGAAAAACCTCAAGGCACTACTAGAAGGCCAACATTGGGTGTTGGTAAGCCAAGGCTGAGCATTTTGGGCTTAGCCTTTGGATGACCAGCGCTAGGCGTCAGCTGTGTGATGACTGCAAAGAACCATCTTCATAGCTTTCCAATATTCCAATCTAGAATTACTCTGACAACTATCCAACATTCCAGTTACAAAGCTTATGTTTGGTTTGGTATAGTCCCAACAACAAATGTGCTCATGAATTTTGGGGGAATTGTTCTTGGGGTCAAAAGTGGGAGGAGAGACGTGAGTTATGCATGCTGTAATCAAGAACAATTTAACCGCAAAAGTATACATACGAGCTGCACGTGACCAATTCGGCTAGCAAATAACAAAAATTTGGATAGAAGAATCAATTTACACATTCTTGAAAAAATGAAGATCGGATTGCACAATTTTAAGCAGTCAGAACTAAGTGCAAATGTGAAGGCTAAATTCCATTTTTCTTTTTAAAATTTAGGTTTACTTATGCTTTTGACCCTCCCACTATTGATCATGTGCGGTTTTGATCCATAGAGTTTTTTTCGTATATATTTGATCCCTATTTTTTCAATGTTGCAAATTCAATTCTTCCATCCAATATCTGTCAATTTTTCAATAGCACAGAGTAATCACTACTCTAAACGCATAGAACCTCTGGCGGCTGAGCTTTTGTGGTAAAAAACCCCGTGGTAGAACAAAAAACAAGTCTCGAAAAAGATGGACAAAACCAATAAATAGCAGAGATTGACCAATCTATCATATAAATCACAGAGGCGGAGGGAAAACCTCAACCAGAGGTCCTGTATGCTTAGAAGAGTGGTTCATCTATATGAATCATTGAAAAATTAACATACATCGGATGAAATGACTAAATTTACAACATTTAAAAAATAGGGAACCAAATGTACACGAAAATAACTTTAGGAACCAAAATCGTACATGACCAATAGTAAATGGACCAAAAATATAATTAAGCCTAAAATTTATTTGAAATCAAACTCTAATTCTTGTTACTTCACTGCCCATAGATCATTGTAGAAAAACAAGTTTCCAGATTGTCCGTGAGAGTTCAAATGCTTTGTTAAACGAGCTTTGCAAATAGCCGCAGTTTTTTTTTCTTCCTTTTTTCCCGACATATTTGCTCTGACGGGAACATAAAAACGACAATCGGGAGACTAAAAATGAGAGAAAAGAAAATTCCAAACTTTGTTGGTTTGTTGATAAGATACGGGTTTTTCAGGTAGGAATTAGAAACAACGTGTCGTGTTTCAATGATTTAAGTGGCTGATCTAGTTCTTTTCATGATGATGGGCTTCTTTTCTTTAATATTTTTGTATTTAATGCAATTCTTTGTGAACATTATAGTGTAAGATAAGGTGCCTTGTGAAATTGATCACGGACATACATTATTGCCTTCTCAGTATGCACTTCGTATTTGATACTGGAAGCCAATCACAGCTACTGAATGTTCCATAATCGATAATAACCTCAACAAAGTTGCAACAGCTAAAAGGAAAGAAAAATAAAACTAGGATAACAAAAATATGGATGAATGGAATAAAAATGTGCCCTGGTTATGAATGGAATAAAAATGTGCCCTAGTTACATCATAAATTTCCTCTATTTACATTATTGTGAGCCATCAGCCATCAAATTACAGTATCCTACATTCTCTCCGCGACTCCCCCTCTGTAAGCTTTATTAGGTTGCTGGTAGTGGTGTGCGAAATGTGAAAAAATAATTTCAGAAAAACATCCTTTGCTGAACTCCTTGGACAGGATGTTGTTTTCATCCGGCTTGAAAAAAAATTACTGAAGAAAACGAGCAACCAAAGAGCAATTATTGATAAGATTCGTTTACTTAAAAACTCATCAACATGAAGAAAAACCAAAGGAAAAACCAAAGGAAAAAATTTCTAGTTGCATTTTTTTATTTTTACTTTAATATGAGAAAAACAATTACAACAATTGATCTTTTGATGGCCTTCTGCATCTGCTTGAATGCAAGGTATGGCGTTAAGCACAGAATAACATATTTAACAATATAAAGAATTTCACATACCATATCCAGCTCAAAATGGACACCATCATGTAATGGAAAACAATTTACGGAACCGTTGTAGTCTGCTTGAACAAATGTTTGAAGACTTTGCCTGTTCAAGGCATGAACTCTTCGGACGCAAGGCTCTTCTTTTCCTTCTAATCCGAAACAAAAAGTCTTCGGTATCTAAAACGTATGACACCTAACAATGTGCAATGGGTACCAAGAAGAAAATGTAAGATTGGCAATTCAGAAACAATCCAACAGACATCATACTCTGATCAAATACAACGAATCGGCAACTTGTGCAAAATCAGAACTAGTCAGGATTGTGGGAAGAAAAGAACAGATATTGACAAAACATGCAGAAGAAAATTTTACGATATGGAATACCTTAGATGAACTGCAAGCTATCTTACACTCCAGACCATTAATAATCTGTAGTCCTTCCATAGCCTCGCTCGAAAATTCAGCACTACAGGCATATCTATGTTTATTCCTACAAAAAAGCATAAACCAAAATAAATAAATTTATAAAAATATTACCTATAGCATTAACATGCAATGGCACCAAAAAAATCTTCTGACTTATACCTCTTCAAGAAAATTCTTGACTTCTTTTTGTCAGGGACCACACACAGGAAATCGTTATGCAGATAGGCTGAAAAATTAGGATCCACCGACACAGCAGCCACTTCAGGCTTATCAAGTCCATTGTCCATCAGTTGAATAGACAATTGCATTGGTCCAGGTGACTGCAATGAAATAAACAAGGTTACAGAACATTTACCATTTTCTATTTCAAATTTTATTCAAGAGCATATCTAAGTAGATAAGAAAGAAAAACAAATAAAGTTCCTCTAAAGTATGCAAAAGTGAAGGTGTATCCGCTATCAAATTTATTAAGAACAAATTTGGATTAAATCAAAGGTAGATACACCTTTATTTTCTTACTTTAGAGTCAGGTTCATTTTTGAGGAGCTTGTTCCAAAACTTACATATTCAATACGATATACGTTCTCATCATGAAGAAGAACACGGGCATTTTCATGATAAACAATGTCAACAAATCTTCCAGGTTTTCTTGATTTCTCATATGCATATAGTTGGAGAAGCTTATTATCCATCTCATCAGTGACAATAGCTTGAAGCTGAAATAAAAGTGGCCATATTTTTAGGGCAGGAAAGACAGGATGGTAAGCAAAAGACAGAAAAATTGGAGAAATCTGACCTGTTTAACAAGTTTATATATCAGCTTGTCTAATGTGAATAACAGATATGATTGAGTTCCAATAATAGCTCGACAATCATCCTCAAATTTTGTATTATCAGAAGAACCATCCAGTAAACTGTAAAGGGCATTCATGAACCTGTTGTATAAAGGAGACCCTCCGTCATGCATAGATATTCACATGTATCTTCATATTTGTAATAGAATGACACATTTCCAAGGCATATCACCTGTCATATTGATCAGTAGAGCTTGCATCATTTGAAGCCCTCCATTTCCTTTCAGCGGATGACGAGTTAATCTTTGCTGATTGTATCCTCTCATACAAAGTCTGTCAGATTAGCAAAAGAAAATATTATACAATAACATAATAAGATCTGAAATATCTGTCTAGTCTTCAACCATACATATATTCACACACACCCAAACATTGACACCCCCTCCAGCTATTCAAAACCTACAATAAAGCACCCTCACTCCTTCAAAAGTCAAATTGTCAAACAGCTCCCTCTTCTAACAGAAACAGACATAGTTAATAGTATTGGTGTATGACCAAAATACCCCATCTTCAATGGTGGCAGAGTCTATTCTTTGGTTTCCTTTCTGCCACTCCCTGTGGGAGCCACAACTTGGACAGTCCTTCATCCCTTGCTGTGAACCATTCCACCAATATTGACAGCAACTTAACCTATTGGAAAAGCTGTCTTAATTACAGTCCGCCCCTTGCCGCCTTAATAGCAGCAACTTTGGGTTGCCTTCATTGCTGCCTCCCACCTTCTGCTGGGTGTGAGGGGTGTGTTTAATCCCACAACGCTTACAGATACGACCTAAGTAGTGTTTATATTATAAGATTTAGGTAGTCCTCACCTTACAAGCAGGTTTTGTGGGGTTGAGTTAGATCCACAACCAAATTTCAAGATAACTAATCTCCCATTTCACCTCCTCTGCTCTCACCAGAAAATCGGCCCAGATAACCACAACCAGTCCCATATTCCAAGCCACCAACCACCATCCCTTCATCACCATAACTTCACCCAACGACCATTCATCACCACCCACTATCATCCTCCCCTATGAAATCCCTTTGTCCTCATTCTTAAGTTTTTGACATATCATTCTAACCTTTTTTTAACAATAGAAACAAAAAGGGGTAATATGCTAGATAGAAATTTAACCATGGCAAGGTGCTTGTCTCATTTGAAATATAAGCACTTTCAATGTTGGTTTTGAAAGTCTGTGTAAATAGATATTTTCGTACCTGATGAAGTCTAAACAGCACATAAAAGGAATCATTTCCATAAAAAACTTGAGAATGCCTTTCCTCCTCATGTAACTCCGGGGAAACATGCTTTGCCAGAGGCTTTACAGTTAGCAGAAAGCGTTCTGAAAAAGGCAATGAGGTTCCATCTCCTTCAACATCATGGGCATCAGCCATTCCTTCAGCTTCACCTTCACTCTCAGCCTTGTTATCATGTTCCCCATCCCCATGGTCCTCTCGAGAACACTCCTCGCCATCAGCAGACTCGCTTCCAGAAACATTTTCAGAAGCATTTTCACTATCTTCTGATGACCTGTGAGGACTTTCTTCCCCTTCATCATCAGCATCAGCATTGTTTTCTCCTCTGGCTTCACGACAAACTTCTTCCCCATGTCTATTTTGGTATTGCCGACTCACACCACCATCCTTTCCTTTATGCACTGCATCTAAGGCACCATCTCCATAAACCCTGAAGTTATCCTCTTCAAAGTCACCATTTGGAGATAACTCACCCTCTTCTCTTTCACTTTTGAAGTGTTGAACTGATTCTTCTTGGTATCTGTGAACTTCAGTGCCTTTAGTGATAGCTCCGTTTGTGGATGTACCTGGCCTTGTAGAACCATCACCCTATGTCATGATGAAGAAACAAAAATTCAGTACATCTGACAAGACAATCATTGAAGGAGGAAAAGGAAAACAGAAAGTCCAGACTGACTTTAACGAATCTAAGTGCCAGAGAATTACTGGTCTTAAAAGGACCTAAACATATTAACATTCAGTCAACAATTTTGATTAGGTTAGATTTGAAGAATGAAGACTACTAAGAACTTCGCAGCGAGGAGATCATTGATAGTTCCATAAACACAAGTACAAAGGAGATGCTGTTCTGCATAATCTGTTATGCAAAGCCAACAAGGCAACAATGTATGACGTAGCATTTAAGTCTTTGTAACTAAAACATGAGGATCAATTTCATTGTCGAAAGAAGATCATACATTATACACATGCTACAATCCCCATTATTTGGGCCAACATAATCTCGTGACAATCAACTTAAATAAATTCAAGGAGAGAAAATATCACATAGAAGTACAAATCTAGTTAGCAGGGGAAAGTGTCGACCAGTAGAATGCTTACAACAAGGAGCATCTATAAAAAGCCACCATATTGCCTTTCAAAATCTACATGATAGATGATTCATTCTACCACAGTTATCATCTTATTTGGAATCAAAGACAACCATAATTAATATAGTTATAAACTTATATGCTATAAGTAAACAAGAGCCACATCATTGGAGTGGGTAAGGTGTTTCACTTGCAGCAGAAGGTATTTAACCATCTTTTAGTAGTGGGCATCAACAGGTTCACTGTCAGTGCAAAGATGTTCATACTGGCAGCAAATAAAAATTTATCCTTAAGTTGAACCTAGAACGAGTGCATTTTAAACTTGAGACAGGCATAAGCTGCAGAAAGAGTTAAGCCATACCTCTGATGAAGGTAAATCAAGTCCTCCCTTGAAAGAAACATTACTAGGTCTAGACGGAGTACCAGTGAGTCCTAGAAGGAAAAAGATGTATCTCAGTTCCATTCATTATCGGAAAGTAGCAGTTGATGATCATAGGAGAAGCTAATGACCAAGTATTTAAGAGAAAAGGTAGAGTAAGAATCAAGAATTGTGATCATCCTTCAATAAAGTTGCTAACCTGATGCATTATCAATGTTTGTTCTTCCATTACTTTGCTCCATTC
This sequence comes from Sophora flavescens, assembly GCA_030762895.1. NCBI lineage: Eukaryota > Viridiplantae > Streptophyta > Magnoliopsida > Fabales > Fabaceae > Sophora > Sophora flavescens. The sequence goes on from CM061064.1 coordinate 59,833,888, forward strand.
TAGATGCTGGCGAGACATTAGAAATCACTAACCGTTCACTGGAGTGATCTTGCTTGTTGACTCCTGATAATTCATCAGGCGTGAATGCACTAATATTCATTTTATCATGCTGTATATTACTGCCCAAAGTTTCAGTTTTAGGCACATTTCGGTCTGAACCAAGACACTTATCTTCTTTAACCCCACTATCACCATTTGATTGCCATGCTTTGCAAGAATTTTTTTGATCTAAAGGCATACACTCATCCCCATTTGTAGAAGTATTTAAATGCTTTGGATTCATTACACTAGCACCAACACCAGGACCACCATTACTCTCAGCAACACTTGTAGTCCCACTTCGGATAGAATTATTCTTAGGCTTGACAACATCTTCTGTATCCTCGGCACCTTGGGGCCGAAAAGGAACACAAAGCATGGGTTCTAAAAATGTTGTCCAAATCTTCATAACTTTATCCAACTGTTCAGTTGTACAAACTTCTCCACATGAATATTTTATGAGCTGGTACAAATCTTCATGAAGATCTGGATCACGATACTCAAACTCCAAGTTAGGAAGAATTGGCCGTCTATTTCCAGCAGCAATTGCAAGAAGAACGTCATCTTCTTTGCGTTTCTTCTCACTAATTTCTTTTATTTCTGCCAGTAAGGCTGTAAGTTATGAAGAAGAAAAAAAGGAGTCAGGAGAATGGAAAAGATTCTTACATAATGATCAACACATATATTGAAAGTTGCATAGCATTCAAAGAATAGCATTCCACTCATTTTGTTTTTGCACAGGGCAACTTAAGAGGAACCTCGGTGTGTTCTGATTAATATAAATAAGTAAATAAAATCAAGCCAAATGCATGTTATGGTACATATTATGTGCATATGTTTGTTTCCATCCAAAGGTAAGGCAAAACACAAGTAAAATGAAAGTAAAGAGAAGACATCAACCACAGAAAATTTATAGATTAGTTAAAGGGAAAGTACACGTTTAGGCATGTCAGAAAAATGATGATAATATCACCCATGATTAAAGTTTGTGTAGCCTTAAAAATTACTCTGATTTATTTAAACATTAAAATCGTCAAGAATTCCACGTTATTGAAGTGAAAAGTTATCTATTACCTTTAGTGCTCAAACTCTTTGTATCCTGTTGCTTAAAGTAGAAGCTACGATGGTCAAGAGATTTGTGATAGTTCTTAGCATATATTTCAGTCCAAACTTTGTTAAAATCAGCACGACACCTAGCCCACTCATCCTGTTTCTGCTTCAAGCGTGATAATATCACTGGCAAACCAAGAGGCGCATTCTTCCTTATTACATCCATCACATCCAGTCCATGGTCACCATATATTCGCTCAATGCACCTAAGATTTAGAGCTAACGGAGTGTACAGAAGAAAAACCCATTAGGAAAATTTCAAGAAATTACCTCATACTACTTATATGAAAAGCCCATCACCTGTTAAGTGATCCTCAATACGAATTGGGCTATCTCCTTTAATTATATTATTATTGATCTTGTCTAACAGCTCTTCTACTTGCTTAGTCGTTACATTTGCAGACTCTAACAACATATCAAGTTCAAACCTGCAAGCACAGATTAACATAATATGAGCAGGTGCTAGTGATAGATAACTTAAGGAAATCGCATCTCTTAATCAACCCAATGATGTCAAGAAACAAAAAGCAGAACAATGTGGCAACTATGGCAGTAAACTGTAAAGGATAAATCAATAAAAAAAAATTAAAGTGCAAATAGACATCACTGGCAAGCTCTGACCTGTCGTCTTCACATCTAAACAAGCTCTCTTCATACTGATTTTTGCGCATATGTTTAAAGGAATAATCCTCACTTCCGGAAGTGACAGACACCCAGTGATCATTCAATACTTCTGCACCAATTTCTGTTCTCTGGCTAGCTGAAGGTATTGGGTACTGCATAAGCACAGGTAATAGACAAGAAGAACATAATCAACAAGGGAATTTCAGAGATTCTATTAGAGTAAGATAAATTATGAAGAGACTATACATTTTTCGGTAAGAGACGGTAACTGGGAGTGCATTGCTCACAGTTAGAAAGGTCCAGCTCATTTATAGGTTTTGACAAATACTTATCCTTGCTGGGATATAGAGACATCTTAGGACCTGAAATGTCCTTGGTGGCAATTGCAGTACATTTATCCCTTTCCCGGCATTCACGGTCCCTTTCTTTCATCCCATCATCCCTATAACGGTCTCGAACTCGATCTCTATTCCTGTCGTCGACCTTCATTGGTTTCGGTCCATGTCCTTCACTCCAAATAGACTCTGATGAACAGAAAAAGGTCACAAGTTTTCAACCAGAAATTGAAGTTGAAAATGATCATATGAGAACAGATCACATTACATAAAATAAAAAGGATCATCTATCAAAAGATAACGGTAAAGAGTAAAGCATTTTACATACTTTTATTCATAATACCAGCAAGGAATCCACCTTCTGCATCACAGGACCTGATTAGAGATAATCTACAAATTTACACTTTCATAGAAAGTTATAAACTAGTTTGAATATTACCATTCTTTTCAGATTGTACCAAAAATTCATTAAACCCCTCCATCAGATCTGGATATTTTCCTAGCAAATCACCCACCTGGAATAAAAACCTAGCACAAGTTAGCTGTCATATTTCATTGCATGTCTAGTAAAAAGATTATACTTCAAGGGTATTATAAGTGGCAGTATGAAATAAAACGAAAGCAGGTCTAGCTGATCCTAGATTGAACAGAGAAAAACGCAGTTATCTTTAAGGACAGATAAGTTACTGCAAAAATTATTTAACAATTCCCATGGCATTCTATTTTCCAGAAGGATATCAATTAGCTGGTCTATCACTTTTAATTTTTCACTGGAGAATTCAGTTAAATCAAAGTTTAGTAAATTATTGAAGTTGAAGTAATCTGCAGCATTGAAAACTGATATTCTTTAATGCACCAAATTTGTTGTGTTGTGTTTCTAGACACACAAGTTTACATAGATAAGTGAAGGAGGGAATTACAAAGAGAAGTCCACCAGCTCTTTGTCAAGAATATGTGGTTGAAGACTGAAACAGAAACACTATATACAAAGCCAATGATCATTATAGAAATAACATAACCATAATTTATTCTTGACCATGTGCCCTTAGTGTAATCATTGCAATTGGCTCCTCTCTCACACACACAACTAAGGCTGTCTACCTAATAAACAATGAGGGTTAGGCAAGCATTTACAGGCCCGAAATAAAATTGGCCTTGCCTGGCCCCAATCTGAATATTTGCTGACCAAGTTTAAGCCGCGTCATCCCAGCAGCCCATACGTAGCAAAACAAATGAGACTAGCTTGCATTGCAGGCCTGAGGCTTTGAATACTGATTGGCAATCCCTGCATCCCAGTCCCTAATTGCACATGTGCAGTGCCCACTGGAAAATGCCAAATCTCAGTCATGGAGCAACTTGACTTTGTCCTTCACAGCAGAAAGCAAACATGTGTGACTGTACCTCTCCCACAGGTATGTTTATTGGGAAAGAACAAATGTGAATCAGAAGAAAGATGTTAAAAAGGATTGAAATCTGTTTTCAGGTTTGATCTACATCACTCATCTCTTATGTGTTTCCAAAGGGGAATGTGATTTGGGCAGATGCAGATCAGGCCTGGTCAGGTTGGTAAAATTTCTGGTTACCTTTTTTTTTATTGAAATTTGATTGGGGAAGAAGATAAATTTTATGGAGGTTTGGAAAGCTACTGACTTGGTGTGATGAAAAGAGGATTGGCTTTTCAATTACTTCTGGTTTCTTTTCTTATCCATATGCATGGTGCAAGGGTGATAAGAAGCCCTTAGGGGCATAGAAAACATACTAGCTTGCCAAAACAGTCTGTGAATTTTGTCATCTAATATTTCTCCAAACCCCTTGAAGTCCTTCATTTGCTGCTCCAACATTCCATTCAAATTGGTCTTCCTATAATTTATTGCCTTTATTGTCCTTAAATTTATTGTATTGAAAATGGTCTTGCCTTCAATTTACCGAATGCCTATTCTCGTTACAAACCTCCCTCTTTCCTTGAAATTGGTTGCTAACCCAAACCAAATTTTGCCCAGCCTAATTTTGTCTCCAAATCGACAGTTCACAATACACCACTCCTTACATGCATGCAAATAAACTATGCAACAACAGTACAGCCTAATTTGTCTTCCTTCCATATTTTACCATCACAATATTTAATTCAAGGAATTAACATTAATGTTGGTTGCCAGCAAAGCTAACATAGCAGGAGTAACTAAAGTCATCCATAAAGATAGAACCTGACAAAATGAGTAGCATAGCAAATAAAAATTATAAGCCTTACCAATGACTGCAACTCGTGTCGGGTAATTATTTCCTTGCTGTAAATATGTAAACACTTCAAAAATTCCTGGTAGTCATCAGGATTTCGTAATTTCTCTTTGACTTTTTCACAAAAAGCAAGCTCTTGACTGTACTTACCTAAAATGACAAAATTGAAGATAAATAACAAACTACAAGAGGAAAACAAGGAGTTAAAAGTATTAATCAACAAAGGATACAACATTAACAAACAAATGGAATAAATATTTTCTTCCTTGTACTTCAAACAAGGAAAATACTTATTATAGCCTCAGATCATAAATAACATTTCTTAAGTATGGATAATCCTATCAACAAAATAGATCGTATTCTTTTTTCATCTCTTAGAATTATGAGTGGCAAAAAAGTGATGACAATTTTCACAATACAACACGCTATTCTTACTTTTTTCCATTTATTTCATTCCCTGGTGAATGTGAAAGCATGTATTTCCACAATTAAAACATTGCACATCATAGCATTAGTTAGGGAAGGTAAAATATCAATAATAAGTTTGTAGATTCGACATTCGAGTTCAAAAGTATTGATGACATACTTTTTAGAGAATTTTTATCATCACAAGTTGATGACATAGGGCGCAGAACAAAATTTTCATCTGCACTAAGCAATGGTTCTGCTCCTGAGTCTTCAGCCCTATGATCAGATTTCCGTTTGACGGTAAACCGCTCCCTATCTCGAATGCCGTCATGCTCATAATCTCTATCATCCCTTTCCCTTTCTCTCCTGTCTCTCTCTTCTCTACGTTCATTTTCCTTCTCTACGCGCCTCCTCTGCTCCTTCTCTGCCCTCATCAAACCTCTATCATGATCTAGGTCAGGACGGTCAACACTGAGGTCACGATCACCATGTGGAGCCATGGTCCTTTCTCTCTGGCATATAGACAAGCAGAATGTTAGTTAGCTTGATGACCAACTATAAATCAGAGAGACCAAGCCACCAAGGTTGTCAACAACGAAAGTTCCCTTATGGATCTAGGGGGTTTTAAAACCTTGGGGCGAGAGTCATCAAAGAAAGAAAAGCACGCAAGCATAATATTCTTAGTAAAAATAAACAAGATGTTCAATTTACAAAACCCTAGGCTGCTAGCTGCTAAGAGCCCCAAAGACCGACAACCAGTTATTTTTTTTTATAATTATTTTACCCATTTCAACATCATAGTTAGCAAGTTAGATGGCTGGCCTTTTAAGGTCTTTTACAGTTATCAATAAGGTGCTGAAGGCATTCCTAGCCTGAACTAAAGGGGCAGCATCTCAACCAGCAAAAGGTGCTGACCCCTTCCGGCACCTCAAGTCAGTGCGGTTAGCCTTTCATTACAGAGCAGGGCATAAGAATATGGAGATAGACCTTGTCAACATGCATTTGCCGCATTGTTGGCATTGCAGAGCTCCTATCACGAAGCATAGAATTCCGGGCAGAAGCATAATGAGTAGAGGCAGCTGCAGAAGTGTCTGGAAGAAAATGAGTGAACTCAACAAGAAGATCAGAGTGGTCTTGGAAAAGTGCAGCAACCTGAAGAAATCCAATATATATGATTACAAATGACTGTCAACAGATATATTAAGACTGTCAGAGGAGATAGAGAAAACAAAAGAGAAAGGTCAATATAACAAATTTGCCTAACTACAACATGATAGCATAGGCATAGACAACACGGACCTCCTGGTAGACCTCACCGATAGACTTGTTTTCCTTTCTGTACATGTTCAATATGTCTAGAAAGGACTTGTAAACACTATCATCCCCTTGAAACCGAGTCTGCATGAAAAGAACCCATCAGACTCAAAAGCAAAACTGTCCTTTCTGTGTTGACAGCTGGAACCAAGTCTTCAGTATAAGAACCCATCAGACTCAACTACCCTTTTACCTTAATCTTGTTGACAAAATTTATAGCTTCCTCGAATTCAACAGGCTTCTTTTGGGGTTCATCCTCCAGTGGAAGTGTGATTTCGTATCCCTTCGGCAAGAAGGTGTTAAATCCCAATATTAGCTCTCTGTGGCCTTTAAACAGCTCCTTGACTCTTGCTATGACACCTGCAGTATTAATTCTACAAATGCACCAAGGGGAGATAGATCATTTTCCACTAACAAAACCAAGATCCCTTCATAATAGAAAAATAAAGAACAAAAAATATATTTATTTTTACTTTATTGGAGGGAGAGGGAGGGGATGTGGTACAACAAAATCAAACCTTTGAGCCTTGAAATCTTTCATGACTTCCAAAAATTCATCATACTTGTCCTTCTTATCTTGAAACATATCCTTTACTGCCTTGAGATATGCTAATGCATCATTAGTAGTTAGTTTCTGACCAGCGCCATTCATCATCTGGGATTGCCCCGACCTTCATCCCCAAACAAAAAACAAATCATATAATATTTAGTCTATTCTAGAAATTAATGACAAAGAATTCGGCACACTATCGCACATATCATAATCAAAACTGCAACCAACCCCAATAAACTTAGATGACAACAACTGGAACACAACTACGGATAAGAAAAATCTGATCTTATCACACGATGTCAAACAATTTATAAAAAAAAATGATTTGATAAAGGCTAAGCCTGAAGCACATAAAGAAAATCAAACAACTATCTGGATTCCCTCAATCAAAAAGCTCTATCACTCAGTTGAAGATGTAATTTATTGATCAAAAACGAAAGTCAACTAAAACAAAACACAAGGACAGTAAATTAAACACGAATTTGAAGACAACAAAAACGTAAACTTACGCTTCTCCTCGTGGAGGCACAAAGGGCCGTTTGAGTGGAGAACTCACGAAACCATCATCTCTAGACCTCTTCATCTCTACCAACAAAAGTTACAAACGCACTCTACAAAACTCTTCAACACCAAATCATGCTTTCAAACTCCAATACAATTCAAATTCAAAATCCATACAACCTCGAGTTGCTCATTTGAACAAAAGCAACGAGCAGAGTTCAGATCTAACCGTATACAATCAACGCGAACCAATAATTCCAACTTGAAGAGATCACCTCAGAGGAGCCAAATCCTGAAATAAAAGAGAGAATCAGAAGCGGTAAATCGCATAACTTCAATGTAAAGCAAAGTAAGGATGAATTCGAATGAAGGAAGTCGAATTTTACAGAGTGACGGCGAAGTTTCCGAACTGCAGAGTCTAGAAAAATGGATAAATAGTAAAAAAAATTGTGTAACGGATGTTTTTATTTTCTCTCTAGCCTCTGTGATTATTCCAAAAACAACAACAACGACAAGATGGTGAAGATAACGCAAGTTTTTTTTTTTTTGGGAGCTTTAAGTTGAATTTTGAAGAAAATTATTTTCTCTTCAATTTTCTGGGCAAACAAACAGAACAGAGAAAGAAGAGACAATGAAGAAGGAAAACGAGAGAAATCAGAGAATGAGAGAGTTCACGACGGTGTTATATATATGACACACACTATAGAACGAGAAAATAGGGGTGGTGTGGGAGTAGTAATTTTTTTTACCTTCATTTTCCGGTCATACTTAAGGTGTTTACCCTTTATACGCGGTTAATGCATCCCCTTAAACTCATTTGTGAAGTGAAATTAGGGCTAATTGAGAAAAATATGGAGCGGCGTTTTGAGCATTTTGGATTACGTTTTGTTATTAGACTTTTTAGGGGATTAGGGTTTGCCTTTTTATCACTTTTTCGTTTGGTATGACTATGAACTTGTGAGGAGTTGTTATTTTGTTGGTGAATAAAATAATTGTGACGAGACTCATTCTATGAGATGGATGAGGATGGAGTTCGAGTTATAGAGAATAAGAACAACTCTTTGTAGTTTTTTTTTTTTTTTTGAGACTTTGTAATTTTCTTTAACACATGGGGGTCATTCATGTATTGTGGAAGTTTGGAAGATTAAATGCATCTTTAGGAATGATTAAATTCTTTAAAAGAAGAATTTAAAATGATTAATGAAATTGACATGGTTGAACAAAAGAGATTAAAGTAATAGAAAAAAAAGGTAAAAGTAATACTTTGATCTCTATACGTGACACAAATTCTTGATTTGATGCCTATACATAAAAGATTATTAAAATGGTCACTATACGTATAAAAAGTACTCATTTGGTCCCAGCCGTACAAAATTGTAGGGACTGATTTAATAATTTTTTGCTCGTATAGGAACCAAACGGGTAATGTATATGGACAAAATGGGGAATATATGTACGTATAGGGACTATTTTTATAATTTTTTATGTATAGGAACCTAATCGAGAATTCATATCATGTATAGGGACCAAAATATTACTTTAACCTAGAAAAAATCTAAAATGGTAAAAAAAAATCCCACAAGCCTAACTTTTTGCATTATTTTAGAAAAAAATTACACTTCTCATTATTTTACTTCCATAAAAGATATATACTATGTTGTTCTTAACTAAATAACTTTTTTAATTAATTTATACCTCTTTTAATAACTTAATGCATAAAATTGATTCGTATTCAAAATATGTATATCACTTTCTTATATAAAAAAAATATATATATGTATATCACTTTTTAGTTAATATATCCAATGATAAAGTGGTTTTCATGTGTGAGATCTTTCTCATTTGTTGCTTGTTAAGTTCAATTGGCACGTTGAAGCCAAGCCCAAGTTCAATGCCTCCATCTTGGGACTTGGAATGTTAAGGGATGCTGCTACTTACACCCCCACACATGCTTCATCCACCCCATATATCTTTTAAAACATTTTTTATTATCAAAATACCCTTAGTGTATGGTGCAGGTAGTAGCACCCCTTAACATATCTGCTCCAAACCTATTTGTTCCACCCTTTTCGCATCTTCTGCCAATTAATTGTTGGAATTTGACTCCGACAACTAATTGTTTGATTACAATTTTCAAGTTTTTGTGTTTCCGACAATTAGTTGACGGAGCCGGTAGATAAAAAACTTGAAAAATTAGATTTCGACAACTAATTATCGGGAACACGAAAACTTGAAAAAAATATAATACGGCAACTAATTGTCAGATGTATGTAACAATTATATATTTCGACAACAAATTGTTGGTAGGTAAAAAAACTTGAAAATTTACAATTCGACAACTAATTGTCGGAAAGTAAAAAACATGAAGAAAAAAATTAATCAGATAATTAGTTGGCAGACGTTAAGCGTTGTATATTCCGAAAACTATTTGCTGGTAGGCAAAATTTCATGAAAGATGATGTACCGGTATTTAATTGTCGATAGGTAAAATAACTTATAGGTACAAAATAGTCATTTTACACTCAAAAATTAAAAAAAAATGTGGAGATGAATGAAGCATGTGTGGTGTGGGGGTGTAGGTAGTAGCACCCGATGTTAAGATAGTTCTAAAGCCTTCTTAAGTTTCGACATAGAAGATGGGCATCTAACCCAATTGATCCCCGTATGACCAGGAGATAAAAGGCAGTGTCCACTGCTTCTATTTCCAAAGCCCAAGATGGAAGGAAAGCCCAGCCATAACTCATTCCGTGGGCAGATAATTATATGACACGAAATTGGGTTAGGTACTTAGGTTAGCCACTAAAAGGTATACGCCTATACAGCTTATAATCTTATACTATAGGTATTTGTCAAAAAAAAAAAAAAAAAGGCTTATGCTATAGGTGATCTAGGATGGCACTATTTTTTTTTTTTGAAAAGATGATGGATGGCACTGTAGACTGTAGTTAAGCAACAATGGCTGATTGAATAATTTTAATGTTTTTGTTAACCAATTCCCTAAGAATAAAAAATAAAAATATAAATATTTAGTCAAAAAAAATTATATCAAGTTTTAATTACTAAATAAAATATATCATTCTCAAAATATTAAATATATTATTTTCTAACAAAATATTACTACTGCTTTTGAATTTTTAACGGGCATAGGTTAGTATTTGTCATTATTAATTATGAGGTGACGTGGGTAAGTCATAGCTATTAGGAGTTCAAGGTCTTACGTGTTGTGTGGGCAACGAAATCTGTCGTTGGTCCAAAAAATCTTCAGCATTGCTGTTTGTAGGGAGGGAGTTCTTCAGCATTGCTATCTGTAGGGATGGAGTAAGATACGAGGGGTCAAGATCAAATATATATAATATTAAATAATAATAGAAAAAATTAACTAATGTATATAGGTAAATTATATGAAACAAAATTGATATATGATTATCAACTTAATATAACATGAAGTTTAAATTACACTAAACTACTTCTATATTTATTAAATCATCGAACCCCAAGTTTGGTTATAAATTACACTCACCTTTTTTTTATAGTTATGAGCCGGTATTGACTCAATACGTTTAAGTTACTAAAAAGAAAAAATTATTTATCAAAAATCATTTGATTTTTTTTTTGACAAATACAAATTAATTGATAAAGAAACACTCATCCTGAATTTGAATAGCTTGAATGTTATAGATCAAAGAACTTTCTCAAATAGAGTTTTTCGACTACAATCTCTTAGCTTCTAAACCAATGATTTTGTGATAAACCATGACATTCAAAAATATCTTGGGATATTTATTGCAAAGCTTGTCGATCAGTGATTCCCATGAGACCAGATAAAAATAGAATCAAATGACACAAATGATTTAAAAGCATAAGAAGCATCACCTTATGTACAGTTAAATAGGTGTTTTTTGTACTGTTCACCAATTATAACATGTCACATAGACTATATTTTTCATTTAAATTCAAATTTAAAATGTTCCCGTTTTCTCAAATAGTTTGTTAATCCATGTGTTGAATGGTAATTGAAGAACCGTAAAAACTACACACAACTAATTACACCTAAGTTTCATACAATTTTTATTATCAGGGTGTGTCCCTTTGGTTTTTTGAGAATTTTTTTTTTTCAAAGGAGTTGAGAAATATAATTAGAGCTTGTTTGGGAACTAACATTTTCAACTGTTTTTCATAGCAAAAAGTTGTTTCATACAAAATTATTATATCCGAGTATTTTTCTTAAATTTTGAAAAATAAAAAAAATTCCAAAAAAGGCTTTTTGAGTGATTTTCATCAATCTCTAAAATTGAATTGTTTGATTGTTTTAGAAATATTATTTTACAATTTGAAGCCTCAATCCCATTATACCCCCTTTCCCACGGTCAGCATACCCCACCCCACCCCTCCCCTCCCCTCCCTACCCAAGCGTATGCACCCCTCTGAAGTGTTTTTCTCATCCTCTTTTTTTTTTTACAAGCCTCTTTCTCATATTATGCATAATTCAAATATAAAAAATAAGTCTTGATATATATATATATATATATATACTTGATCAAAAGAAATATAAAAAATAATGTTAATAGTGAATAAATTTGATTATAAAAAAAAAATTCAAATATTATTTATCATTCCCATCAAATATTATAAACAAATAACTTCGTATCATTTTTCATATTTTATTATGTAAAATTGAATTTTTTTTCACCACCAAAACGAAATAAATTATCTTAAAAATACTTTTTAGTAAATAGACCAAAACAAAAACAAATTATGATTATAATCGATTATACAAAAATCAATTATCAGCATAATCTTTTTTTTTTCAGCTTTCTCAAACACACTCTTAGTAAGTGAATATTAGAATGGAGCCCTTGACCATCTCCAACGGTGGTTCTTACATGAGTTCTTATTTACAAGAACTGGTTCTTAAAAGTTCACTCATTGGAGTTAATGACCTGGATGTTCCTAAATGTTAACCTATAGAACGGTTCTTATTGCCAAAAAAAACTTTGCTTGAAATAAAAATAAATATAAATAGAAATATAAGTAATAAGTGGGGTCAACTGTAGGACCCGCTTAAGACCAAAATGTGTTCTTTAATTGGAGTAAAAAAGGGATTGAGTTCTTATATCCCATGTGGCATCTATGGACCAACAAAATGATATATAAGAACTGTGACACCCTAAACCCGGCATCACATGGTTACCCAATTGCGAAAATATTTCTGATTTATAATGATGGTTACTTTCGGAAAGTATCATTTACTCGATGGACGGGTACACTCAAAACGATAATTTTTTTTTTGAGATGAAGGAATGAAACAAGATAGAAGTGATGAACACTCGGAACATGAATTAAAGACAACATATATATATATATATACATATATATATATATATATATATATATATATATACATATACATATATATATATATGTATATATATATAGATATATATACATATATATAACATGTCCCAATGAGAGCCAAGTTTCAGTACATAAGATAGGACCTTATCAAAGGCCATTGCAACAGAATTAGACATCTAGAAGATACAGCTTAAAAGAGAGTAAGTAAAGACATAGGGAAAGAGGGTCCGGAACCACATCCAAAAGATAACTCCAAAAGTCAGATGACGGAAGATTATCCACAAAACGCTCCGAACTGGTTACTGACACTGGCTGCAAGCAGGGTCTCCACAAAGGCTCCCACGAGACGAGACCTCAGGTAATGGATCTATAACGTCACCGCCCTCATCTACAGAATCGTCGTCGTCGTCGTGATCCATAGCGTGATCCTTTGGCTCATCCTCCTCCACGACCTCATTGAAGTCTTCCTCAGGGTCCTCCTCGGGATCCTCCTCAATCAGCGCTGTCGGCTCTACGTCTAGAGGTGGTGACTCATGTAGCAGTCCGTGAGCTCGCAGTGTGTGAAGGTAATACCAAATCGAAGGTAGAGCTACCCTCCTAGTTTCCATAGTGTGGCTTCTACAGATTGGGTCTCCGTCAGCATTTAAATCGGTCGTGGTGATTGCTCTGTGGTATGTGGCAGATGTCGCCCTGGGTGTATCTGCCATGCCCCAGCATTCCCTGCGTCGTCGAAGACCTCAGTCTTCGATGTTGTCGGCACAAGTGGGATATTGGGATACATCTGGACTCATGTACATACGACGATACCAAAAGGAAGAGAGGATAACAAGTAGAAATGAAAGAGTGAGATACCGACAACGGATATATCGCACAACAACCATACACATGATACATACAACACCTTGACATATTAACATTTTAAACATTACTCATAGGTAAACAATAAGTATTATCTCAGTGGGTCTCATACCTGAATCAATCAATTTTATAAAGATAATGCATGACACTTCAATCATCAGAATCTAATCTTAATCTCATGAGATACCATCACCGTTTTATCATTAAGAAAGAAAGAGTTGATCAGGCTCATACGCCACATTTGGCAAGTTGTCTTCATCACCTCATGTACCCGGATCAACACCACCACGAATCCCTTATAACGGCCATTCGGATGTATACATCATCAAATACCACATCTTAAGCGGGTATTCGGTAACTCAAGCACGTCTGCCAAGGGGAAATGCATATGAATAAAAGACTCTTCATTAACGAGACTTTTCTTTGTGTTCATTCTTTTCCGTTGTCGAAGCCCAAAGCTTACGACTATTCACAATTTTCATCACTTGAAAATTAATAACACAGGACGCACAGTCCGAGTGGTGAATCGCAACACCTTAGCCCGAGGTCACAGTCCAAGGCTGTGGTCGTAGAAATAATTATAATTTTATCAATGTTTTATTTCAACATGATAAGGACTCCTAGCTCATAACAATGAAATTAGAACACACAGTCCTCAATTCCAAGATTTGGACTCCTAGCCCATAATATCACAACTTGGACCCTTGGTCCATAATTCTTGACATGGATCCCAGATCGCGTGCGTATAAATGAATACTAGAGGCAACGTCTCGCGAACTAGATTCTCTTTCACATGTGCTTTCTTTTCGCCCAGTGAAAATCAAAAACCAAAACAAAACCTCGGTCACTTATCCGAGTAACCAGAATGTTTCTAAATCATTTAGGAGAAAATCTTTTCCTTTACAAATTCTTTTATAAAACATTTAGGAAATTCGTTTGCTTTTGAAATCCTTGATGAAATAAGGTCAAATATTTTCAAAGTGGCTTTTCCTTCACAAAACACATAGTTCAAAAAAAAGGTTTTCTCTCGTACCATCTTTGGATAATAAAAAGGTAGTTTCTATTGTCTTAAAAATACTTCAACGTTTCTTTTCAAAATAAGAATCTCATTTTCTTGAAGTAAGCATTTTAAACAAGGAACTTTTATAAATGAAACAATACTTTCAAAGTTCTATTCAAGGCTTATCAAGGCTTTTAATCCTTTATAATCATTGTGCACAGACTCAAGTCCGGCTTCTCAAACTTCAATCAACAGTAATATATTCTCAACAATAATATCACAGTTAACGACAGTTCATCGCATATATATAATCCATAACACTTTAAAGTAAGTAATGTTCAACTTCAAGTAATAACCACAATAGTTCAGGTAAACAGTTATTCAAATATTCGCTCAATATCACAATAATATTCAATCACTCAAGTAAACACATACATATAGTCATTGAATATCCCTAGGCAATCCCCTCTTACTTTGTGTGAAGGTAGAAGATTAGATGCTCGACGAGGTAAGTCGTGAACGTTCTCGTTTCCTCCGCGATGGAAGTGTAAGGTTATGGACACAAAATCACAAGTTAAAATCAAAACAAGAACACTCAACCACAAGGTTTAGGTTCGGCCAAGACTAGTTCTTAGGGTTATAGATTCCCAAAAATTATACAACTCGTGGATTTATGATCCTTAAGTGTTAGGAATTCATAAACAATGATCATATAACAAAGTTGAATTAAAATTCCACTAAGTTAAAAACATAGGGCATTCGGCCAAGGCTAGTAAAATAGGCTAGCATTCACTAAACTTTCCAATCTCTTATGTTTAGCACCCATATGTGTTAAGGAGCTCAAAACCATGATCATTTTGGAAAAATAAGAACAAGGTATCCTACGTCCATAACCTTCTAGGTTCGGCCTTCATAGGATTTATAGGCTAGAGATCTTTAAACTTTTCAATCTCTTAGACTTATCATCCAAATATCTTATGGAGCTCAAGTCCATGATCTTCTTGGAAAAATGGAAGTAACACATACTAGCTTTAATAACATAGAATAAACAAGTTATAAATCCTTAAACTTTCCAATCTCTTAGACTTAGCATCCAAATATCTTATGGAGCTCAAGTCCATGATCATCTTGAAAAAATGAAAGTAACACATACTAGCTTTAATAACATAAAGTAAACAAGTTATTAAGAGTTCTAAATCCATGATCAAGCTTGGTGGTTTAATGCTTGATTGGATGGAAGAAGAGAGAGAAAAGACTTTTGGATTAGAATAGTATTATAATTTGAAAAGTGTGATGATTGTACTTTTAGAGTGTGTTATAGCCTCTTCCATCATGTCTCCTTACTTCTTTTGTTGTCCCTAATCTGCTCCATTTCGTATCCGGTTGCATTTTCGATCTTAATTCTACCGACGTTTCGCCCGAATAAAATATTATATTTTATTTTTCCATGACAATTTTCAAAATAACCAAGGTTGAAGGAAACATAATAAAAATACTAACTGTATCGTTCACGGGTCAAAATTAAGTTTTCTGCACAGCAAAATTATACCGGCAGTGAAAACGCAGACCGGCTCCCGTCTGAATTTTCAACCGAAAATTTTACCGTGACTTCATATGCTATAAAAACACAAGAAAATAATTTTAGTTTAATTAAAATCATCCTCTGAGTTTAATCTAAAATAAACATATTTAAATATGTATTTACTGCTACATAAAATATAGGAAAAAAGGGTGTTACAATACTACCACTCTAAAAAGAATTTCATTCTCGAAATTACACACCTTGAAATAACTCAGGGTATTGAAATTTCATCTTGTCCTCCGCTTCCTATGTAGCTTCTCCGGTTGTCTTGTTCCAGATGACTTTGACTAAAGAGATTTGTTTACCTCTGAGCTGCTTCAACATCTTATCCGAGATTCGTACTGGCGAAGTCTCGAAAGACAGGTTCTCTTTTAATAGTACTTTATCAGGTTTAAAAACATGTGATGGATCAAGAATATACTTTCTCAATTGAGAGACATGGAAAACATCATGGATGTTGGAAAGAAAAGGAGGTAAAGATATTTTGTACGCTACTGGACCTACGCGACGAAGAATTTGGTAGGGTCCAATGAATTTGGGAGTAAGCTTTCTGGATTTTATCACTCTACAAATCCCAGTCGTTGGTGTGACTCTCAAGAACACATGCTCGCCTTCCTCAAACTCAAGAGGTCGTCGTCTCTTGTCAGCGTAACTTTTCTGTCGACTTTGGGTCGTCCGCATTTTCTCCTGGATCATCTTCACCTTCTCAGTCGTTTGTCGTACGATCTCTGGTCCTAACAGCAGACTCTCACCATCCTGGTACCAACACAAAGGTGTTCGGCATCGTCGACCATACAAAGCCTCATAGGGTGCCATCCCTATACTGAAATGAAAACTGTTGTTGTAGGTGAACTCTATCAATGGTGGGAACTCGTCCCAACTCCCAGTGTCTTCCATCACGCACGTTCTTAGTAAATCTTCGAGTGATTGGATTGTCCTTTCTGACTGTCTGTCAGTTTGTGGATGGTACGCAGAACTCAATTTGAGTTTTGTTCCCAAAGAGTTTTGTAGTCCTTTCCAAAATTCTGACGTAAACCTTGGATCACGATCCGAAATGATACTCAGAGGGAATACCGTGCAACTTGAAAATCTCGTCGATGTACAACTGAGTCAACCTTTTCATCGGGTACTTCATGTTGATAGGTAAAAGGTGAGCTGACTTGGTCAGTAGATCCACAATTACCCATATAGCCTCATATCCCTTCCGAGTCCTTGGTAAGCTGGTCACAAAGTCCATTGAAATATCGTCCCACTTCCATTATGGGATGTCCAATTATTTTAACATTCCTGCTGGCCTCTGGTGTTCAATCTTAGCCTTTTGACATATCATACAAGAAGCGACGTATTCCATTACGTCCCTTTTCATTCCATACCACCAGTATAACTTCTTGAGATCTTGATATATCTTCGTGGCTCCTGGGTATAAACTCAGCTTACTCCTGTGAGATTCCTCTAAAATCAACTTCCTAAGCTCAGCGTCATCTGGTATACAGATTCTTTCACCGAATCTCAAAATTCCATCTGTTCCTTCTCTGAATTCTGATAGTGCTCCTTGTCTCACTAAGTCCCTTTCTTCCTGCAGATACCGATCACTCCCTTGTTTCTCTTTTATTTGTTCCATCAATCCGTTCGAAATGGTGATCCTATTCAAACACAGCCTTCCCGAAAATGTCCTAACTAACAAATTGAGATCCCGGAATCGTTCCAACAATCCCTGCTCTTTAACCATCATTACTGACACGTGTATTGACTTCCCGCTCAGTGCATCCACCACCACATTCGCCTTTCCAGGGTGATACTGTAGTTGAAAGTCATAGTCCTTCAAAAACTTCAACCAACGCCTTCGACGTATGTTCAACTCCTTCTGGTCAAAGAGGTACTTCAAACTCTTGTGGTCACTGAAAACATTAAAAGTAGCCCCATACAAATAATGCCTCCAGATTTTCATGGCAAAGACTACCGCTGCTAACTCCAAGTCATGCGTCGGGTAATTCCTTTCATGAATCTTCAACTGCCTTGAAGCATATGCTATGACTTTTCGGTTCTGCATCAGCACACAACCCAATCCCTGATGTGAAGCGTCATAATAAACCTCAAAAGGTTCCTTAGGATCAGGTAGGATCAACACGGGTGAGGTTGTCAACCTTCTCTTAAGCTCTTGGAAACTTCCTTCACAAGCCTCCGTCTAGACAAACGCTTGGTCTTTCCGAGTTAACTAGGTAAGGGGTCCTACTATCTTGGAAAATCCCTCAATGAATCTCCTATAATAGCCCGCTAAACCCACAAAGCTACGGATTTCAGTTGTCGTTGTTGGCCTTTTCCATTCTAAAACAGCCTCGACTTTTGACAGATTCACTGCAATTCCTACGAATGATATTACATGACCTAAGAATTACACTTGGTCCAACCAGAATTCACACTTTTCTGGCTTCGCATAGAGTTGCTTCTCTTTCAAGGTCTGAAGGACAATGCTGAGATGTTCAACATGTTTTTCCTTGTTTAGAGAATAGATAAGAATATCATCAATGAAGACGACAACAAATTGATCTAAGTAAGGACGAAAAATCCTATTCATGTAATCCATGAATATGGCAGGAGCATTCGTTACTCCAAACGGCATCACTAGGTACTCATAATGCTCGTAGCGTGTTCGAAACGCCGTCTTTAGGACATCCTCTGCTTTCACACGAATCTGATGGTAGCCTGACCGTAATCTATTTTCGAGAATACGGTTGCCCCACGCAACTGGTCCATGAGATCATCAATCCTTGGGAGCGGATATCTGTTCTTGATCGTGACCTTGTTCACTGCCGAAAATCTACACAGAGTCGAGAAGTGTCATCCTTCTTCTTTACTAACAGAACTGGAGCTCCCCACGGCGATACACTGGGTCGAATGAATTCCTTTCTCATAAACTCTTCAAGTTGTTCCTTCAGGGTTTCTAACTCTGATGGTGACATCCGATATGGTGACATGGATATTGGTCCAGTGCCTGGAACCAGATCGATCGCAAACTCGATATCTCGAACAGGTGGTAGACCAGGTACATCCTCAGGAAAAACTTCCGAAAACTCATTGACGACATGTACGGACTCTAAGTCTAACTCACTTCTGACATCTGAGGAAGACAGCAGCATGTAACCTTGAGCTCCCTCTTTCAAAGAAGCTCTTACCTGACTAGCAGATAATAATCCAGAAATCTCATCCCTAAAGACTAAGGTTCTTTGAGCACAGTCTATTAGGATATGGTTGGAAGATAACCAATCCATGCCTAGAATTACATCTAGTTGTATTAAAGGTAAACAGATTAAATGTACAAGAAAATGCCTATCATGAACAATGATAGGACAATTTAAGCAAACAAAATTAACACTTACTGGCTCAGCAGTTGGGGTAGAAACAATCAAGTTATATGGTAAGGAAGAAATAGGCAAGTCTAGAAGTTTCACACAATCCATCGAGATAAAAGAATGAGTTGCATCTGAATCGAAAAGTACAGTTAAAAGATTACCTACTAAATCGCACTTACCCTGCACCAGATCGGCGGAATTCGATGCTTCAACTCCACTCATCGTATACACTCGCCCTTTAGCAGTCGTCTTGCTTGATTTGGCATGATTGATAGATGGTTCCATTTTCGGTGCTCTGTAGTCCCTGGCTATGTGCCCCATACGATCGCAGTTAAAGCACTTCATCTCTTTCCTCGGGCATGTATCAGCTAGATGACTGGGATCTCCGCACCGGTAACACTTCCTCTCTAGACCTTGATTATTATTTCTCTGGCCTCCACTTCCCGTTCCCGAAGTACCGGAACGATGTTGTTGTTGTTGTTTCTGATTGTTACTGGGTGATTGGTAATATGGCTTCCTCTGGTTATGCTTCCAATTTTGGTTCTGTCCCTGATATTGACTCTTGGGACGAACGGGTCCTCCAACATTTCCCCTGCGATCTTTCCCCTTGCGAATCAGTTCTACCTTTCGGCATTTCTCTATCAAGGCTTGGAAATTCCTGATTTCCAAGGGCATCACAGATTCCTCGATCTCAAAGCGCAGGCCGACTTCGAACCTTTCGCACTTCCACTCCTCATCGGGGTTGTTCTGGAAAAAGCGGAAATATTTGGCAAGGGACTCAAACCTTGCCGCATATTCCCCCACCGTCATGTCCCGCTGACTCAGTCTCAGGAATTTCTGCTCTTTCTCTGTCCGAGCACTCTGGGGAAAATATTTGTCCAAAAATTTATGGCGAAATACTCCCCAGGTGATTGCCTGATGCTCAGCTACTAGCAGTTGTCTGGTACCCTTCCACCAGTATTCAACATCTCCAATCAGTTGGAATATTACGTAAGGCACCTTTGCTTCCTCTAGGGTGTGCACCAGTTCAAAAATATTTTCCAGCTCTTGGATCCAAAGATCGGCTTTAGTCGGGTCTACATCCCCGTCAAACTGCGACTGATTCTGGCATCAGAAGGCATTCGGATTCTTCCCCTCTGCAGCCTGTTCTGCTCTTAGCTGCTTTTGTTGATTCTGGGCAGCCGTGTTGGCAGTCTGGAAAGCTATTGCAGCAGTAACGTCAGCCAACGCTTGGGCAGCGAAGTCCATCCTACCATTGCCTCGACCACGACCGCCACACCCGCGCGCTCCTCCTGGTTCCATACTGACCTATAAGACACAATCAGTGAGATGGTAACCAGAAAATAAAAGGTAACTCGTCGGATAACATACATTACTTGTTAGAAGTAATTCAAACAAAACTCGATCAGAGAATACACAACATCGACACAACAAACCTAAACCCAAACATTCCCGGAAGACTCGACTCGCTCTGATACCACTAATGTGACACCCTAAACCCGGCATCACATGGTTACCCAATTGCGGAAATATTTTTGATTTACAATGCTGGTTACTTTCGGAAAGTATCATTTACTCGATGGACGAGTACACTAAAAACGGTAGTTTTTTTTTTTTTGAGATGAAGGAATGAAACAAGATAGAGGTGATGAACACTCAGAACATGAATTGAAGACAACACACACACACACACACACACACATATAACATGTCCCAATGAGAGCCAAGTTTCAGTACATAAGATAGGGCCTTATCAACGGCCATTGCAACAGAATTAGACATCTAGAAGATACATCTTAAAAGAGAGTAAGTAGAGACACAGGGAAAAAGGGTCCGGAACCACATCCAAAAGATAACTCTAAAAGTCAGATGACGGAAGATTATCCACAAAACGCTCCGAACTGGTTACTGACATTGGTTGCAAGCAGGGTCTCCACAAAGGCTCCCACGAGACGAGACCTCGGGTAATGGATCTATAACGTCACCGCCCTCATCTACGGAATCATCGTCGTCGTCGTGATCCATAACGTGATCCTCCGGCTCATCCTCCTCCATGACCTCATCGAAGTCTTCCTTAGGGTCCTCCTCGAGATCCTCCTCCATCGGTGCTGCCGGCTCTACGCCTAGAGGTGGTGGCTCATGTAGTAGTCCATGAGCTCGCAGCGTGTGAAGGTAATACAAAATCGGAGGCAGAGCTACCCTCCTAGTTTCCACAGTGTGGCTTCTACGGATTGGGTCTCCGTCAGCATTTAAATCGGTCGTGGTGATTGCTCCGTGGTATGTGGAAGATGTCGCCCCTGGGTGTATCTGCCATTACCCAACATTCCCTGCGTCATCGAAGACCTCAGTCTTCGATGTTGTCGGCACAAGTGGGATATTGGGATACATATGGACTCATGTACATACGGCGATACCAAAAGGAAGAGAGAATAACAAGTAGAAATGAAAGAGTGAGATACCGACAATGGATATATCGCACAACCATATACATGATACATACAACACCTTGACATATTAACATTTTAAACGTTACCCATAGGTAAACAATAAGTATTATCTCAGTGGGTCTCATACCCGAATCAATAAATTTTATAAAGATAATGCATGATACTTCAATCATCAGACTCTAATCTTAATCTCATGAGATGCCATCACCGTTTTATCATTAAGAAAGAAAGAGTTGATCAGGTTCATACGCCACATTTGGCAAGTTGTCTCCGTCACCTCATGTACCCGGATCAACACCATCACGAATCCCTTATAATGGCCATTCGGATGTATACATCATCAAATACCACATCTTAAGCGGGTATTTCGGTAACTCAAGCACGTCTGCCAAGGAGAAATGCATATGAATAAAAGACTCTTCATTAACGAGACTTTTCTTTGTGTTCATTCTTTTCCGTTGTCGAAGCCCAAAGCTAACGACTATTCACAATTTTCATCACTTGAAAATTAATAACATAGGACGCGCAGTCCGAGTGGTCAATCACAACACCTTAGACTGAGGCCGCAGTCCAATGTTGTGGTCGTAGAAATAATTATAATTTTATCCATGTTTTATTTCAACATGATAAGGACTCCTAGCTCAAAACAATAAAATCAGAACACACAGTCCTCAATTCCAAGATTTGGACTCCTAGCCCATAACATCACAACTTGGACCCTTGGTCCATAATTCTTGACACGGATCCCGGATCACGTGCTTATAACTGAATACTAGAGGCGACGTCTCGCGAACTAGATTCTCTTTCACATGTTTTCTTTTCGCCCAGTGAAAATCAAAAACCAAAACAAAACCTCGGTCACTTATCCAAGTAACCGGAATGTTTCTAAATCATTTAGGAGAAAATCTTTTCCTTTACAAATTCTTTTATAAAACATTTAGGAAATTCGTTTGCTTTTGAAATCCTTGATGAAATAAGGTCAAATATTTTCAAAGTGGTTTTTCCTTCACAAAACACATAGTTCAAAAAAAGGTTTTCTCTCGTACCATCTTTGGATAATAAAAAGGTAGTTTCTATTGTCTTAAAAACACTTAAACGTTTCTTTTCAAAATAAGAATCTCATTTTCTTGAAGTAAGCGTTTTAAACAATGAACTTTTATAAATGAAACAATACTTTCAAAGTTCTATTCAAGGCTTATTAAGGCTTTTAATCCTTTATAATCATTGTGCACAGACTCAAGTCCGGCTTCTCAAACTTCAATCAACAATAATATATTCTCAACAATAATATCACAGTTAATGACAGTTCATCACATATATAAAATTCATAACACTTTAAAGCAAATAATGTTCAACTTCAAGTAATAACCACAATAGTTCAAGTAAACAGTTATTCAAGTATTGGTTCAATATCACAATAATATTCAATCACTCAAGTAAACACATACACACATGCATATAGTCATTGAATATCCCTAGGCAATCCCCTCTTACTTTCTGTGAAGGTAAGAAGATTAGATGCTCGACGAGGTAAGTCACGAACGTTCTCGTTTCCTCCGCGATGGAAGTCTAAGGTTACATAAAATCACAAGTTAAAATCAAAACAATAACACTCAACCACAAGGTATAGGTTCGGGCAAGACTAGTTCTTAGGGTTATAGATTCCCAAAAATTATACAACTCATGGATTTATGATCCTTAAGTGTTAGGAGTTCATAAACAATGATCATTTAACAAAGTTGAATTAAAATTCCACTAAGTTAAAAACATAGGGCATTCGGCCAAGGCTAGTAAAATAGGCTAGCATTCACTAAACTTTCCAATCTCTTAGGTTTAGCATCCATATGTGTTAAGGAGCTCAAAACCATGATCATTTTGGAAAAATAAGAACAAGGTATCCTACGTCCATAACCTTCTAGGTTCGGCCTTCATAGGATTTATAGGCTAGAGATCTTTAAACTTTCCAATCTCTTAGACTTAGCATCCAAATATCTTATGGAGCTCAAGTCCATGATCTTCTTAGAAAAATGGAAGTAACACATACTAGCTTTAATAACATAGAATAAACAAGTTATAAATCCTTAAACTTTCCAATCTCTTAGACTTAGCATCCAAATATCTTATGGAGCTCAAGTCCATGATCATCTTGAAAAAATGAAAGTAACACATACTAGCTTTAATAACATAAAGTAAACAAGTTATTAAGAGTTCTAAATCCATGATCAATACTTGGAAAGTTGAAACATAGTATCTTAGGCCTACTTATTCATATTTTTCGGCCATCAATAGAACAAGCTATCGAAACTTCCAAGATTATAGATTCAAGATCAAGGGATAGTTAGAAACTCAAACACATGATCATATTTCAAAAGTTGAAACAAAAACTTCCTAGGTCACAAAAGCAAGCATTCGGCCTTCATTGGAAGATATGGATAGAGACTTTTGTTTTACACAACCTCTTAGTATGTAAAAATATAAGTTAATACAAGACTATAGAAAGTGGTTTCAACTCAAAAGGAGTCTTCTACCATTTTAGAGAGATTTTAGAAGTTCAAAGCATATAAAGAACACATAAAGTAAACTAAGAAATAAAAGATGAAACTTGCAAAAAGATTTATATGAGAGCATTACCCTTAGTATAAGGAAGAACTTTAATGAAGAACTTAAGTAGAAAAGATGAATAATAACTAAAGCTTTAAGAGCTTGAACTTTTATAAGAAAGGAAGAAGATGAACTTTAATGGAGGTTGAAAGAGGAGGATGATGAAGTGAATATGAAAGGGGTATATATAGGGAAAGGAGGAGAGTTCCACGACCAAAGGGAGGGGGGGGGGGGGGGGGAGCTTGTTGAGCAAGCTTGGTGGTTTAATGCTTGATTGGATGGAAAAAGAGAGAGAAAATACTTTTGGATTATAATAGTATTATAATTTGAAAAGTGTGGTGATTATACTTTTAGAGTGTGTCATAGCCTCTTCCATCATGTTTCCTTACTTCTTTTATCGTCCCTAATCTCCTCCATGTCGTACCCGGTTGCATTTCCGATCGTAATTCTTCCGACGTTTCGCCCGAATAAAATATTATATTTTATTTTTGCACGAAAATATTCAAAATCACCAAGGTTGAAGGAGACATAATAAAAATACTAACTATCTCGTTCACAGGTCAAAATTAGGTTTTTTGCACAATAAACTTGTACCGGCAGTGAAAACTCAAACCGGCTCCCGTCTGAATTTTCAACCGAAAATTTTACCATGACTTCATATGTTATAACAACACAAGAAAATAATTTTAGTTTAATTAAAAACGTCCCCTGAGTTTAGTCTAAAATAAACACATTTAAATATGTATTTACTGCTACATAAAACATAGGAAAAACAGGGTGTTACAAGAACCAAAATGTGGTTGTACCATTGTTGATGCTCTTAAGTTATCTGACAAACCTCGCATCTCAAATGCTAAAGTTCTTAAATGGGCTCTTAAGCTATTTTTTTGGACAACATAATGCCACATCTGATTTAAGAATTCCAACAAGTTTTTACTCAAATGCTGAAGTTCTTAATACAGTTCTTAACTTATTTTTGTGGGCACTACATGGATCCCACAACTTTTTGCAACCCACATTTTTATACTTTTTTATTTACACTTAATTTTTTTCAACTTAAAATGTTTTAATTCATTAATATTAATTAATGTATAAAAATTTTAAAATATAGCAAATTTATTTCAACATTACCATTCTAGTTTGCAATACCAAATACTTTTTCCATTGTTTATAATTTTTTTTTGGTTTACTGTTTTTTTTATATGACTGTTTATTTTTTTTGCTTTATCCTTCTTTAAATCCCA
The DNA here is from genome assembly GCA_030762895.1 of Sophora flavescens. Classification (NCBI taxonomy): domain Eukaryota; kingdom Viridiplantae; phylum Streptophyta; class Magnoliopsida; order Fabales; family Fabaceae; genus Sophora; species Sophora flavescens. The sequence goes on from CM061064.1 coordinate 59,859,444, forward strand.
CAAGAGTCTATCCTAGACTTTTATTAAACTCATCGATAATAATTCTCCAAGTTAATTATCTCAAAATAAAAATATCCAGAAGCTTCTCATGGTCCCTTCACCAAGCTTCTCTCAAAAAGCTTATTAACATTTCACAGTAATAATCACTCGATTCACTTTCTCTTATTCTTTCCCTCAATCTCTCAACACCAAATTTCTACTTTTTCTCCCTCAATCTCTCAATCTCCCCAGATTTCTCTCGACACCCATTCACTCGGCCCCACTTTTCTCTCAATCTTTCTCCCTCAACACCACCGACCCGCCAACACCAGATTTCACTCATTGCATGATCTTTCTCCTTCGCACGCATTCACTTGTTGATTTTTCGTTGATTTTTGGATGTATGTTTGTTGCTTCTATGTATTTTGGTTGATTAAAGTTGGCTATTCTGGTTGATTTTCCCTTCCCCTTTTTTCCTTGATTCTGGTGTTAAAACAATACTTTATTGGTTGCTTTTGGTAAGCAACCTGTTTAAGGAACGGTTCTTGAGTGTTAATTAAGAACCATGCCACGTCAAGAAGCTCCAATGGTGAGCAAAAATAAGGAACGATTCTTAATTCAAGAACCTGATAAAGGTACTACCATTGGAGATGGCCTAAAAAGTTGTATCTACAATCTCTACACGTGTATGATTCTGAAACGAGTTCCTTGCATTTAGGGGTGTTCATTAGCTCAGATCGATCTGATGAACCAAAGAATCTCAATCGAACTAATTAAATTGGTTCATTTTTTTCCAGATCTGAACCAAACAAAACCAGATCCAATTGTAATTGGTTCGATTCCCTGATTAAAAGATTTTGGATCCAACCAAACCGAAGCAAACCAATTTCTATATTTTAATATTTATATATATTTTTTAATACTTAATAGTTAATATATTTTAATATTTATATACTATTTAATAGTTTAATAGTTTTGTATTTAATATATTATATATAATTTAATATCTTATATATTTAATATTTATATATTTTTAGTAATTTTTATATTCTTTGAATTAGAACCAATTTGAACCAACATGATTTTGATTGGTTTTGTTTGCATTTCCTGACAAAAAAATTTCATATCTAAACCGAACCGAACCGAACTAATTGATTTAGATTGGTTCAGATTTATTTTTCATGCAAATTCAAACCAAATCGACCCGTGAACACCCCTATTCATCTTAAAGGAGCCCATTGTAATCTCAAGCCAAATATTTATTGATTTAAATAAATATCAAATAGGGAGAATACATGTAATAAAGAAATTGGTAAGAACTCATTTTATGAACAGTTATAATGATTTTAAATAGGTTCTTAAGCTACTTTTTTGGACACCATAATGTCACATCAGATTTAATAATTCCAATAGGTTTTTACTCCAATGCTGAACTCTTAATAGAGTTCTTAACTTATTTTTGTGGGCCCTAAATTGATCCCACATCTTTTTGCAACCCACAATTTTATACTTTTTTTTTACACTTAATATTTTTTTCAACTTTAATTTTTTAATTCATTTATATTAAATAATATATAAAAAAATTAAAATATAGCAAATTTATTTTAACATTACCTTTCTAGCTTGCAATACCAAATACTTTTTCCATTGTTTATAAAAAATTTTTGGTTTACTGTTTAATTTTTTTTCTTTATCCTTGTTTAAATCCCACAAGAGTCTATAGTAGACTTTTATTAAACTCATCGATAATAATTCTCCAATTTGAACCAACATGATTTTGGGTGGTTTGGTTTGCATTTCCTGACAAAAAATTGCATATATAAACCGAATCAATTGATTTAGGTTGGTTCGGTTTTATTTTTCATGTAAATCCAAACCAAACCGACCAATGAACACCCATATTCATCGTAAAGTAGCCCATTGTAATCTCAAGCCAAATATTGATTGATTTAAATAAATATCAAATATCTTATTATGTCTTTAACAAGAATCGACATGAAATTGTGTACTAAATTATGATAGAGAGAGAATAAATGTAATAAAGGAATTGGCAATAACTCATTTTATTAAAAGTTATAAAGTTTTTAAATGGGATCTTAAACTATTTTTTTGGACACCATAATGTCACATCATATTTAAGAATTCGAACAAGTTTTTACACCAATGCTGAAGTCTTAATAGAGTTCTTAACTTATTTTTGTGGGCCCTACATTGATCCCACTTCTTTTTGCAACCCACAATTTTATATTTTTTTATTTACACTTAATTTTTTTTTCAATTTACAATTTTTAATTCATTTATATTAATTAATATAAACAAAATTAAAATATAGCAAATTTATTTTAACATTGCCATTCTTGCAATACCAAATACTATTTCCATTGTTTATATTTTTTTTGGTTTACTTTTTTTTTATGTGACTGTTTATTTTCTTCCTTTATCATTTTTTAAATCCCACAAGAGTCTATTCTATACTTTTATTAAACGCAACGATAATGATTGTCCAAGTTAATTATCTCAAAATAAAAATAACCAGAGCTTCTCAGGGTCCCCTCACCCATCATCTCTCAAAAAGCTTCTTAACATTTCGCGGCAATAATCACTCGGTTTACTTTCTCTTATTCTTTCTCTGAATCTCTCAACACCAAATTTCTCCCTCAATCTCCCAGATTTCTCTCGACACCCATTCACTCGATCCCCCATTCTCCCAATCTTTCTCCCTCAACACCATCGACCTACAAAAACCAGATTTTACCTCAGTTGCGCAGTGTCCAGCCTCCATCACTCAAAGTTGAAGCTCTTCTGGTTAATATATTTAACAGTTATTATATTTTAATATTTATATATTTTTTGATAGTTTAATATTTTTGTATTTAATATATTAGATATATAATTTAATATCTTATATATTTAATATTTATATAATTTTAATATTTTTGGAATTCGATCCAATTTGAACCAAAATGATTTTGATTGGTTTGGTTTACATCTCCTAGCAAAAAAATTGCATATCTAAATCGAACTGAACCAATTGATTTAGATTGGTTTGGATTTATTTTTCATGCAATTCCAAACCAAACCGACCAGTGAACACCCATATTCATCGTATAGGAGCTCATTGTAATCTCAAGCCAAATATTGATTGATTTAAATAAATATCAAATATCTTATTATGTTTTTAATAACAATCGGCATGAAATTGTACACTAAATTATGATAGAGAGAGAATAAATGTAATAAAAAATGGGCAAGAACTAATTTTATGAACAGTTATAAAGTTTTTAAATAGGATCTTAAGCTACTTTTTTGGACACCATAATGCCACATTAGATTTAAGAATTCCAATTTTTACTCCAATGCTGAAGTCTTAATAGAGTTCTTAACTTATTTTTGTGGGTCCTACATTAATACCAAATCTTTTTGCAACCCATATTTTTATACTTTTTCATTTACACTTAAATTTTTTTTTCAACTTAAATTTTTTAATTCACTTATATTAATTAATATATAAAAATTTAAAATATAGCAAATTTATTTAACATTACCATTCTAGTTTGCATTACCAAATAATTTTTCCATTGTTTATGTTTTTTTGGTTTACGGTTTATTTTTTTCTTTTGTTTTTTTATATGATTGTTTATTATTTTTTTCTTTATCCTTGTTTAAATCCCACAAGAGTCTATTCTAGACTTTTATTAAACTCAACGATAATAATTCTCAAGTTAATTATCTCAAAATAAAAATATCCAGAAACTTCTCAGGGTCCCTTAACCCATCTTCTATCAAAGCTTCTTAACATTTCACGGTAATAATCACTCGGTTCACTTTCTCTTATTCTTTATCTTAATCTCTCAACACCAAATTTCTCCTTTTTCTCCCTCAATCTCTCAATCTCTCCAGATTTCTCTCAACACCCATTCACTCGGTCCCATTTTCTCTCAATCTTTTTCCCTCATCACCACCGACCCACCAACACCAGATTTCACTCATTGAATGATCTTTCTCCCTCACACGCATTCACTTGTTGATTTTTCGTTAATTTTTGGATTTATGTTTGTTGCCTCTACGTATTTTGGTTGATTAAAGTTGGATATTCTGGTTGATTTTCCTTCCTTTTTTTCCCTTGATTCTGATGTTAAAACAATACTTTATTAGTTGCTTTTGGTATGCAACTATTCCTTGTATAAGGAACGGTTCTTGAGTTTCAAGTAAGAACCATGCCACGTCAAGAAGCTCTAATGGTGAGCAAAAATAAGGACCGGTTCTTAATTTAAGAACCCAGTTAAGGAACTACCATTGGAGATGGCCTAGGAAGTCGTATCTACAATCTCTACACGTGTATGATTATGAAACGAATTCCTTGTATTTAGGGGTGTTCATTGGCTCGGATCGATCCAATGAACCAGAGAATTCTAGACTTTATTAAACTCAACGATAATAATTCTCCAAGTTAATTAACTCAAAACAAAAATATCCAGAAGCTTTTCAGGGCCCCTTCACCCATCTTCTCTCAAAAAACTTCTTAACATTTCACGGTAATAATCACTCGGTTCACTTTCTCTCAATCTCTCAACACCAAATTTCTCCCCTTTCTCCCTTAATCTCTCAATCTCCCCAGATTTCTCTCAACACCCATTCACTCGATCCCCTTTTCTCTCAATCTTTCTCCTTCAACACCACCGACCCACCAACACCAGATTTCACTCATTGCATGATCTTTCTCCCCGCATGCATTCACTTGTTGATTTTTCGTTGATTTTTGGATGTATGTTTATTGCCTTCATGTATTTTGGTTGATTAAAGTTGGATATTCTTGTTGATTCTCCCTTCCCTTTTTTTCCTTGATTCTGGTGTCAAAACAATACTTCATTGGTTGCTTTTGGTAAGAAATTGTTCCTTGTATAAGGAACGGTTCGTGAGTTTCAATTAAGAACCATGCCACGTCAAGAAGCTCCAATGGTGAGCAAAAATAAGGAACGATTTTTAATTTAAGAACCCGGTTAATGAACTACCATTGGAGATGGCCTAAGAAGTCGTATCTACAATCTCTACACGTCTATGATTCTGAAACAAATTCCTTTCATTAAGGGGTGTTCATTGGCTCGGATTGATCCGATGAACCAGAGAATCTCAATCGAACTAGTTAAATTGGTTCAGTTTTTTTTTTAGATCCGAATCGAACCAAACCAAATCCAGTGGTAATTGGTTCGATTCTCAGATTCAAAGATTCTGGATCTAACCAAACCAAAGCAAACCAATTACTATATTTTAATATATATATATATATATATATATATAATTTTTAATAATTGATAATTAATATTTATTATATTTTAATATTTATATATTTTTTAATAGTATAATATTTTTATATTTAATATATAATTTAATATACTATATATTTAATATTTATATAATTTGGAGTAATTTTAATATTTTTCGAATCCGATCCAATTTGAACCAACATTATTTTTCATGCAAATCCAAACCAAACAGACCCGTGAACACCTATATTCATCGTAAATGAGCCCATTGTAATCTCAAGTCAAATATTGATTGATTCAAATAAATATCAAATATCTTATTATGTTTTTAATAAGAATTGGCATTAAATTGTGTAGTAAAATAGAGAGAGAGAATAAATGTAATAAAGAAATTGGCAAGAACTCATTTTATGAACAGTTATAAGCTTGCTCAAATAATCCACAATTTTTGTTAAATATCATAGTTGCTGTTAAAATGCTACAAAATAATTAACCTCATCCGTCAAAATAACTTTTCATAAATTTTCGAATTAGGATGATACAGTAGCGTACTTATATAATAAACATGACAATTATTTTTAACTAAGAGATAACATGCTTCCAAACATGACTGGAGATTCCATAAGATAATCAAGAAGTGAGTCTCTAGCTGTCAATCCGTTAAAACTGGATGCCATAATTTGGACATGGAAACAATTGATTAAGCCACTCAAAGTTGGTTCTAGTCCATTGCTTATTTCAAAAGCAGCATGCATGAAAAAGGAAGAAAGAAACCCTATAAGATCATTAAAAAAAAAAAGATAGTTACATAAAAAAGAATCAAGGATTCATGCAAGAAACGATTTAGAAAAGTCATATATGAAGTTCTTACAGGCAAAGGAGTTAGGACCAAAGAAAGTTAGAGATATTTCCAACTTTGGGAAAAGGTATTCGACCCATAGAGGAATATATAAAGATGGACTTACAAAAAAGTTTTGTAATCTCAATATTTGCTTTGACCCTTCTTTCTGTCAACGCACAAGAATAACGATCCAATATCGAAAATAGAAAACAAAATACACGCAAAACCAAAATTTATGATATTGTTTCACAGTTCACACAGATTTCGATTTTTTAAAATCCAAAATCCTTTTTTTTTTCTTTGCTTCCAATTGTTAATGTTTAGTCATCCTACCAAATATGAGAAATGTGAAATGGATCCGGGGAAGGATGGTCTCTCTGGCAGACAAAACCTATAAGCCAAAAATAAGTACATCAAAGAAAAATGAAAACAATTATTATCTACAAACTCTATCAAAGAAAATGAAAGATAAACCACTTAGCTAATAAACAACAGGCGTCTCCCACATGCTCTTCAATTAGACCCTTTTTTGTGCTCATTATCCTTTTTCTCACTGTACTTTTGTTTTGCATTCATCTACTTCCACCGGCTAAATATTATTGTTGTACGATGTGAACACCTAATTGGATCTGAGTATCTTGTTTTTTTATTAATGTTTTAAAAAAATAGTAGAAATAAAAAATGAATAAATAACTTTGCAAAAGAAACAAAAATAATTTTTATTTTTTAATGAGCCCAATTTCATTTCCTTGGCCCATGTCCATGATCTCATGGTATGACCTTTTTTTAAAATAAAAAAATAATAGAAATAGGAGAGCAGAGCGTTCAGGCACACATGCATACAACCAAAAGATAAAGCCAAAGCTTCTTATTGCATTTCAGAAGAAAAACAACAATGACAAGCCTAGGTTTTTATAACAAAAAAATATGCTCAGAATCAAGCATCAAATAAGGAAATATTGGAATAAGTAATGCCGTTTTACCTCATCTCAAAGAGAGTCAAATAAAAAGATACTCAACAGATTTAATAAGAGTCATTAGATTATAATTAAAAATATTTAACGGATTAGATTTAAATTTTAATTAAAAAGTTCACATGAGCTCCTCCATCCTCCTCTACCAATGTTCAGTGGAGTTCTCACCTCTCTGAACCTCCTTTCATTTCATTATCTCCCAATTGAATGTTCCATTTTATACGTCATTCTCGACATCAAAATCGTGAAGGAGAGTGGATCCGTGAAGGCGGTCGAACGTCTACCCAAATCCTCTTAGACCAGCACCGTCCACTTTGCATATCCGAAGATAACAAGGAATTAATTTTTGTGGACTATTATTTATTTATTTACTTAATTTTAGTTTGTTAATCATGGAGGGAGAGTTTATTATGAGCAAACCGAGAAAGCTGTGTAGGCCTCTCATACAGTGTTCTTGGTTAATTGCATACTCCAACATTGCTCCAATGCTTCATTTGAGAACCCTATTTCTTCTGACTGGGCCGCGTAATAGAAACAAGTCTTTATGCTCAATTAAAATAATCACTGGAATGGTAATGCACTTTGTGAAAATTTGAATAATATTCTACTATTTTTTCTTATCTTCGTTGCCATATTTATTTGCAGGGGACGCATCCTGAAGTTGCAGAAGGTCAAAGGGAGAATAGAGAGGATGGAGGAGGTCATGTGTCTTTTTAATTAAGATTTAATCTAATCCGTTAAATCTTTTTAATTGTAACTCAATGATGCTTATTAATAGTTCTCATTTCTCACAATAAGGGGGGTTATCACTCGATACACTCCATATATATATATATATATATATATATATATATATATATATATATAATGATGATGATGAGATTGGAAATGTGAAAGGGACCCTGCATTGTAATCATGATGAAAGGACCCTGCATTGTAACCATGGAATAAGACATTAGGTTATGTTTTGGAGTTTTGCAACACAAGAGAAGCTTGAAAGGGGAGGTGGAATGAAAATACCATTCACAAAGATCTCAACTTCTCTTTCATCTTCTTGTTCCTAGCCACCATAGCCTCCATCATCAAGGACAAGTCAAATCTGAATGATTGAGAGGTCAACTAAAAAAATTCTTCTAACAAATATATAAGTAATAAGTTTTATGCAAAATATTTATAATTATATGTTCCAAGTTAGTTAATTATGTTATTAATATATCAAAACACAAAACATTTCTCTTACATGTCACAAAAAAGTTTCTATAATTGAGTCTACACTAAACTTTTTAGGATACAACAAACTTTTCAATAATTTTTTAAATTAAAAGAACTATGGAACCACAACTTGAAAGAAAATATGCAATATGATAATATCTATATATATATATATATATATAAATGAATTACAATCTATTATCAATTAATTATTTATTATTTATAAATATTCTTTATTTATATAAGTTTGTCCCTGTCCATCATGAACCACCTATCAACACATTTTCTCATCATCTTTCCTCCACCCTTAGCCATCAACAAACACTACACATTCCTTCAATGACCAAGTTTTCATAACCAAAGAAATCAAAAATAAAAAATAAAAATAAAGGAATGATCAGAATATTATCCCAAAGCTCCTTCGGCATCCCCTGTGTTAACCACCCCCACTTCTCTTCATCTTCTTTTCATTGTTTCAAACTCAAATACCATAATAAAAATAAAAACACCATAGAAGTATACAAATCTTCCTCTGTTCGTTCGTCGTATACAAGACGGCGTAACCGCCGTCACGCCAATTAATCCGCACCAAGCTGCCATAGTCGCCACCGAGTCTCGGCCCACCACCACCGCTCATCCACCGCAGGCCACCATCACCTCCATGGTACCAAGCATGTCTCTATGTCCGCCGCCACTGCCACCTTCACCTATTAGTCCCGCCGTCGTCGACACCAGATCTGCACGACGTCACCTCCACGTCCAGTCCCCTCCATGACGCCTGTGAACACCTAATTTTGCCCGGATTTTTTAATTAATGTATTGAAAAATAGTAAACAAAAGTGATAAAAATAAAACAAAAAATGTTTTTGTTCTTGGCCCATTATAGAATTAGTGTAGCCCATTTTCATTTTATTGTTACAAATGGCTTGTTGAGCCCATGATAAAAAAAAAGACTTTTGATTTTTATTTAAAAAAATATAAAAATAAATTTTAATTCCTTGTCCCTTTTTTCCCATCCTTGCTTTGTCTTCCTCTGTTTGAAGTATATACCAACTTTTGCTTTTCTTATTTCTTTTGTTTTTTGTGTTTTTTTCCCAAAGCAAGGAAATACTACCCCTGCACCATTGCAACCAAGCAAGGTGGTGGAGCAAAGGTTGATATGCTCCCCACAAAGTGTACCACCCTCTGCATTTTTTTGCCTACATATCAATAACAAATTTTGGCATCATCTTCCCCATTGTCAATATATAAACAGAAGCATCATCTAGTAAAAAAAAAAAGGAATCACCCAGAGACTTCTCTCTTCCTTTCCTCTTCTTCCACGACGTCTTTTTTCTCCATCAGCATAACATTTTCTTCTTCCTCCTCTCAACTTTGAAAACTCCAAGTTCTCTTCTCCTTCTCCCTTGCTACACCAGACCACGTCGCCATCTGCTACGCCGGCGTCCTCCGAGTGTGGTAGATCCGAGGATGGTCCACGAGCTCCGCCATTGATCGACCTCATCACCACGAGTTGCGCCGTCCTCCGCCGTGTTACTGTTGCTTCCGGTTTGGTCTCTTTCACGTTTAGATCACCAAGATGATAATCAAAGCCTGAGGAAGAAGAAGGGCCATCGCTCAGTACCATAGCCCAGCTCCGCCCAACAACCACCGCACGAACCGCCACCGGAAGCCGCAGATCTGCTCGCGTTACCACCTCTGTCTCGCCGTCGCGCCCCAGCTCCACCGCATAGGACCGCTTCCTTCGAACCAGAGTCATCGTGAAGTCGTCGGATCCTCGCCGCGAAGCGCCGTGCCCCTCACCGCCGCTCGGGTTTGCAGCCGTCGTACCTACATCAAGGCTCATCACCCCTTTTGGCCTCTGAGTAACGAAAGAGAAGCCAAAGGCTTCTCTGATGCCTTTTTTTTTTCTTTGCTGTTTCATTCATTATATAATTCAAATGTTAATTTATGGCATTTGGGCTTCTTTAGTTGGGCTCATGAGGGGTGTTAGTCTTCTTAAGTTACTACTATGTTTCTTGTCTTTGTTTGCTATTTGGGCCAAAACTAAACCAGCAAAAACAGAAAAAACTAAAAATCTTCTAAAATAACCTTTTGGTACTTTGTTTCAAATAAAATCTCCTTAAATATTTGGAGACCAAATTGGCTTATTTGAAGTCATGCAACGATTTATAATGTTGATGTGCGATTCTTCGTCCTCAAGTGTTGTAAAAGATTTGTAAGGGTTTATCGTATAGGTTCACTATCTTTAACCCTGTGCAAGAATGAATTCTCTCGTCTTAGAAATAAAAACGATTTTTTATGATTCTATTTCGATAAAGTTTTTTTTAAAAAAATAATAACAAATAAATAACTTTAAGTATCTCTAACAAAATTTTCACAAATAAAAATATTTTGAATTCACACTGCAATCTATGACGTTGATGTATGTACTCATCCTCAAGTATCGTATGAATTGTAAGGGTTCATCGTATAGCTTCGCTATCTTGAACCCCGTGCAAGAGGAATCCTTTTTTGTAAAAAATGATAAATGTTTTTTTTTTCTTTCAATTTACACTTTTAACCAATTTTACCCAATTTAATTTTATAAAAATCTCTTTTGAATTCACGCAACAATCTACGACGTTGATGTATGGACTTATTCATCCTCAAGTATCGTATGAATTGTAAGGGTTTATCGTATAACACTGTTATCTTGAACCCTATGCATAAGTGGATTAATTTTAAAACAAAATCCGTTTTCAAAATCATTCACAAAAAATCAAATTTCCGTTCAAAATTAAAATCAATCAACCAACCAATCAAATCCCTTTTTAAAAGAATTACGTGTCTTTGAGTTTCCCATCCCACCCGGGAATACGCAAGAGCAAGATAAATCATCTTGTCAAGCCAAAACTAAATTTTCCTTTTTTTGTGTCTCTTTTATGTTGAAATAATTAATCAAAATATTTAAAATTTTCTATTTTTAGGGATGCTCTATGGACACGGTGTCATGTTCAGTAGATTTGAGGTTACCCTGTGGACTCATGTGCCATGTTCAACCTCATTTAGTTTTTATAAGCAATAAATTTAAAAATATAAAAATTAATAAAAATTTAAAATATTAAAAATTAAAAATAATTCTTTCTTGTAAATAATTTTGGGGTAAAATAAATATTTAAAAGGTTATTAAAATGTTTTTGCACAATTAACTTGAGGTACCATTTTTTAAACGGCCGATGTGGGGTGCTAATACCTTCCCTACTCGTAACCGACTCCCGAACTCATCTCTCTCTCTCTTTTTTAGATCAGTTTACCTTTAATAATTGGGTTTTCTAAGATTTTCCCAATAAAAATTTTAGTGGCGACTCCTCTGTCTTTATATCTCCTTTTTTCGCGGCTCCCGGACGGGACGGTCGCGACAGATGGCGACTCCACTGGGGACATTCTAGAGAGTCAGGCCTATCATAGTTGGTTGTGCAAATTATTATTTTTTTTAAAAAAAACAACTTTGAAAATATTTGTTTTACCCTTTTTTTTTATCTCTTTTTTAATGCTTTCATAACCGCTTTTGTATATTCTTGCAACCTTAGGGTAGAGAATTTTTGTATTGGTGTTGTTTGTTCATTTTTTGAAGGTTTGGGGTAGTTTTGTTTTAGTAGGTTTTGTGAAGGTTTGTATGCTCCCATCACACACATCACTATCACATGTTGCACACACTTTTGGGATCTATACTCGAGTCTTAAAATGCCATAAGATTAGAAGGGGCTTCAGTGATCTTATTGTGATGCTTTTGCGTCCCTGACAGTCACTGATTCTCCTGCTCGGATTGCTACCGGTACATGGACTACCATATTGTGACTTATTTGTCCCTGTGGTGAGGTTCATGGATTCGGATCCTTATCTTTTAGATGAGGGTAATCCGGGGTCCATATGTTTAGGGGTTTAGATCTTTCCCGAAAGTCATGCACATAAAATGCCATTAGCAGCCTACCAAAATAGGGTCTTGACTTCAGAAGTCCCAACTTTAGGATATGACCTATGTAGGACAAAAGGGAGCGCATTCCATCTTTTTCTGCAACATGAATAATCACATTTATATCTCATGCATCATAACGATTTTCTGTACGCATCCCACGTGCACCTTAACATGCCAATCATTTGTGCATCCTGTTACACTCATTATTATATTGTATGCTCGTGCATGTAGTATTTTAGGTCATGCATCGTCAATATGTCATTAATTCGTGCATCTTGGTACACTTTCATGCATAAGTAATTTTGCTTTCCAAATGTTATTAATAAAATAAAATTTCCCTTGCATAGATAATTTGGAGATAACACCTTTGATAACAAGAGATGGAAAAAGTCAGACACGCTAGCAATGCTCCCGTCACCAAGAGCTCCAGGGTGATTTTGAACTCATTAGAGAATCTGAAAGAGTTGAGCCAATCTTTGCCTCAAGAACATCGAAAAAGCTTCGTCAAAAAGTATGGAGGGATCTTGGACCTAATTTCCATACCGGTTCAAGCTACTGCCTTGAGTGTTCTAAGTCGGTATTGGAACCCACATCTCAGATGCTTCGAGTTACCAAACATGGACATTACACCCACCATTGAAGAATATGCTTGCCTGTTAAGGTTGCCAATGCAGAAAAACCCCACCGTGTACTTTTGCATGGGGCAATACTTGACCACTGCAAGCATAGCAAGGTTACTAGGGCTTCATGAAATTGAAGTGAACTTGACCGGGCACTCAAACTCGCGAGGGTTGACCAGAAAATTTCTTGAAAATCATTTGAGGAAACTAATGGATCAACAAGACTGGGAAACCTTTGAGAGGGTATTGGCACTAGCAATATATGGGTTGGTTCTATTTCCATCGGCGCTAGACATGATAGATCAAGCAGCAATGGACGTGTTCTTCACAGTTGAAAGAAAGAAAAACCCGATTGCTAAACGCTTTTGACTCTAGAATTTTGCCAACGGCATCCAAAGGAAGCTCGGATGTTGATTGCTCTATGTATGGGTCATGACTCACATGTACGCAAAAGGCTATATCAACCGCCATTCAGATCCACTAAGAGGCTTCCATAACATCCCTACAAGACAGCTTAATGAAGAAGAATGGAAGAGCGAGTTTGACAAAGTGGAAAGAGAATCTTTTAAGTGGGTATGCCCAAGGTACGAAAGTCAACAGGGGCAAGATTTCATTTATAGTTGTGGTGACTATCCAAATGTTCCTTTGATGGGATGACTGATGAAGCAACTTACAGAAGCAAATTTGTGCACAAGACAGGATGACTGATGAATTGGTGCAAAAGGTCCAAGAGCTTAATGTTCTATTAGTCGAAATCAAGAAGCAGTGCGATTTAGGGTGGACCTCAGCAAAACACTATCATGATCAAATGGTTCAAGTAATGAATGCCGTGAAGTGGTGGAGAAAAGAGGACCGAGAAAGAGGGATAGATATTGACATATGGAAAAAAGATATATGAACATGAATTTGGAGCTAAGCCATTGTATTCGAATTTTGTCCAACGCTTTGAAAAGGCAGAAAAACAAATTCGTGCGGACCCTATGCTTCGTCTCCCGACTGAGTTGGATGATTTCATGCAAATGTGTGGAGGGTTTGCTCGAGGGATAAAAAGAAAGAGACCCAAGCTATTGACTTTAGGATGAAAATGTTGTAACAATTATGATGTAATCCCAATCTGTGTATTGTTTTGAGGAGATTTTAATGAAATATGTCCTTGCCTCCATAATTCTATGTACTGCTTTGAGGAGTTTTTAATGAAATCAGTCCTTGCTTCTATGATTCCTTCACACTCCAACTCTTGCACTTGACTTGAGACGACACCTATCGTGGAGCATGGTCTTCCTTTAGTATGTGGTCCACTATATCTTTGCCTTATAGGGTTCTTCCTTCTGCGCAAAGGGTAGGACGAGATGTCTCAATTCAGAATTGCTAGTGTGTTTGAGACAACATCTATTGTGGAGAGTTGTTTCTCACCTAGATTTGTTGTCAACTCCATTCCATTTTATGAGCACAATGTTCTCTGTGTGGGATGGAGGGACCATCTCTTGTCTGTTACAAGGTGTTAACTCAAAAAAAAAAAAAAACTCCAAAGGTGATCTTCATAAAAGCTTTTTGCATTTTTAAAATATTTTGTTCTCACTTTTGTTTTGATTAAAACAGTGTGTGGCTTTTCTGAACAATTGCTCCAAGACACCCTTATCGCACTTGGTCACAGATAAGAGCCATGGTGGATGAACTAGAAGAAGTCCAAGAGATCAGGGATGAAGTCAGTCAAATCAAGGATCAGATGACTAAGATGATGGAGATCCTACAAGCAATGTAGAAGGAAAAGAACACAGAGGAGAACCCTCCAGCCTCGAACGAAGGACATCCGGCCACACCTCTCATTCCGCCCGGTTTTACTCAGATTCCTATTCAAGGCTTCAACCAACCAGGGGCCATGATGCCTCTCACTGTTTATCCAAGCAACCAAACTCACCTTTCATTTGACCCGAACAATCCCCCATATGGTTTGCCTCACGGATTTGTGCCACCAACGGCCCCCAGCCCACAAGATGGCATTCAAAACTCCGAGCATATCACTGAAACACAAACCACCGCTGATGCTGTCGAAATGCCACAAACACAAACTGTTAACCCTACAGATGGTAACACCCCGACGGTGACACTTTCTGCCAATCCAAAAAATCCACAGTACACCCTACATTATGGACCCCAGGGGACTCAAATGATGCCAAACTTCGAATCCTCCTACATGCCATACTCCTTCCCTCAGAATATGTATGGTGAAACTCCAGTGAATCAGTCAGGAGGGAATTCCCAATCTAAAGAAAAGTTGGAAGTGCTAGAAGAAAGACTACAGGCCATTGAAGGAGTAAATAGTTATAGTCTGCGGGATACTTCGGAACTTTGTCTGGTGCCAAATGTTGTAATTCCACCAAAATTTAAGGTACCCGATTTCAACAAATATCGGGGAACCACTTGTCCCAAAAACCATCCGACCATGTATGTAAGGAAGATGGCATCATACGCTCAAGATGATAAGATCTTGATTCACGTCTTCCAAGACAGTTTAACTAGGGCAGCTTCAAATTGGTACACGCATCTCGAACGGGCCCACGTCCGATCCTTCAAAGATCTAGCAAATGCATTCCTGAAGCAATACAAGTACAATATTGACATGGCTCCCGATAGGATGCAACTCCAAAATATGGAAAAGAGAGACACAAAGACTTTCAAGGAGTATGCACAACGATGGAGGGAACTGGCAGCTCAGGTAGAGCCTCCATTGATCGAGAAAGAAATTGTGGCAATGTTCATTGATACACTCCAGTCGCCCTTCTATGATAGGATGATTGGGAGTGTGTCATCGAACTTTTCTGACATGGCCATCATCGGTGAAAGAATTGAAAGTGGAATGAGGAATGGCAAGATCACTGAGACTTCAGTAATGAACGGCCAGAAGAGAGCCCCGTTTGTAAAAAAGAAAGAAGGAGAAGCACACGCAGTAACCTTTGAACAAAAGAAGCCAAACCAATTTAAACCAAACCAAACACTTACCTTCCAAGCCCAATACGCCCCATATTACCAACCACCTCATATCACCAGGCCAACCAGCCATACATCGCTGCCACCTCACAATTTCCAAATCCTCAGAAGATGGCTCCTTACCGGCCATCATACCCCTCTCAACCTCAAACACCCCTTACCATGCCACCTCAAATTGTTCAACCCCTAGGTCCAAACCCAAACACCAGCCAAACAAGACCACCATATAACTCGGAAATAAAGCCAGTACATTTCGACCTGATACCCATGACCTATACTGAGCTATTGCATCAGCTTATAAGCAAATCTGTGTTGACTCCCTTCCCAATGAAACCATTGGGGCCTCCTTATCCGAAGTGGTTTGACCCAAATGCTAAATGTGAGTATCATGCGGGGGCAATAGGTCATTCCACTGAGAACTGCAGGGCTTTCAAATTTAAGGTACAAGACCTTATTGATGCTAAGTGGTTGAGCTTTCAGAAAGATGCTCCGAATGGGGCACAAGGTCCTATGCCAAATCATGGGGGGTTCGGGAGTCAATGCCATTGATAGCTTCATGGAACCTACCCTTAAGAGTCAAGTGACTGATGTTAGAACTCTCATGAGAGTTATTTTAAGGGAGATGCAAAAACATGGATTGGTGCAAACCTCATTTGTTGAAGAAAAGACTCTTGATGAAGAGATAAAGTGTGACTTCGACGGGAATGTGGGGCATTCGATTGAAGACTGTGCAGAATTTCGACAGGTTGTGCAACAGTTAATAGATATGAAGACTATCTTAATTGGTTGTGAATCGAATGAGTGTGGCATTAACATGGTTGATGAATCCACAATTTCCTCAACTCCAGTTAAGATAACTCCTTTTACTGTTGTGATTAATCCTCAACCGGTTGCTGAGCAAGTCGCTCCGAAGCCAGTGGTGATACACTATACTGAGAAAGAACCTATGCCGGTTTCGAGTGGGCCAACACCAGTTGTCATCCGAATCCCAGGTCCTTTCCCTTACAAGGACACCAAAGCGGTACCATGGAGATATGATAGACAGGCTCAACAAAGTCCTCCCAACGGGACCACTGTGGTTACCAACATTTCGGGAATTGGTGGAATGACTAGGAGTGGTCGCATTTATACTCCAGAGGTATTGCGAAGGGAGGGAAAAGAAAAGGAAGAAAAAGATCGCAAGGGGGAAGAGAAGGTGGAAGGAACGCCGGCTGAAAAGGATACCAAAGGGGGTGATATTAAAAAGGAGGTATCTGATGAAGAAGTCGGCGAATTCTTGAAGTTCATCAAGCAAAGCAAATACAGGGTGGTGGACCAATTGAATCAAACTCCAGCTCGGATATCTCTTTTGTCTTTGTTGATGAATTATGAGCCACATAGGAGAGTACTGATGAAGGTGTTGAATCAAGCTCATGTCTCTCATGACATCACAGTTGACAAGCTTGATAACATCATGGGTAACATCGTTGCTGATAATTATATCACTTTCACTGATGATGAAATTCCAGCTGAAGGAATAGGGCACAACAAGACGTTACACATCTCTGTGAAGTGTCGAGATCATGTCATGTCTAGGGTTCTCATTGATAATGGCTCTTCTTTGAATGTAATGCCAAAGTCAACACTGGCAAAGTTGCCTTTCGATGGAACTCATATGAAGCCAAGCACAATGATTGTAAGAGATTTCGATGGCACCCGAAGGGAAGTTATGGGAGAAATTGAATTGCCCATTCAGATTGGCCCTTGCACCTCTGAAATAATCTTCCAAGTAATGGACATCACACCAACTTACAGTTGTCTCCTAGGACGACCATGGATCCATTCGTCTGGAGCTGTACCTTCCACATTGCACCAGAAAGTGAAGTTCATTATCGATATTAAGTTGATAATTGTTTCTGGAGAGGAGGATATGTTAGTGAGTAAGCCATCAACAACCCCTTACATTGAAGTTGCCGAAGAAGCTCTTGAGACCGCCTTCCAATCGCTTGAAATTGCCAATGCCACTTATGTCAGGGACGGTGCTCCACTCTTGAAACCCCAGTCATCTAAAGCGTCCGTTATGATGGCTAGGGTTATGCTCGAAGGAGGATACCGACCTGGAAGCGGTTTGGTGAAGAATAGCCAAGGTGTCACTGACATCCTCATGCTCACCGAGAACAAGGACGGGTTTGGGTTGGGATATAAACCCACCAAGGCCGACAAGATGAGAGTTATAGAAGAGAAGGAAAGAAAGAGGCTGGCTCGACAGGAAAATCGTGAATACGAGGCTGAAAGGGTTCCCATCTGTGACATTCGACAAAGATTCCGAAGTGTAGGGTTCGCATTCCTGGACCAAGCAGCAGCTGTTGAAGATGATTATCTCACCGATCATGGTGTTAATTTGGTGTATCCATGCCCTCCGGATACAGAGCTCAACAATTGGGAGGTCATTGAGTTCCCCAGGACCATAGAGTTTTTTTCAAAGTAATTCTGTAATGCTTATCCTTTAGCTCTGCCCAAGGCTTTAGGATTTTTATTGTAATGGGCTTACTTGTTTCCGTTTCAGTATGACTTATCAATAAATGCATGCATTCAATATCTTTATGTTCTTATCCCTTTTGTTTTTTACTTTCGCTTTTATTCATCGTTCCTCACCAATAAATGCAGTTTCCCATATTTAACCATTATTCATTCATCTTTCCCTTATAACTACCAAAATGCAGATCTAAAAGTGACTCTCTTCAAAATGACTATTAATAACTCACCATACAATTTTGACTATCCTATTGATCATGCTGATGAGGTTGTTGATGATGATGGGGAAGTCCCTCCTGAATTATTGAGGTTGGTAGAACAAGAAGCTAGGGAAATTCGGCTTCATGAAGAGCCGAGTAAACTAATCAATTTGGGAACTGAAGATGATAAAAAAGAGGTCAAGATTGGCCTTTCTCTGAAAGAAAAGGAACGAAGTAGGATGATCAAGTTGTTGATGGATTATAAAGATGTTTTCGCATGGTCGTACCAAGACATGCCAGGGTTAGACCCTCGTGTAGCAGAACACAAATTGCCATTAAAGCCGGAGTGTCCTCCAGTAAAGCAGAAGCTACGAAGGATGAAAGTATAAATGTCTCTAAAGATCAAGGAGGAGGTCAAGAAACAACTGGATGCAGGTTTATTAGAAGTTGTAAAGTACCCTCAATGGGTTGCTAACATCGTTCCTGTTCCCAAGAAAGATGGAAAGGTTCGAATGTGTGTTGACTATCGAGATCTGAACAGAGCTAGCCCAAAAGATGACTTTCCCCTGCCTCACATTGACGTTCTTGTAGATAATACTGCTCAACATGCATTATTCTCTTTCATGGATGGATTCTCGGGATATAATCAGATCAAGATGGCACCTGAAGATATGGAGAAAACTACATTTGTCACTTTATGGGGAACCTTTTGCTACAAGGTTATGCCCTTTGGCTTGAAAAATGCCGGGGAAACATATCAGCGGGCTATGGTGGCTTTATTTCATGACATGATGCATAAGGAGATAGAAGTTTATGTAGATGACATGATCTCCAAGTCCAGATCCGAAGATGACCATGTTGATAATCTGCAGAAACTTTTTGAGCGGTTAAGAAAGTTTAAGCTCCGATTGAATCCAGCCAAATGCACTTTTGGAGTGAAATCGGGCAAGCTTCTAGGGTTCATTGTTAGTCAGAGAGGAATAGAGGTTGATCCTGAAAAGGTTCGAGCAATCATCAACATGCCAGCACCTCGAACTGAGAAAGAAGTTCGTGGGTTTTTAGGAAGATTGAACTACATTGCCCGGTTCATCTCCCAACTGACCGCGACATGTGAATCAATCTTTAAATTGCTATGCAAAAATCAGGCAGTAACATGGAATGAAGATTGTCAAAAAGCCTTTGAGAAGATCAAACAATACCTACAGGAGCCTCCAGTCTTGGTTCCCCAAGTTCCAGGAAGGCCTCTCATCATGTATTTGATTGTGCTAGATGAATCAATGGGTTGTGTATTGGGGTAACACGATGAGTCAGGAATAAAAGAACATGCCATCTATTATCTAAGTAAGAAGTTCACCTGTTGTGAAGCCAACTACTCACTGCTGGAATGCACTTGTTGTGCCTTGGCTTGGGCGGCTCGCCGTTTGAGGCATTACATGTTGTATTACACTACCTGGTTGGTGTCCAAAATGGATCCAATCAAGTATATCTTTGATAAGCCTGCTCTGAAAGGAAGAACTGCTCGCTGGCAAGTCCTGCTATCAGAATACGACATTGTCTATGTCACCCAAAAAGCAGTAAAAGGTAGCGCTCTTGCAGAATATCTAGCCTATCAGCCAGTAGAAGATTATGGATCAATGCAATGCGATTTCCCAGATGAAGATATAATGGCTTTGTTTGATCACATACAATCACCAGAAAAAGAAAAATGGACCTTGTTATTTGATGGAGCTTCTAATGCATTAGGGCATGGAATCGGGGCAATACTAATCTCACCGGAAAATGATTATTTCCTTGTCACTGCAAGGCTTTGCTTTGATTGTACGAACAATATAGCCGAATATGAAGCTTGTGCGCTTGGTATCCTGGCCGCGATAGAGTCAAAGGCAAGGATACTGGAGGTATACGGGGACTCTGCATTAGTCATCCACCAGCTAAGAGGGGAATGGGAAACCCGAGATGCCAAGTTAATCCCATACCATGATTACATCAAAGGTTTGATTGAGCATTTTGATGAAGTCACATTTCATCATATTCCCCAAGAATATAACCAATTAGCCGATGCACAATCTACCTTGTCCTCGATATTCAAAGTTAGTGATGAGAGGAACTTACCACTCATCAAAATGGAAAGTCGTGATCATCCTGCATATTGTCAAGTGATAGAGGAAGGGTCTGATAAAAAACCGTGGTACCATTACATCAAATGCTTCATCCAAAGAAGGGAATACCCTCCGGGTGTTTCAGAAAATGACAAAAGAACTCTAAGAAGACTTGCAATGGGTTTCTATTTAGATGGAGGTATTCTCTACAAAAGAAATCATGACATGGTGTTGTTAAGATGCGTTGATGCGAAAGAAGCTAAACGGATAATTGAGGAGGTCCATGAAGGATCTTTCGGAACACACGCGAGCGGTCATGCAATGGCAAGAAAAATCTTGAGGGCTGGCCAATATTGGTTGACAATGGAAGCTGATTGCTTTAATTATGCGAAGAAGTGCCATAAGTGTCAAATATATGCTGATAAGGTTCATGCGCTGCCAGCTCCCTTGAATGTCATGTCGGCACCCTGGTCGTTCTCAATGTAGGGAATGGATGTGATCGGGCCAATCAAACCAAAAGCCTCAAATGAGCATCGCTTCATTCTTGTTGCCACTGATTTTTTCACAAAGTGGGTTGAGGTTGCATCATATGCCAATGTGACCAGGAATGTCGTGATCAAATTTGTAAAAAGGGAATTAATTTGTCGTTATGGGTTGCCAAACGAGATTATCACTAATAATGCGACTAACTTGAACAACAAAATGATGAAAGAGATGTGCAAAAACTTCAAGATAAAGCATCACAATTCCTCCTTGTACCGCCCAAAGATGAACGGAGCAGTTGAGGCCGCTAATAAAAATATCAAGAAGATTGTCCAAAAGATGGTGGTGACGTATAAGGATTGGCACGAGATGTTACCTTTTGCTTTGCACGGCTACCGTACCTCTGTTCGCACCTCGATAGGGGCAACACCATATTCTTTAGTTTATGGGATGGAGGCAGTGCTCCTGATTGAAGTAGAGATCCCCTCATTAAGGGTATTGAGAGAGGCAGAATTGGAAGAAGCCGAGTGGGTCCAAGATCAACTCGACCAATTGAACCTTATTGAAAAGAAAAGATTAGCAGCATTGTGTCACAGTCAATTGTACCAGAAAAGGTTGATGAGAGCTTACGAGAAGAAAGTACGCCCCCGACAATTTTGGGAGGGTGATCTAGTGCTCAAAAAGATCCTACCAATCCAAAAGGATCATCGTGGGAAGTGGACCCCGAACTACGAAGGACCTTATGTTGTGAAAAAAAGCCTTCTCGGGAGGAGCTTTAATCCTCACCAGGATGGATGGGGAAGATCTTCCACTCCCTGTAAACTCGGATGCAGTCAAAAAGTATTATGATTGAACGCAATTCCCAAGAAGAAGAAGAAAAAAAAGTGAAAAAATGAAAAGAAGAAAAGCTCGCTAGGCTGAAAATCTGAAAAGACGGTCTAGGCAAAAGTTAGAGCAACCCGCTAGGCTGAAAACCTGAAAAGGCGGTCTAGGAAAAAGTTAGGGTTCAAAAAATAAAATAAAAACATAACAATGGAAGTGTTGTCAAGCCGATGAATTGGGGCAATCAGTGGGCTAGATGCATGAAGACTGGGGCAGATAGCATTCTCAGATGTTGATTAGTAAGCAGTCGATATGGTATGAGAGATACTAACACTAGTCATGGAAAGAGATGTCACTTGAGGAGATGTGTTTCCACTCCATAACCTTTTGCAATTCCATACTCCATTGTAATATCTGCTTTATATCCATTTTCAGTCCAAATATAATTACATTGACTCCCAATTCTTTTTACCCTTATCCCTCTGCTTTAACTTTTGTCAAATGTGTGCGTGCATTCATCATGATAAGTATATACTGAAATGTTAAACACGTATTGGTATTTTCAAAAGCATTTAGAATTTCTTTGAAAGTCTCAAAAGGCCGTAAAGGACAAAATAGTCTCCCAACAAAGGGTATTGTGGTCTACCGACAAGAGGCATTGGGACAATCATCGCTAAGGGAGCATACCCTTTCAAAAGTGCTTGACCTTATTCTCCATGAAGATATGACTTGTTTTAGTTCATCTTAGAACATGTCTGTGATCAACGCTTTAATTGGTCGAGGATAATAACGAAAAAGAAAAAAAGTATTAATGTATTACAGGCTTTCCTTGTGTTGCATTGAAATCATCTGAGGTTTTTCATCAAGCATATGGGACATTTCTGGTATCATGCATTATCTCATTGCATTGCAACTGTTTATCTTTTGTGAGCACAATTCCCTGTAAATTCATAGACATCAAAATTTTTTACCTTTTCTTTCAAGCTTCAGCGGATAACCGACTCCGTAAGCTTTTAATCCTTTCTTTCAAGCTTCGGCGGATACCCGACTCCGCATGCTTTTTATTTTTATTTTTCTGTCAAGCTTCAGCGGGTACCCTACTCCGCAAGCTTTTTACCTTTCCTTTCAAGTATCAGCGCGGATAACCGACTCCGCGTGCCTTTTATTTCCTTTTCAAGCTTCAGCGGACAACCGACTCCGTAAGATTTTAACATTTAATTTCAAGCTTCAGCGGACAACCGACTCCGTAAGCTTTTAACATTGCTTTTCAAGCTTCAGCGATAACCGACTCCGCGGGTTTTTTATTTTCTGTCAAGCTTCAGTGGATAACCGACTCCGCAAGCTTTTAATCCTTTTGCTTTCAAGCTGCAGCGGATAACCGACTCTGCAAGCTTTTAATCCTTTTACTTTCAAGCTGCAACGGATAACCGACTCCGCAAGCTTTTAATCCTTTTGCTTTCAAGCTTCAGCGGACAACCGACTCTGTAAGCTTTTAACATTGCTTTTCAAGCTTCAGCGGATAACCGACTTCGCGTGTTTTTTATTTTCTGTCAAGCTTCAGTGGATAACCGACTCCGCAATATTTTAATCCTTTTGCTTTCAAGCTTCAGTAGACAACTGACTCCGTAAGCTTTTAACCTTTTGTTCAGCGGATAACCAACTCCGCGAGCTTTTTATATTTGGCAAGTATCATACCCCATAAGATCTTTTGACTTCAAGCTTCGACGGGTACCATACCCCGTAAGCTCTGCTTGTTTTCAAGCTTCAGCGGACAAACGACTCCGCAAGCTTTTTATCTTTCTGTTTGAGCTTCTATGGGCAGTCCATCCCATAAGCTCTTTTTTAATTATGCATCCTTTTACTTGTCAGCAAACCTCGGTCAAAATTGGAGTTTATGTCTTTACTCGTTTCTTATAACGATAATAGGTTAACTACGGTTACACCTACTATCTAATAAAAAACAAGTAAAGAGGGGCAGCCGTGAATACCTAATTTTTCCCGAATTTTTTAATTAATGTTTTGAAAAATAGTAAACAAAAATGATAAAAATAAAACAAAAAATGTTTTTGTTCTTGGCCCATTATAGAATTAGTGTAGCCCATTTTCATTTTATTGTTACAAATGACTTGTTGAGCCCATGATCAAAAAAAGACTTCTGATTTTTATTTGAAAAAAATATAAAAATAAATTTTAATTCCTTGTCCCTTATTTCCCATCCTTGCTTTGTCTTCCTCTATTTGAAGTATATACCAGCTTTTGCTTTTATTATTTCTTTTGTTTTTTGTGTTTTTTTCCCAAAGCAAGGAAATATTACCCCAGCACCATTGCAACCAAGCAAGGTGGTGGAGCAAAGGCTGATATGCTCCCCACAAAGTGTACCACCCTCTGCATTTTTTTGTCTACATATCAATAACAAATTTTGACATCATCTTTCCCATTGTCAATATATAAACAGAAGCATCATCTAGTAAAAAAAAAAAAAAGGAATCTCCCAGAGACTTCTCTCTTCCTTTCCTCTTCTTCCACGACGTCTTTTTTCTCCATCAGCATAACATTTTCTTCTTCCTCCTCTCAACTTTGAAAACTCCAAGTTCTCTTCTCCTTCTCCCTTGCTACACCAGACCACGTCGCCATCTGCTACGTCCTCCTAGCGTGGTAGATCCGAGGAAGGTCCACGAGCTCCGCCATTGATCGACCTCACCACCGCGAGTTGCGCCATCCTTCGCCGCGTTACTGTTGCTTCCGGTTTGGTCTCTTTCATGTTCAGATCACAAAGATGATAATCAAAGCCTGAGGAAGAAGAAGGGCCATCGCTCAGTTCCATAGCCCAGCTCCGCCCAGCAACCACCGCACGAACCGCCATCGGAAGCCGCATATTTGCTCGCTTTACCACCTCTGTCTCGCCCGGGATTGCAGCCGCCGCACCTGCATCAAGGCTCATCACCCCTTTTGGCCTCTGGGTAACTAAAGAGAAGCCAAAGGCTTCTTTGCTGTTTCATTCATTATATAATTCAAATGTTAATTTATGACATTTGGGCTTCTTTAGTTGGGTTTAGTTTTGGTTTATTTATTTTTGTTTTGTTGTTTTTATTAATGGTATGTGATTGGGCTTTTGTTTTTCTTTTGGGCTCATGAGGGGTGTTAGTCTTCTTAAGTTACTACTATGTTTCTTGTCTTTGTTTGCTATTTGGGCCAAAACTAAACCAGCAAAAACAGAAAAAACTAAAAATCTTCTAAAATAACCTTTTGGTACTTTGTTTCAAATAAAATCTCCTTAAATATTTGGAGACCAAATTGGCTTATTTGAAGTCATGCAACGATTTATAATGTTGATGTGCGATTCTTCGTCCTCAAGTGTTGTAAAAAATTTGTAAGGGTTTATCGTATAGTTTCACTATCTTTAACCCTGTGCAAGAATGAATTCTCTCGTCTTAGAAATAAAAACGATTTTTTATGATTCTATTTCGATAAAGTTTTTTAAAAAAAATAACAACAAATAAATAACTTTAAGTATCTCTAACAAAATTTTCACAAATAAAAATATTTTGAATTCACACAGCAATCTATGACGTTGATGTATGTACTCATCCTCAAGAGTCGTATGAATTGTAAGGGTTCATCGTATAGCTTCGCTATCTTGAACCCTGTGCAAGAGGATTTCCTTTTGTAAAAAATGATAAATGTTTTTTTTCTTTCAATTTACACTTTTAACCAATTTTACCCAATTTAATTTTATAAAAATCTCTTTTGAATTCATGCAACAATCTACGACGTTGATGTATGGACTTATTCATCCTCAAGTGTCGTATGAATTGTATGGGTTTATCGTATATCACTGCTATCTTGAACCCTGTGCATAAGTAGATTAATTTTAAAACAAAATCCGTTTTCAAAATCATTCACAAAAAAATCAAATTTCCGTTCAAAATTAAAATCAATCAATCAACCAATCAAATCCCTTTTTAAAAGAACTACGTGACTTTGAGTTTCCCATCGCACCCGGGAATACGTAGGAGCAAGATAAATCATCTTGTCAAGCCAAAACTAAATTTTCCTTTTTTGTGTCTCTTTTATGTTAAATAATTAATCAAAATATTTAAACTTTTCTATTTTTAGGGATGCTCTATGGACACGGTGCCATGTTCAGTCCCTTAGATTTGAGGTTACCTTGTGGACTCATGTGCCATGTTCAACCTCATTTAGTTTTTATAAGCAATAAATTTAAATATATAAAAATTAACAAAAATTTAAAATATTAAAAAATAAAAATAATTCTTTCTTGTAAATAATTTTGGGGTAAAATAAATATTTAAAAGGTTATTAAAATGTTTTTGCACAATTAACTTGAGGTACCGTTTTTTAAACGGGTGATGTGGGGTGCTAATAGCTTCCCTACTCGTAACCGACTCCTGGACTCATCTCTCTCTTTTTTTTGAGATCAGTTTACCTTTAAATAATTGGGTTTTCTAAGATTTTCCCAATAAAAATTTTAGTGGCGACTCATCTGTCTTTATATCTCATTTTTTCGCGGCTCCCGGACGGGACGATCGCGACACCACCACCACCATCCAATGCACAGTCGTACTGAACCACCACCAGCACCCGTCATCCGCTTCTCCACGCCTCCGCCACTTTCCTTCTCTGCCTCTTACATGTTGGTAATGATGAAGTGGCTTTTACCTTCTTTCTTCTTTTGATTGCGTCTTTTTAATAGGGGTGTAAACGGATCGAATCCAATCCGCGAATCCGATGGATCCGAACCGATTTTGGCGGATTGATTCGGATCATCAGATCGTGTCGGATTTAAAAAACACTAATCCGAATGGTTCGGATCCCAGATCCTACAAATCTAATCCAATCTGAACCGTAACGAACCCTATAAATATGTATTTTTAAAATTATGAGTATGTATATGAATATGAGTATGTATATGAATATATAGTAGTAGTAGACAACTAATAAATAAATTTTAAAATAATGTAAACATTTTATCTTCCGTTTTTTTTTTGACTCAATTTTATCTTCCGTTTAGAAAGTGGTGTATTATGAGTATGTATATGAATATACAGTTCAATCTACAATTATTGATAATCAACCTTAATATAAAGTACGTTTACTGAAAATTTGAAACAACGGATCTTAACACTACAAAAAGCCTTTTACTTTAAAATAGAACCAAGTTTGCATGACCATAAAAACTGAAAGGAAGTTCACTAATCCCCCTTCAGTCATTCCACGCAGACTTGCTATCCCCAGCCAACTAGAAAATGTATCTATGTTGGTAGCCTCTACGGTGAGGTATCTCATCAAGTACCTCATCATGAGGCATTTAATTTCTACAATTGGATATAATACTAAAATATTTAATGGTCTGGATTTGTCACTTTAAAAAAAGTCTCATTTGCCCTTTGCCCCTTCCAGTTTCCAACCACCATCTCCGACCTGCGGCCACGGTGTCATCACCATTCTCCTGCACCGTCGTGGCGGTCGTCTTCTCCGACTAGTAAGATGAATAAGATGAAGCAACAAGATGGAGACCTCTGCAGCCGCCACCAGAGGAAAACTTCTGCTCTGTCTTCGACTATATGTCAGTATAGTGGCGGAGTGGAGCTTGACGACATCCGCCACCACCACTAGCAGCCACCACCCCCTCTCTCCCATCAATCTCTCTCCGACCTCCAACTCCTCCTCGACACCAGTCATCGCCACTCAGATCGAATACAACCATGACCCAGATCTAACCTACCAAGAAGAAGACGAAGAAAAAATCATCAAATCATGGATGGCGGCACAGTAGAGGCGCAACCATGACCCAGATCTGACTTAACAGAGACGTGGTTGTTTGTTACCAGCAAAGCATGGGTGGAGCGCGACTGTTCGTTACCGGCAAGGTGTGGCTAGGGTGCGGCTGTTCGTTACCGGCAAGGCGTGGGTGGGGCATGACACTGGTGACCGGGACTACATGCGATTATGGGGCTGCGGGACGGTGATAGCAGGTGTGGACGGTGAACAACAAAGTAACATATTTGGATTGTGTGAAGACTTGTGGGGCGGAGGTGGTAGATCTGCGTCGCGCGGAGGGAGGCCGGGTTTGGTCTGGACGCTGGCGGGCGGAAGATCTTCCGATGGTCGTGATATTGAGGCGGTGGCGAGGTTCCTCCGAGCAATGTTTCCATTCACTGGTGGAGGGTGAAAAGGTGGAAAGGATAGAAATGTAACTTTGTTGTTACTGTTCAGTGCCTCATGGTGAGGCACTTGGTGAGATATCTCATCGTAGACGCGGCCATCTATATTTGTTTTTTTTTTTTTTTGAAGTTTGAAATTTGAAGAATAGGGTACATAGTGCTAGTTAAAAAAAAGGGATAGGGTACATTGTGGATCATAATCATTATACATTTCTAGCTAGGATATTTATTTTTAATAACTTCAAACTAATAAATGACATATTCTATAGCTTATCTAGTCAATTATCATTATATATTATTCTTTGATTAACACGATAATAAGGTATCTAGTTGGTGGCTAGCTATCACATCGCAAATGATTTTTAGGTCGTCTTCTTTATCACATACAGCTATACGAGTGTTATTACAACCTGACGCAGAAAACTGCTAATCATATTTGATATTTTATCAATTTGAATTTGAATTTTAAAAGCTTTCCCAGAAAGATGAAGACAAAAACCAGCCTATGATTCTTATGTGGTATCCATGTGGAACTATGAAGGTCAGCTGATATATAACATAACGCAAATAATACTCACTAATTATTGAGTACCATATTTTTTGGCAGGGTAAGGACAGAGCTAACACCTCAGTAAGACAGACCAAGGACCACCATGACTGAGCTCTAAAGATGCAAAGCAATACACAATCTACATTATTTATTTTTTTATATTAATTTGTTGCACTTTCAATCATTCTAAGTCCTGTTTAAATAAAAATATATCCCTTACAATCATTCTAACTTACAAAACAGAGTGCATTATGAGAGCTTAAAATAAAAAGCTCAGTTGATTCTTATCATAGTAGGGGTTTAAATGCATTCTCTAGGCCTGTGTTCAAAACTTGGTCAATATATCAAGAGTAAATGCACAATTTGATTCATTAGAAATATGTCTTGTGAACTTCTAGTATTAACATTTTTTTTAAGGAAGTCTTGGACCCTATTTTCAAGTTTTGAAGGAAATGAAAGGGAGGGAATCAAAGGGGAAGGAAGGATGGAGAAAGAGAGTATTATCCCTCTTATTGTTTGGGAGTGCAAATTGTATGAGGGAAATGAAATAGAGGGTTAATGACATACTTTTACAAATTTACCCTTATTTGAAAAAATTAACATAAGTAATATTATTTAAAAAATGTAAATTTTAAAAATGGATGAAGGTGAATTAGTAATTTCAAATACTTTTCCTTCAAAATACCCCAAAATGGGGGAAATGAAAAAAAATGGGTTGAGGAGGAGAATTGATGATTTATTAAAATCCCCAAAACATTTTCCTCCAATTAATAAAAAGACTAAACTTAGGTACAATACTATATGTGCCGTTGGTACCATTCTAGACACAAAAAGACAGTTATTTTCATTAAATAGGTATATCTATTGAGACAAATTTATAATAATTATGTTATATTTTGAGTGAGGAACAATAAGAACATGATGTAAAGAACTGTTTCTAAGTTTTTTCTTAATAGAACTCACGAATAAGGAACGGTCTCTAATAAACCTCTTATTTCCTTCCATTCCTCTTCAAAAAATAACTCACAAACAAAATCTTAGGAGTTGAGCTAATTCGAAGAAACAACCGTGCATACCTTATCCACATATATTGTGTAGACTAAACAATTCAACAATAAGATAGTTACATGTAATTTTTTGTTTACATGATTATTTTACGTTTAAAGAGATGATGTAGTAATTGTTGATTAATTTAATCTACGCAAATGTGTAAACACATGCAAGTCTACACAAATCTCTTTCGTTAATTTCGCACATTACAAGTATACATATATCCATGGTAACATTTCATCAAGTGTACACTTTTGTTAAAATCTTTTGAAGACACTGTATTGTTTTTCTTATAAGCAAAAGTATATTGAAGAGAGTACAGGATATACTCAAAACTCATATACAAAGAAATAAAAGAACCAAAAGCAGGAGGAAAAAGTTTTTTTTTTTTTATGGTAAACAACTACTTTCATTAGATAAAGTAAAGATCAGAACAATTAGATTGAACATGTTGTGTTGGGACATTCCCCATCCACATTGTAGATTCGCCTCTAACAACTAAGCCTACCAAAACATGAGCTACATTACACATAGATTGAACAGAAACTAAAGGGACTAAACCAAACCAATGTCTAGATCCTAACTGCTGACCTATCATTATCTTCCGCACATGGTCAATGACAACAGGGAAGTGATAATTCACAGTCTTTTCCTCTATCCAATTAAGGATTATTTCTTTGTCTTCTTCTGACACATTTTGACTAAAGGTGGTCTCAAGATTGTTCAGATTAAACCCTTGTTTGAAAGCCCATTGATACTTGGTGAGGATGCTAAAATTGGTGTCAGCCAAATATGGTAATGTACGCACTATGTTGTTCCAAAATGCCCAAGTCTTTTGGGGCTTTCCATCAAACATCATAGGTGCAAACTTGACACAACCTAAACTTAAGACCGACATGCACAAAAAAGATCCCAAAGAAGCACCAGCAGCAACAACATAACCAAATTTTAAATTTTTACCTATGTCTGGTGGCTTTGGTGGAGGCGTTGGGTCCCGAGATCGATAGAGGGGGCAGCCAACGAATGCTTTGGATAGAAGCACCTCGAGCTTGCGAGAGCGGTAGCTCCCTTCAGAGTTGTCACTCTGTTTGGTGGCGGTGGCTTAGGTGGGGGTCATTCCGTCGGAGAAGAAAATGTGACGGTTGTGTGTGAAAGTTTGAGGGGCACTGCGCGAATGTGTGGGCTATGAGGAGACAGTGACGGGGTTGTGGTGAGAGGAATAAGCCTCTTGTTAGGGAGCTAACCCCCACTAGATGACAGAGAAGTGATCAGTGGTTTGGTGGAAGTGGTGTGAGCTCCGGATCCGCGACGGTTTGCTTGACTTGGACATGGTGGAACAGGGATGGATTACTGTGCTCCGGTGGTGGTAGCAGACTCTGAAGGCAGATTACATGGAGATTGTGGTGGTTGTTGGCAGCGACATAGGGAAGAGAGGCAGTGAAGTAGTGGAGTGCAACCATGGATGACCAGGAGCGACGTCCTCATGTCAGAGGTTAGGGAGGATGGTTAAACATCTTCAATCAAGCCCCAATCGGGGGGGGGGGGAGCCTCCATAGAGGGAGGAGAAAGACTCCAAGTGGCTGGAGGAACAAAATCCTAATAGAGCTCTACGGCTAGGGAAGAAAATGCATATGGAAAACAAGGTTAGTAAAATACCTAAGCTAGAAAACAATGAAGCTAAAGGTGTAAAGAATAGACCAACATGGTTGAAAATTAACTTATCCCCACCCCCTCCCAAAAAGGAAACAACCCAACACAAACAAGCTAAAAAAGGCCACCCACCCAAACAACGTTTATAAAGCCCATTAAATTGTAATAACGCCTGGCAGTACCAACAATCCAACATCCGTGAAGAGGTACTAAATAAAGAGTATGGAACCTCTGCTTGTGTACCATACAACTATAGATGAATGATTAACATTAACATTAAAATTATTTAATGATCGATCGCATGATCACTTAAATAAATCATGTATATTTATCTTTTAATCTTGATCATTAAAATAAAATCAAATGATCAATATTCCTTGTTCGTAAGTGAGAGTGGTTTGTTTTTGTGATAAATAAGAACAATGAATCTTGATCATTAAATCTTATTTAAATAATAAAGATTCAAAGATAAATTATGAATTTTACTTCTTCAAGTGGCACTAATTCATATACCGTTATATATATGATGAAGATTCATTATTTTCACAATTTTAATAAAGAAGAATCTAATAAGTGCTCTCATAGTATTGTTTAAGCAACTATGAAAGGAAAATTTGTATGTGAAATGATGTATTTAGTATTTCGAAAAACGTAACACTTAGGGCATGTTTGCTTTGTTTCCAGTTTTTTGTTTTCATTTCATGTTTTCAGAAATAATTACAAAACCGCCACCTTGTTTTCACTATGTTTTTTGTTTTCAGAGATTTGTACAAGAAACAGTGAAAACAGAAAAAAATTGTTTTTAGTGTTTCATGTACAAATTTCTGAAAATAGAAAACAAAATGAAAATAAGGTGACAGTTTTGTAATTATGTCTGAAAACAGGAAATAAAAACAGGAAACTGGAAAAAAAACAAACAGACCCTTAGTTTTCCGATACAGCCTTTCATTTGTGGGTTCCTTAACCAATGTTCTTAGGGAACTCATTAGCAACACTCTTTTAATAAATGCATACATACTAGTCTCACCGGATATATTCCTAATCCTATATTATATGAATTTTTTTAACATGTGCAACTTTACATATGTTAAACAATCTTAAACTAGAAATGTTGTTTTGGAAATAATGTCTTTTAAATTTTTAAGGAGTTGAATACACAACTTTTAACACTTTTTTTTTTTGGATTCCTTAATATATACAAAGTTACATAGATTAAAAAAATCGATATTATATTATATAATTTATATCATACATTTGTTAAGGTGTTGGTGAAATATTGGAGCGAAAATCTACAATTCCCCTCCCCCCAGGCCCAGGTGATTGTGTTTTGTTGTAAAAAAAATGTTAAAATACATGCAGATAGCGTCATTGGTAAGGACACATTATTCAATATAATTGGGGCACATGCCAAGTGTCACGTGGCGAAAGGGCATTATCGAAGAAGGGAATGTTTTCAGGGAGATGCTCCCCTCCGGCCTCCTGCACCAAAATTTCTCTACCCAATTAATTAATAAGAGTTGTGTTATTTGAATATATGAATTTGGACGCTCGTATATATATCATATATTGATGTGAATGTGAATGAGACGGAGATATATAATATTTTAAGATAGAATATATATATATTATACAATTATAAATGAGGTGTTACCACACAAATTCAGGTATTCAAATAACATAACTAATTAATAATTCAAAAAAATAATGGACCATGACCCCATGCGGTGTTAAATTTTCTTCTTCCCGAAGCAGAGGCTGCATGTGGAGGTGTCGCATGAGTAGGAAAACACACATGAAGCAAGCAGTGATATGCAATGTGTTCAATGGCTTTGGTCTACTTATTGTTTACCTTCTGGCTTCTGCCATGTGATATCTTATAAGGGGCCTTTGCATTACAAGGACAAGTTTACTAGATGGGGTCTTGCCTCTAAGTCAAACAACATTGACATGGGCCAATTCAATGATCCCTACATAAACACACTCATCAAACCACTACAACTTGCATCACACTTCCTGCTTATCCTCCTCTTGTTGCCCATATCTTTATCCATATCATCCCTTGAAAGGGTCATCTAGTTTTGGCCATATCTCCCATTGCTACTTTCAAAATTTGAACTCAAGGGACAAGAGAAAAAACAAAAAAGGAAAAAGGAGGGAGATGGAGAAAAAGGAACATCTAAGAATAAAAACTTACATATTGATGCAAAACATTATTAACCATAAAAGTCCAGTGAGTCAATGTATTTTTTAAATCTCCAATCCTTCAAAATTTTAATTAAACATTCGCTTTGTATATACTTGTAGACATTTATTTCAGAGCTCAGCTAGCTTCTTTAGAGCTCATCAATTCATACTAATTTATTACCCATCATGAATATTTTATGAAAAATTCATGACTTTTCGTTATGTGTTTTTTTTAGAATTATGATATTTGTACAACAAAAATCAACACTCAACATCATATATTTTTACTTTTCTCCATTTATATATTATTTTATTATCTCTCCTAAAATATTTCAAAATTTCAAAACACCACTCCCAATTACTATGTGCTTACCGTGTTAGGGGTGTTCAAAAATCAAAACTCTTTTTGTTAAGCCCAGTCCTACAGATTTTCACCTTTCATGCAGTGGAAGACAAATAAATATACTAATGTTAATACCATGTCACCTTACCTTGTAAATGCCCATGCCATTTTTTCATTCGATCCCTTGTGTTCTAAATAAAGAAAAGATAAAGAATGGGTATCTTGATGGGCATAGCTTTAATTAAATAATTAAACTTAGTAATAAAGGGATTGCTGAAGTTGTTCCAAATGTCTAAAGCGAATCCACTGACCTCGTACTACAATTCCTGGACTTTTATTTAAACTAATTAATGGCGGGTCACATTAGATTTCATTCTTCAAAGCTTTCGTTACATTTAATTTTCCTTTGAATCTCTATGCAGAAGTGAGTTCGTTTGATTTAATCCTCTTTGTTTGCAAAAGCAAATGTAAAAGACTAAAAGTTGATTCCAACACAATGCTATAGCTGAAATAATTAAGACCACAACTTGAAATTTGAAGATATTTTACTCCCCAAGAGAAGGGAATTTTGGTGCAGAACCCTTTTTTTTTTTGTCCTGTTAATAAGAAATGGAACCTCTATTCTTTACCAAAACTCCATTCTTATCACTTGCTTTAAATATTAATTAGTGCATATCTAGAAGAATTAGTAAATTTGGTGACAATAAACAACTACTGAAATAGCTTTATTTTCATTCTTCATATCTTTTATATATGTTTTGTTTAATTATCCAAACTGGACAGCCGCAATGTGATAACTACAGCACAGGGCGGCCACTGCCAAGTCTTTGTCACGAAAAATAATGAAATACAAATGGTCACATGGATTCATCAACTTATTGTGTCCTTTTCCTCCATGAATTAAGGGGTATATGTATGTATGTATGTTTCTGTGTATAATAATTAGAGGCTCTTTCTAGGTTCTCATAGAACCCAATCGAGTTATCTTAGGCACTCTTCATGCTTTAAATCATTACTGCATATTAACTAAAATCACGGAGAAGCAGTTAACCGCTTTATATTTAGTCTTTTTCCGTACAAGTAGCTAGATTGGTAGTTAGAATGATAGCACTTTTTGGCCCTTTTCGCTTCTTGATTCCTTCTCTTTTTACTGGTTTTCTTATTCTTTCTTCCTCTCTTTTTCGTTAATCTCTGGCTTAATTTTTGGGTTAATATTAATGACCAGCACCTCAAATCTTGGTTGGGTCCTTGGTTACATAAAGATAATGGTTCAGTTGAGGAATATTTTAAGCATAAGGAATCTATTGTAGAGATTGAGAGACAGAAAAAGGTTTTTCTCTAAAGAGCAGCAACAAAGAAATGTGCAACTAATTGAAACCAAAGTTTTAAGTAAAGGTTCGCAGCCTCAATTGAAGACGTAGCATTTTGATTTTGAGAGATTTTTAATCGAAACACAATCGTAATTCTGATTATATCAATTATATTTTTCTATAATTATTTGCAATTATGATAAATACAACACAATTACAACTATGACCACATCCTCAATTTAAAATCTTGATTGAAATAAAAACTCACCTCCCCACCCCACTCGACCCTACCCCAATCCAAATGTTTTGCTTTTTACAAGAAATAAAATTTGGGTACAATTTATCCATATTCAGGAGTCACGTGACTACTGCAGAAGTCGAATCCTTTGTGCTCTTTTTGACAATTTCTCCTCCTTATCTCTTTCACATGCTCCACATTTAGACCTCGTTAATTAGACTCGCTAGATACCAGTATTTTTAATCATTTCACTGATCATCAATTATTATTATTAATGATATTATTATTATTATTATTATTATTAATATTAATCTGAATTATGTCTTTATATATACAAAATTTTTTTCTTTTATCTCAAATTAAGTTCACTATGTTAAATATTTTCTTGACTTATTTCACACATTGCTTTCAATATTTCCTTCTCACCCACATTGGTGGTACTCATTGATCTCCAAGACATTATTTATAGACAGAAGTCATCAACAAAAACCTTGAAATAATTTTATCTATAATTTGAGTGCAAAGAATTGAATATTATTTTTATTTTAAAATGATATTACAATACACAATGTAACACTATATATTAAGTGTTCCTCTATTATTACTAATGATCAACTAATCCTCTTAAATCATGTGGTGTTGACAGGTGTCACTTTATTAGAAAATCATCAATTACCCTTATTAATTAATATAGATGTAGATTTATTATCTAAAATAGAAAAAACAAAGGCAATGATGTAAAAAAATAGATTAGAAAATACGAATAGCTCTACCTCTATTTATGTCAATTTAGAGATTGTCGTGTTTGACTCCCAAAACATTATATCTTTATCGGTTTGTAAATGTTTTAAAACAAAAAAATATATAAATTTTAGAAAATAAAAAATAATAATAATAAAAAAAATTATCACTTGACATGTGACTTGCACCACTGTGGTACACTAAAAGCAGCATTTCTCCTTATTAATTAATACATAGATTTATTATTTAAAATAGAAAAAACAAAGGTAATGATATAGAAAAAAAATACAAAATATGAATAGTCATGCCTTTATTTATGTCAATATAGATATTAGAAAAATAAAAAAGTAAATTAGGGGAAAAAATAATTCGAAAAAAATTTAGAAAAGTATATAAAAAAATAGGAAAATAATAATTAGAAAAAAATATTCAAAAAACTAGAAAAATAAAATTAATTAGACAAAAATATTTTAAAAAAATCAATTATAAAAATAAATATTTTAAAAAAATTAAAATAGAAAAAAACTAATTCTGGAAAAAAATTAAAAAAAATATTATAAAGAATATATGTTTAAAAAAAAAAATTAAATTTAAATAATCAATCAGTTGACAACTTCTTCTACTGTTATATGAATGGTAGAAGAAAAGTTGTCAATTGATAAAGTGATATACATATTGAATACTAAAATATATATAAATATTAAAATATAGTAATTGGTTCGGTTAATGACCATTGAGTTTGATTCAATTTGGAGCCGTAAAAAATTAAACTTTAAAAACAATATTATAAAGAATATATGTTTAAAAAGTAAATAAATAAATTTAAATAATCCAAAATAATCCACCAGTTGACAACTCCTTCTACTGTTACAAGAACAGTAAGAAAAAAGTAGTTAATTGATAAAGTGATATACATATTGAATATTAAAATATATATAAATATTAAAATATAGTAATTGGTTCGGTTCCAAAATAACCGAATTAATGACCATTGAGTTTGGTTCAATTCGGAGCCGTGTACAAAAAAGAAAAAAAAGAACCAATTTAATTGGTTGTTTCGGATTTTCAAATTCATCGAATTATTGGCTCAAGTCTTATGATTCTAAACTTTTTCGAAGAACAGAGTAGTTTTGCTACTTTTCCTGGCTAAAAATATTTAAAAACAAAAAAAAATTATAAACTTTAAAAAGTCAATATCACTATCCGAAACAATTAAAATTGGGTTGGTTTGATTCGATTCGAACCGGAAAATATTAAAATATATATATATATATATAAATAAAAATATATAAAATATTAAATTTTAAACTATTAAATTATATATACATTAAAATATAAGTATATAAAAATTAAAACATCAAGAACATGACAACTCTACTTTTACTGTTTGTTGATTTATTATTGGTCGACAGTGTAAAAAAATTTTACACTGTCAGTTTATACAAATAAATAAAAAAAGAAAGTATTATCAAAAAGAATTTATCTGGGATTTTTTTTTTAAATTAAGGAAAACGTAAAAAACAATTAAAAAAAACTTATAAAAAAATATTTTAAAAATAAAAATAAAAAAGTAAATTAGAAAAAAATTAAAAGAAAAATAATTAGAAAACAAGTTTTGAAAATAAAATTAGGAAAAAATAGATTTAAAAAATTATAAAAATAAAATTAATTATAAAAAAAATTAATTATAAAAAATAAATATTTAAAACAAATTAGTAAAAAATATAAAAAATTTATTAAAAAAATTAAAATGGGAAAAAATAGAAAAAGTAGAAAAAAGTATATAAAAAATATTTATAACAAAAATAGGAAAATAATAATTAGAAAAATATTCATAAAAATTAAAAAATACAATTAATTAGGAAAAACAATATCTTAAAAAAATCAATTATAAAATAAACATTTAAAAAAAGTAAATTAGAAAAAACTAATTCGGGGAAAAAAATAATTTTTTATAAAATACTATAAAGAATATATGTTTAAAAAATAAATAAATAAATTTAAATAATCCAAAATAATCCATCGGTTGACAACTCCTTCCACTGTTACAGGAACCATAGAAGAAAAGTTGTTAATTGATAAAGTGATATACATATTGAATATTAAAATATATATAAATATTAAAATATAGTAATTGGTTCGGTTCCAAAATAACCGAATTAATGACCAGTGGGT
This sequence comes from Sophora flavescens, assembly GCA_030762895.1. Lineage (NCBI taxonomy): Eukaryota > Viridiplantae > Streptophyta > Magnoliopsida > Fabales > Fabaceae > Sophora > Sophora flavescens. The sequence continues at coordinate 59,897,824 of CM061064.1, forward strand.
TTGGTTCAATTCGGAGTCGTGCATAAAAAAGAAAAAAAACTAACCAATTTAATTTGTTAGTTTGGATTTTTATATTCATCGAATTATTGGTTCGAGCCTTACGACCCTAAACTTTTTCGAAGAACAGAGTAGCTTTGCTACATTTCCTGGCTAAAAATATTTAAAAACAAAAAATAATTATAAACTTTAAAAAGTCAATAAAAATATTCAAACCAATTAAAATTAGTTTGATTTTATTCGGTTCGAACCGAAAAATATTAAAAAATATATATATAAATAAAAAATATAAAAATATTCAATTATATATACATTAAAATAAAAGTGTGTAAAAATTAAAACATCAAGAACATGACAACTCTACTTTTATTATTTGTCAATTTATGATTGGTTGACAGTGTGAAAAAACTTTACACTGTCAGTGTATACAAATAAATTCAAAAAAAAGTATTAGCAAAAAAAAATTATTAGGAATAAAAATTAAAAAATTAAGGAAAATGTAAAAAAATATAAAAACTAAAAATAAATTAAAAATAATTTTTTAATAACATTTTAAAATAAAAAAATAAACGTAAAAAAAATAAAGTTTTTAAAAAAAGTAAAAAAAAAAATTGTTTGAAAAAATGTAATTTTTTTAAAAAAAAACATAAACAAAAAACAAAAAATCCTAATGTTTACATGTGTATGTACAGTAAAATTGTCTATCCAACTTTTATATCAGTACATATTTTCTTGATTATAATAAAGGGTTGGGATCCTTTTATTGATTATTGAAAAAAAGAGTTAACATTTTTATTTTCTGTACTTTTGCTGTCAATTAATTTCCAACATCTAATTATGCTCTTCTGCGATGGCTTGCATTACATGGTTTGATCATGTGCTTGCTATTCTCTTATGCATACTGACCATTGTTAGTGTCAGATTATACAATAAATTATATATGGGGTATACAGTCAATCCCTATGAATGTTGGGAAACTACCTAGCAAAATTAAGATTAAACATGTAAGTTTCATGTGACCCCCTTCTAATTATTCCGCTTTTATTCTATTTGCTACTGCTACGTGGCGTTTGATGCATGTGATTGTGGAGGGCAGAATTTAAGTAGACACAGGGATTATATATAACCTGGGTACATACTGGTACAGGTTGGAGCGTTTGGAGTCACGACCATGTACATACAAATTTTGCCTTAGTTTGTATTCGAAATTCAAAAGGAAATGACATAATTTAATATATAGTTCAACAATGGGTTGAGCATGGCTCTAGTATTTACAATTATTTAAAGTTACCATTGAAGAAATAACCAATAATATGGTTGCAAAATAAAGTGGATGACTTCATATGGTGAGGGGTTAGCATGCATACAAATTGCAAAAAGCGTTCAGGTTGAAACTCTACCTTCCCCCACCCCCCAAAAAGGAGAGACCAAATAATTTCCTAAAAGACTATCTTCGTTTGATATTTTTGATTTGGTTTTTAGGTATTAAGGAGATACACCAACTCCATCCACGTTTCAGATTTGGAGGTATGTGTATTTCGGTCATTTTAATTTTATTACATTTATAGGCATTTTGTCGTATTATGCTATTAACCTAGATGCTGTGAGTTTGTTCGCAGATTCATCCTTTTCGGTTTTTAGCGATGTTGACTTTGTGTTGTTTTCGATATATTTTATCAATTAATTTGAATGAATGAATATCTTTTTTAGTAAAAAAAAGAAGATACAACACCTTGATGTTTTTTAAAGAAAAAAGATAAATTAATGAAGACAGATAAGGATATTTTTTATTTGGTTTTTAGGTATTAAGGAGATACAACAACTTGATGTTTTAAAAAAATAAAAATAAATGAAGACAAATAAGCTTGGATGGAATTGGAATAGAAATCATGTGTCATAAAAGGGTGGTTCATTTCTTATCTCACCCATTTACATCATGCCACTTAAAAAGTTGATCACATTTTTTTATGAACTACCGTAATTAGGACTTTGACTCCCCAGTGACATCCCAGGGTATCCCACAAGCTTCAGGCTCTGTAAATCGGCTAGCGACTAATCCTCGATCGAGTGATTAGAATAGAGAATTAACTCTTTTTTGTAACTCTCGAATAGTGTCTGCTACCATGATTTGAACTTACGTTCCCTTCCTTATGGAGTCGACATACTTACCACTCGATCAACCTTTAATTGGTGAAAAAATTAATCATATTATTTATTATAAATGTGTTTTTTAAATGACACGATACAATATAAATGAGTGAGATAAGAAAGAAGACAATAATTCGTATCCATCTTATAGAGCTAAGAATTTTGCATTACTGATCCAATACTTTGTAATAGGTTATGTAGGATGGAAGACTTTAATTTTGATATACAGTTGTGTAAATTTTTTTATACTATTAATAAATTACAAAGTTTGACTTTTAAAGTACTTATGATAAGAATAAAATATTTTTAGTGAAGTAATAATTTATGATTGATTTTTTTGGATACATAAGAAAAAAATAATTTATGATTGATTGACAATGTAAAAAATATTTCATCTTATAACACATATCAATTAAATCCTTTATTTTATATTTATTTCACGGTATTATTAAATTATATTACTAAAACATTAGGTTATACAATATATTAAAAATTTCAACATTTTAATGCCGTGAAAGCTTTCTTAGCAAATACTTAAATTATTTTGTATAATAATCACTCATGCGCTTTTTTTTTTTTTTAAAAATATAATAATCACTCATACGCATTTTTTTTGTGTACATTTATTTCAGTATTTTTTTTACTCAATTTATTTCAGTGTTTTTTGTTTGTGAACTCGGATATCCTCCGATCGAGAGACAGAGACTAATCCTTCGAGACACTGAGATCCATTTAAGGGAATCCAAACAGATGTTATTCTATACACATGAGTCAGGAATCGAACCACTGATCACATATTTAAGAGGTCCAATTCTTTATCAACTATATCACACCATATTGATTTTATTTCAGTGTTTTAAATATAGTAATTTAGGACGATTAATATCAACTCATTTAATCTTTTCCACGAAAAAGGAAACAAATCTGAATCAAATTAATTGAGTGAGCTGAGTGGGACACATTGAGAGCAGGTAATAACTACAATGCTTTCTAACAAAGTTTTACTCAAATGGACAAACATTATTTTCAATGAAATCAATTTCAGTATTTTTCTCTATTTATCAGATTATATATAAATAAGGAAAAAAGAGATTTAATGATTTATGCACTGTCTGCATTTACACAGCGAATCTATAAAAATAAAATTCAAAAAAGTAAAATAGAAAAATATTAATGCAATATCCATCCATGAGCACGCACAACTTATATAAAAGGTGGCTTCTACCATGAGGGAGTCTTCAAGTCCCTCGCCAGTAAGTAAGTGAAAATAACCATCAATTTAATATTTAAAAAAATGAATGGTTGAGATCAATTGAAGAGGACTTGTAGTTCCGGTCTCATCAACCTATAACAATTTGACCCCCACATATTTCGATTTTCGCTCGCTATATTTAAACCAGATATGGATTTAATAAAAATAAAATAAAATACCAGATCTGGATATCTATTACCTTCGCCGAATCGAAGAATGGTCTGCAATGTTCCTATGCCAAGTGGGTTTTGTGCTGGAAAAAACGAATAAGAAGATGTTTTCTATAGCAAATAAGATGTTACTATGCCACAATGGTCTGCAATGTCCCTACGCCTTCGTCTTCCTCGTATTTTGTTTTCTATAGCAAAGTTTTCACCTTTATGGCTTTAATATTTACTACACCAGTATTTTGGCGATATGGCTCTCCTTCAACACCCCATTATTAGATCCAATCTCATTGAGTTAGAACTATTTTTTTATAAAAAAATTTAAATTGGAGAAAAATGACGAAGAGTCAAAGATGAAAGAGAAGTAAGCTCAACTCCCATCCTCGTATTTACATAAATGATAAAGCTCCTAATAATTATTTTTTTAATCTATTTATGGGACTTTTATGCAATTTATCCAACTTTATAAGGATATCCTTACAAAATTAACATGTTATAAAACGATAACCAAATTACCTACCATAGCAGGTCAATTTGCTCCACCTCACCTTAGAAGCACCTGTATAAAAACCCAAACGAAAATCCTTTTTCACAACTCCAATTTCCAACACTTGCAAACTCTACCGCCAAAATCACTCTCAACGGCACCGTTTCAGCGGTTACTCCTTCCACCGCCGTTTCTTCCGATTCTTGAATGCCGAGTCACTAACTCGCCGCCGCGGAGCCCAAAAAGTCACTCACAATGTCACTTTCCTCTTCCACTAACAGGCGCCACTCTATCGGCGGACCGACGCCCCAACCCGCCGGCGCATCCACTCACGACCTCCGGCAGCGCGTCATTGCCTGCCTCAACAAGCTCTCCGACCGCGACACCGTCGCCGTCGCCACCGCGGAGCTCCAATCCATCGCTAAAAGCCTAACCCCTGACACCTTCTCTTCCTTCCTCTCCTGCATTCACAACACCGATTCCTCTTCCAAAACCACCGTTCGCAAACAGTGCATTCACTTGTTAACCGTTCTCTCGCGCTTCCATGGCGATGCTCTCGCGCCATTCGTCTCGAAGATGGTCGCCACCGTCCTCCGCCGCCTCCGAGACCATGACTCCGCCGTACGATCCGCCTGCGTCGACGCCGTTGCTGCCATGTCCTCGCGGATCACCCGCCCGCCGTTCTCCGCCGCGTTCCTGAAGCCTCTCATGGACGCGCTCGCTCAGGAGCAGGACGCCAACTCGCAGATCGGCGCCGCGCTGTGCCTCGCCGCGGCGGTTGAGGCGGCGCCCGACCCGGATGTGGAGGCACTGCGGCGCAGCGCGCTGCCGAGGCTAGGGAAGCTTGCCAAGAACGACGCGTGCAAGGCGAAGGCGGCGGTGCTGGTGCTGATCGGCGGCGCGGTCACCGTCGGCGGCGCGGGGAGCCGGGGAGTGATGGATTGGTTGGTGCCGTGCATCGTTGAGTTTCTGAGCAGCGAGGACTGGACGGTGAGAAAAGCTGCGTCAGAAGCGCTGGAGAAGGTGGCTTTGGTGGAGAAAGATTTGGCATCGCTGTATAAGGTTCTGTGCTTGGATTCATTGCAGAACCGTAGGTTTGATAAGGTAAATTGAACTTCATTGTTGAACAAATATTAATATTGGGTTTCTTAGATTATAGTATTATACCCTTTGGATGATAGTGAAATTGAAAAGAAGAATGAAAAACAAAATGAATATTGATAGTGTTGAATATTAATATTGTATGATTGAAACTGTTGTTACAGGTCAAAGTGGTTCGGGAGGCTATGAATCGTGCATTGGAGATGTGGAAGGAGGTAACTGATGCATCCGAGGATGTTTCTGCTCCAGCTAAGTCCGGATGTGCTTTAGTTGGTAAGGCTTATTTTTAATGAAAATGTTTTTTTTCCTTCTAGAGTTGAAATCCCATCTCCATTTAATGATGAGTAAATTATCGGTTAACAAGTGTATCGATCGTTAACCTATCGATACGCTAACCAATAATTTATTCATGGTATGAGTAGTGTGGAATCTTAGGAGTTACAGAACTGTACTTTTAAATTGTATTTTGCTCAGAAGCTTATTTTGCTTTTCAAATGGTGGTCACTCTAATATATAAGTAACGCTGTTTTAAGATTTGTCTGGTATGCTATGGCAGTCTGCTGATGCCGCGAAGCTTCGTGTTGGGATTTTGTTAGTTGAAGTTTGGTTGAATTGAGTTTAAAAGTTTGAATGAGATGAGAATTATTTTAGTTAAGAGTCAGTTCGGCTTCCCCTTAAAGTTGGTGGTGAAAAATTTAGGGAAGGATTTTTCATAAAACTTTCCACGTAAATCTTAGTAATGTATTTTTCATCTCGTTTTTAAGGGGACACCATACTGACCATAAATGGTCCTATTTAAGAAACAAGAGTTAAGAGGCATTTCACATAGTTGTTTCTATATTTTCTTTATATTTTCATGTTTGAAGGAATGTAACTTCATAAATGCTGGTGAAATAATCTCATCATTCTTTATGTTGTTGGCTTTTTCTCATAGGCTCGGATGATGGTAAAGATCAGTGGGCTACTAAAACTTCACCCAATGTTGGCTCTAAGTCTTTTCAACCGAAGAAAACAGTCCCTGCCAACCGGTCTCCTCCACCTACAGTTTCATTAGCCTCTATAAAAAGAGAGAGACGTCTAAAGAGTAGTGACAAGGATTCGAGCATGGGTATATTCCATCAGCAGGATCATGAGAAATTCTCAGATGAGAAACTTGAAACTCCTGTATCAAAGTCCTCCCCTTCGAACATGTCTAGGGAAGATGATATTAAAACATGTGATTTTGAAGTTTCTAAGACAGCCCCCAATCAAAATGGCATTAATTCAAGGGCAGAGATAAAGCGTGTTCTCTTTAGCAAGATGTCTGATGAGAAAGTGCGAAAATTTGGTGGGTCAAAATCTCGTGTGGTTCCATGTTCTGATGATGACAATATCAAGATCGATGCTACAGTCAACGATGCAAATGATGTTTGTGAGAGCCCACAAGATGTTGAGGATTTGTCTTTGATCCGTGAACAACTTGTTCAAATTGAAAACCAGCAATCCAATCTGTTAGACCTCCTCCAGGTATATTATCACACCATGATATACTTTTCACTCTACTAGTTCTAACTTACTTATTTAAGCCTGTGCTATTCCTGTCTATTTTGACATATCCATGTTGTGCTTCAGAAATATTCTTCTTTCATCTAGCATTCTGACATTCTGTCATGTTTGATATAACTGATTGTTCCCATTTTTTTTTCATTTCTAGCATTTTTGACCATATAATATATAATATGCTTCCTCTTTCTGATTCTGGATAATGTTTTCCTTCTTGGTATAGTATTTAATATCGACAAGCAGCATATATTAACAGAAAGCTTGGTGTAGTAATTTACAACATTCTTTTAGCGAATAATCTCTTTCTTTCTTTGGCTGAAAATGTAATAGTTTTATGGACAGTATTCCTTTCTGCTTTTTGCTGTAACTGAGTTTCATCCTCCCTTCTGGTGCCTGAATAACGAATCAGGCATTGCTTTTTTTTTTTTTTGGTTTGGTACTCACCCTAATTAGTCATTGGGACCGAGTGAGCCCTCGAAGTATCCTCACGGCTTAGATCCTTTAGACCTCCAATGGGACTAATCTCCGAGTCGGCTGTGCGGTTAGTAAAGCCTGACCAAGGTTTATTGCATCGAACTCGGGCAGAGCATGAACGATTCGTCCTTAAGTAACAATGTGTTAACCACTTGGTTAGGCATTGTTTAATTATTTGAATATATGAACGAGTGAAGCCATTCCATTTATGTTTATCTGTCTTTACCTGTGTGGTCATCTCATGTCGTCCACTCTCCCCTTCCCCAACAGCCAACACGCATTTTTTTTATTTGTTCGTTTGTATAAATGCCGCACTTCTACCACATTCAAGGAAGTATATATTTCTGATGTATGTCCTCTTATTTATTTGAACGTAGAGGTTTATTGGAAGCTGCCAAAGTGGGATGAATTCTCTGGAGACACGTGTACATGGCCTTGAGATGACCCTGGATGAAATATCACATGATCTGGCATTATCAAGTGGCAGGTTTCCCAATACTGATGTCACAGAAGACATGTGTTGCAAGCTACCTGGTACTGACTTTTTGAGTTGTAAATTCTGGAAGAAGACAGAAGGTCGGTATTCCACATCAAGGTTCTCTTTAGGAAGCATGGCATCTCCAAATGCTGTTCATAATGCTACTGATAAAGATGGTAGCAAAGAAATATTAACTGCAAATAACAAAAGATTTCAGCATCGTAGGGGTGGAATTTTTGTGAACCCATTGGCAGAAGTTCAAAGCGATTTGAAGGGGCGTTTAGGGCAGCCTTCTTATAAAGTGTCTAGAAACGTGGTCCATGATACTGAGAGAGCACAAGGTGACAATGCCAGAAGATTTAATGGCATTTCATCAAGCACTTGTGAAGCACCGAGGAACCAGAATATCAGGTAACTATATATGTGATTTTAGCAGTTGATGTCTTAAACACTCTTGTACACAGTTATAATATTTTTTTATGTTTCTTTTGTTTCAATTATATAATATAATATTTTAGCCTGGTGGTTTAAGTAAGCCTAGTTTGTGACGGCATCTTTGTTAACTGAGTTGTAATGGTAGTGTTTACTTTTTTTCTTTTTCTTAAAGGCAAAATGCAAGAAACCCCTTTCAACCAGAGAACCCTCCTGTACTTTGAAACTCACCAATGTTGTTCCCTTGAAGGCTTGAACTAACCAAACAATTCATATATTGATCCCCTCGTCCAAGTGCAAAAATCCCTTATGCACGGTTGGGTAAGTTGAAGGAATCATATAGGTGAATTTCAAAGCACATGGAGGTTTTCAGCACATGACCAATAGTTAGAGGGGGTTTCTTGCAATTTGTCCTTTTTTTGTGTCGTCATTTTCTGCCAGAAGATTTGCAATTCTGGGAAATCTGTATAACTTACGACTTTGTTGTCCTTGTACTTTATCAGGTCATCAGTGTAGTGAAGACGGAATGTCCTATCTCAATGGCTATTTAATCGCATCAAGCATCACAGATTCACGGGCCACTAGTTTGTATATGAAATCATGAAAGTCAATGATCTTGCTTGTTGGTCCATGTTGCTGCATTGTTGCTGTGCAGGAGAGTCGTTTACTTTAAAGCCATTAGTAATTTATTATTTAGAAAAGGCTATTTTATCCAAAATTGTCCATATTGAGGCAGAGTCAGCAGTGTGCGGATTCGGATGTAATACAGGCGCAGGGTTTTCCTGATGCCTAGCTTAAATGAAGAAATGTGAGAGGCGGAGTAGTTTTCATGATATGTATGTATTATAGGTATCTTTTATCTTTGCCATCATTAATAGAAACAAAAAAAAAACGATAATACTGTGCTGTGCAGAAAAATTCTGAACCTTTACCTTGATTGAAGTAGAGAACGGGGTGTGCTAAAAATTTTATTTATTTTTTATTTAAAAAAATAATAAAAGCCATTAAAGAGAGAATAATAATAGAAACGTGTGAGGAAAAATAGGGGCGAGTGTGGGACGGGTTGGGATGGGTTATGTTTGTATCTTACCACTCGTCCATAGACTTGAAGGAATTAGATTATATGCGGATTGGTTTAGGATCGGGCCAAAATGGGATAGGACAGGGTTGACCCAAAATTAAATAGATCCTTTACAAACTAAATTTTTACGAGTGAAAAAATATTATCACATTTCACAATTTACATTACAATTCACAATAAAGTAATCTATTCTCCAGATATATTTTGTTTTTAATGGTCAATATTTCAACCTCATGTGTACCTCATTCAATTATATTCAGAGTTCACAATAAAACCATCTATAAGATATAAGAATATACAAAAAACGAAAGAAAAACAATGTGTATTGAAACTGCGACACTCCCTTTTTAGGGTATCACATTTAAGTAACTTGTTGCGGAAATACACTCAATAAAATGTTGCCGGTTACTTTCGGAAAATATAATTTTCTAGTTACTTATCCTTTTCAAAATTGGTGATAAATTTTTTTCGTTTTCTTTTACTCCACATACAATCCAACACCATTAACATAATCTACAACTATATAACGTATATAGGTATCATAAGAGATTTACACTCAGAACTTCACATAACAGGTCATCTCCCAAAGTCATAACATAAGAAAATAAAGACGTCATTGTAACGTAGCGGTAATCTGGAATCACAACTCAAAAGAATGACACTCAATATCCAAACATCCAGACTAACCAAGTACCACTACTTTATAAGACACCAAAAGTCCTATAGCTGGTCACTCTACAAGCCAGTTATTGGAAATACCCTCGTGACATTCCCACTAACGAATACTTCTTCAAGCATCTAGAAGTTAAGTCTTCGAATGACTCAGTGAATTCCTTCGCTTCATCCATACTAGTGTACCAAAGTACTACCTTAGTCTAGAATAAACCTGATATATTTGTAAGGGTGAGTTTCCAATATATGAGTTTTGATAAGACAACCCCATGCACGACACACAAATAGCATATACCATAATATATGAGTTTTGATAAGACAACCCCATGCACGACACACAAATAGCATATACCATATATTCACAGCATACAAAAATTATTCAAAACAGTAGGATAATTTAATTCAAAGGGTTTCATACCCGACAGTCATCGTCATTTTATAAAAATGCACGACACTTCAATATTCAGGCTCTATTTTAATACCTAATCTCCGGAGATCCCAACTTCTTTCAAATGAGCTGATCAGGCTCAAAAACACGTTCATCTCAACCTCAAGTGACCATTGCTCAAACATCTATTGCAACTGTTCACATGACTCCACTGTGACAACCACTCAAACAGCAATTGCAGTTGTACACAGATTACATTGTCGGATAATCCACCTCAACCTCATGTGACCATTGCTCAAACAACTATTGCAATTGTTCACACGACCCCTCTGTGACAACCACTCAAACAGCTATTGCAGTTGTACACGGATACATAACCACTCAAACAACTATTACAGTTATGTACAGAGTCACTTGTGCAATAACCACTCAAACAGCTATTGCAGCTATGCACAAGTATTATCCGACCTCGTATAATAGCCACTCAAACAACTATTGTAGCTTAATCATACGACCCCTTGTGACAACTATCCAACTATTGTTGTAGTCATACACACGGTAACTCATTGGTCCACACAGAACCTGACACGGACTCGGCAAGTGTACCGATTCGTTGCAAGTAATAAAACGGTAAGACCGGATATCGTTTTATTTGGAGAAGGGAGAATTTTCAACTCAAGAGAAATAATTTTTTCAGATTCATTTTTTTTTTCTTTTCATCATCCCAAACTTTCAACTACATTTTCCAACCCCTTTTGCACAGTACTTTAGACGGTCCTTCATAAGCATATTTAACAAAACATTTCAGGGTACCAAGAAAAGCATGCTGTTCATTCAGGCTCAAAATGGGGCAACTAAGGGTAGCATTATTCATTCAAAGCTCAGAAGGCCAGAAAAAAAAACCTATTGCCTCAATCCTTTTCAAAAAATGTTTTCAAAAATTTTCACGCTTTGAAATGGTTTCAAGTCAAGTTCTAGAGAAAAACAATCCAAGAGGAACAACACTCTACACAAAGAACGGGGGCAGATTTAGTGAGTACCCCCTAATGGCTCAAAAGCTCACATTTATCAGTTCAAAAACCAGTGAAGAACACAAGTCTAAAGAAACACATGCTAATCATCAACTATCCAAGACCATCTCAAGAATATTTATTTGAAGCCATATCACATGAATAGAAAAATCAGGGTCCAAAAATTCACTAACACAGATAAATTGGCACTCAGTTCTCACAATCATAAGCTCAATCTAAGCAGGGGTAACCGAAAAATGCGATCATGCAAACTTAAGCCTATATGAATGCAATATTTACAATGCAAGCAAAAAGATTACCCCTACCCCAAGCTTAAAGACTTACATTGTCCCAATGTAAATAATTAAGTTTAGAGAGGGGAGAAAACTGGAACAACTCACCAAGGTGGTAGTGGTGCTGCATCACATGCTTTTACGGTTTTGTTTCCTCCTGCCCTTCTTCTCCTCCTTCCTTCAAAATCTGAAAACACTTAACAAAACTATTAACAAACCTCTTGAGCTTCTCAAATTATTCAAGAGGAGAAATCAAAAACAAAAGAGAAGATGAAAATAAAATTTGGGTTGCCTCCCAACAAGCGCTTCTTTAACGTCACTAGCTTGACGTGTAGACAACTTCTTTCGATTAACCAGGTCTCTGCTGGACATAGAGTTGCAAGAGCACTTTTCTTCCATGAAACTCCTGTAAAGAGCTGATTTTGCTTAGAAGGCCAACAATTGTGCTTCTGCTTTGCCTTTTTCGCTCTGGGCCTCTTGCCCTTTTTCTTACTCCTTCCCGATGGAGGTTCTGTTTTCACAAGATGAGCAGAGCCAACTTCCTCACCAACTGATACATCATTTTTCTTGCATAGCTTTAGATTTGCTTTCATGTTGGGCTTTCCCATCTTCTCTGGAGTAGAGGGGTGGTGTTGATGTGCAATGACTTCCTTATCTACTGTATCCATCATATCCATGCGGAAACACTCCTCTTCCTTGCTCGTGCGATGCATAGCTTCCAATACATTGAAAGTTACTTCTTCTTCTTGCACTCTGAATTTCAACTGGCCTTTTTCTACATCTATCAAAGCCCGACCAGTTGCCAGAAAAGGTCTCCCCAGTATGAGCGGAATTTCAGCATCCTCCTCCATGTCTAAAACCACAAAGTCTGCTGGGAAGATAAACTTATCCACCTTTACCAGAACATCTTCCAAGATACCATAAGGATGCTTGATTGATCCGTCGCCTAACCGCAATGCCATGCCATCTGGTTGGTTTTACCTCTCCACCTCCAAGCTTGTTCAACATGGAAAGCGGCATCAAGTTGACACTAGCTCCCAAGTCACATAAGGCTTTCCGATAGCAACATTCCCAATAGTGCAAGGGATTATAAAACTACCAGGATCTTTCAACCCGGAGGTAGCTTCCTTTGCGATGATCGCATCGCACTCTTGATTAAGGCAACAGTTTCGCCTTCTTTGATCTTTCTTTTCTTCGTGAGCAGTTCCTTCATGAATTTTGCATATTTGGGCATCTGCTCAAGTGCTTCAAACAAAAGGGATATTGATCTCGTAGCTTTTGAATACATCCAGGAATTTAGAAAATTGTTGGTCTTTTGCTTCCTTCTTCAACCGTTGGGGAGTGCGGGATTACGAAATATGGGGGAAGCTCTTTGGGATTATCAACTTCTTCCAGAATTTGTCTTCTAGTCTTCTTCTTCGCAAATTCTTCATCAACCAATTTCTCCTCTGCGGTTTTTCAGCTTCTACACCGAGTAGGAATAGAGGTAGTATCTTGGGAAGTTCGGGTTCTTCGTTGTTTACCTCTTCAAACTGCACCTTATCAATTCCAGCATCACTTGTCTTTTCTTCTCTTTCTTTTTCATGTGGGGTCAACACTCTCCCACTTCTTGTGGTAATTGCCTTGCACTCTTCCTTTGGATTTTTCTCTGTATCTCCCGGTAATTGCCCTTGAGGTCTTTCTGCCATTTGCCTTGCCAACTGTCCTATCTGGTGCTCAAGATTTTTGATGGAGGCATTTTGATTCTTCATAGTCTCTTGAGTGGCTTGCATGAACTGGCCAGAATGTTCTCCAATTTGCTTGAACTCTCTTGAGGAGGCTGTGCTTGAGAACTCGAACTTTGCCCTTGTCTCCACCCAAAGTTAGGATGGCTGCGCCACCCCGGATTGTAGGTGTTGGAGTAAGGATCATTTCTAGGCCCTTGGTTGCCCATATAGTTTACCTCTTCTTGTCCAGAACTTCCAACCACATTGATCTCACAATTTCCATTTGCATGGTTACCTCCACAGAAATCACACACTGAGGTAGCTTGAACTTGGACAGCTTGTAGTTGAAAATTCTGCAGTTGAACGGACCCCAATTGCTTGGTAAGAATAGCCATTTGTGCCTTGAGAGCGCCAATTTCATCCAGCTCTAGAACACCTCTCTTGACCAATGATCGAGAACTAGGCATTTGATAGTCATTGTTAGCCATGTTCTCAATCAAGTCCTTTGCTTCTTCGGGCGTCTTCTGACTCAATGTCCCTCCTGCAGCCGCTTCAATCATACTTCTTGAATTCCTGTTGAGCCCATTAACAAATGTTGCAACCTGTTGCCATGTCTCCAGTTCATGATTGGGACAAGCTGTGAGTAAGGACTTGAATCTCTCCCAGGCTTCATAGAGTGACTCACCATCCCTCTGTGCAAAGGCATTGATCTCTGATCTCAGCTTGATCATTCTTGATGGAGGAAAGAATCGAGACAGAAACTTGCTCACCAAATCATTCCAAGTGATGATGCTTCCATGAGGATGAGATTGAAGCCATGACTTAGCTCTATCCCTCAGAGAGAAAGGGAAAAGCCTTAACCGAATGGCCTCATCAGAAGCTCCATTTAGCTTGATGGTGTCACACAGCTCAATGAAAGTACCAATGTGAGCATGAGGGTCTTCACTCTCCAAACCTCCAAACTGATTTTGCTGCACAAGATAGAGAAGTGATGCCTTGATTTCGAAATTATTGCAAGCCACTGCGGGTCTCACAATCGGAGTTCCACATCTATCAACTCTAGGGGAAGTGTAGTCCCCCATTGTCCTTCTTGGTGCATTATCTTCAGCCATGGTGACCGCTGCTACTTCAATTTGTGGCTCTTGCACACTTGGTAACACAACTCGTGGCTCTTGTATACTAGAAGATGCTCTTTCTCTGTTCTGTCTTGCCTTGGCTTTCTTCCTATTCCTTCTACAGAGTCTCTCGATCTCAGGGTTGAATTGAAGTTCACCTGGGTCGATTGTACTTCGCATACAAGGAACAAACAGAGTAGCGCCGAAAAAACAGAGAAAAACAGAAAAACAACACAAAACAAAAAATTACAGTAGAGAAGCAGAAAACAGGAAAGAAAAACAGTAAAAATGCCTAAATTAGGAGTCCCCTTTGGTACTCGTGATATTGGCACACCGATCCCCGGCAACGGCGCCAAAAACTTGACACGGACTCGGCAAGTGTACCGGTTCGTTGCAAGTAATAAAACGGTAAGACCGGATATCGTTCTCAGGGATCGTGGACAATTACCACTTCGCAAATTAGACTACTATCTAGGTGATCAAATTTTGGAGTGAAGGTAGCTCTATCATCTAACAAGCAAACAAGAATAAAATGTTTTTGTTCTTTTTGGAATTTTATCAAACAGTTAGAATGCAGACAGAAATGTGAATAACAATTAGATAGAATTGTTAGGGTTAGACTAAGCTAATCCTCCCTTGATTGTTATGAAATGACAAGTAACACAGTTCCTAATTCAATTATGACAATCAAGTCTTTTCTGAAATACTCAAGCCTAATGTCTTAGGTGCATTGAGCCTAAAACCCCAAATTAAACCCTAATGCCTTAGGTGGATTAACCTGAGATTTTGCATTAAGTCAAGACTTATAAGATTGCAAGCACCTCAAGACCTATGTCTAGGCTCATGAACTACTTGGCATTTGATTCATGAGCAAGCTCTAACACCAACCTTCCAGTTATCTATTAAAGCAACTAATCGTTCCTAGGGTGATCAAGCCTAAGAAAGCATTAAGCATGGAATCAAACACTCATAAAGAACAACGAAACTGCATTACAATCAAGTCATTTTACAATCAAGTTCAGAAGAGCAATCATCTAACCCCAACAAGGGGGAGTTTAGCTACACATAATTGAAGATAAAACAAAAGAAAGAGTTACAGAGATGAACAAAGGAGAGAGCTCCATAGAATGTTGCACAGCAGCCACAGCAGCAGAGGATCTGTTTTTAGGTTTTTCTGGATGTCTTTCTGTTCTGCTCAGATACCCTTTTATAACTCGCGTCCCGTCACGGCCGTGACAGCCATCACGGCCAGGCCGTGATGGTTTCTGACTTGGGCGCCTCTTCATTTACTGATTCATCACGGCCGTGATAGCCATCACGGCTAGGCCGTGATCGTTTCTGACCTTTCCACCTGATTCATCACGGCCGTGATAGCCATCATGGCTAGGCCGTGATCGTTTCTGACTTGTAGAGATCTTGCACAGCTGACACGTCACGGCCGTGATAGCCATCACGGCTAGGCCGTGACAGCTTCTGACTTTTGGCTCAATTCTTTCTTGACTCATTGCTCCCTCACGGTAGTGAGGGCCATCACAACTAGGCCGTGATACTCTCTGCTTGGCTCAATTTCTTATCTTTTAAAGCTCTAAGTCATCCAAGCTTCATACTTGCTAATTCTTGGGCATTTAATCATGAATATCTGCAAAACAACACACAATACCACCTTATCCGTTCCAAAGGAAAAACTAAACAAAATAAACACTAAAATGGCCTAACTATATGCAAATGCATGCAGAAATGTACATGGAGAATGAGGTGAAATCACACTCATCAGAACCCCAATGATCAAATGGAAACATAGTCCATAACAGATACATTGATCCACTCAGCACTCAATGATCATAACACATGACACGTCTGCCAGCTATACATGAGAAAAATTTTTATTCTCGTTTTGTTTTCTTTGTCGTAATAATCTTTCTTTGTCGAATCACAAAGCTAATGACCATGCTTAATTTTTTTTATTAAGACTTTTTACTTGAACAAACACAGGACACACGGTCCAAATATTTTAAACTCAACACAGGACACACAGTCCGAGTGCTCAATAGCAAAGCCCTAAACTGATGCACCAGTATTAGGCTCGTGGATATGGAACTCACAATTTCCACATCAACTTAGGACATACAGTCCACAAAATCATTGCAGGACACTCAGTCCAATGACACAGATCCCTGATCTACGTGTCCACAAAACACTAGAACCCTGACGTCTCGGTTCCTAGGTTCATTTATTTGCTTGTAAAACATTTCACTCAGTGAAAAACAAATACAAAACAAAATCTCCGAAAGCTTATCCAAATTTAACGGAATAATTTCACTGAATAAAATTCTCTTACAGAAATCATTTTTCTGTTAAAACGTTGATAAAACCTGAAAATCATTGATAAATTCCTTTTATCTCTAATTATTTCATTTTTGAAAATAAGTTTCAATAAAAGTTAACTTCCAAAAAGTATTTACTAATTCAACTCATAAATTCATAATAATAAAATAATTGTTTTTCTCAAAATAAATCAATAAAATTCTGTGTATTACTTAAATAATTTCTCTGTCAGTTGTAATTGTTTTGACTGCTGTATAACGTTATTTTCGGAACTTAATTACTTTAAATAACATTTTCTAATAAGATTGAATTTATTTTGTAAAAATTAGAGCATGTGAAAAATTTCACAGTTTCGCTCTTACTGTCGCTTATTGACAGTTTCCACAAAATATTATTAAAATAACAATTTTTTTCACTTTTCTCAAAATTTCCCAAATTAATCACTCTGATTAATTATCCAAGCTTATCAAGCTTTTATACTTAAATTAATTTTAAACACTGACCAATGTTAGGTTTCTCAGTCCAACACTCAACAACAGATAAAATTTCAGTCACAAAATAGCATGACATATATTAATTCATGACATGCATCACAATTATAATATAACCAAATAATTATAATCATGTAAATCCACATATCACATAAACTCAATTACTCAGGTAAGTATCAAATCAACCCAGTAATTAACAGCAAATAATGTAATATCATAAAATATTTTCTACAGAAAATTAACAAATGACTCCAACAATAAGCATGTGATTATGTTAAACTCCTCTGGCATACTCCCCTTACCTTTTGAAGATTCGAACTAGCATATTCAAGAAATCTCCATATCCCGATCCGATTTTCCTCCGTCAGCTTAAGTCAAGCTAACTTGAACGATTCCTTCAAACGAATTGCAACCAAAATAAATCAAATCAAACAATAACATACTTGGATCATGAAGGTTAGGTTTCGGCCTCAACACATTTTCTAGTTTAGGAAAGTTGAAAATTTGTTAACTTAGGGATTTATGATCCATAAGTAACTTAAACATGATTAAGTACTTAAACCAAGATCATGAACTAAGAACATGGAATAAAACTCATCTAGTTCCAAGAACTAGGGTTTCGGTTTTTCTCAAGATCATAGGCTAGTGGTTTTAAAATTTTCTCAACTCTTGGATTTAATCAACATACAAAACCTAGGGTTGGATTCAAGTGTTACAAAACAACATTTGAATCAAAAATCCATCCAATATTCCTAGCTAGGGTTTCTGTCTTTATGAAACAAATAGGTTAGGGTTTGATTTTTGATCTTCTACTTACTTACATACAAGAACTATCAAGGTACTAAGAGATTGAATTATGAATCAAGACATGAAAATGAAACAAAACCCATGAACTCCACTTTTTCATGGATTCGGCCCAACTCAGAAAATTGGGAAGGAAATTTCTCATGATCATATGCTTCTAGATGATGAAAATAGAGATGATTATGAGATCATAGCAATTGGTTTCATGTCAAAAGGATTTTTCTAGAATTAGTTATGGATTTTTGAAGTTAGCTTCATGAACTTTGAATGAAATGAAGAACTTGATGAACACAAGCATAAATCCATAAAAGTTGTGAAGAGAAAGGCTTTAAATGACAAGATGGAGAGTTTTTACCTCTTGATGATCAAAGAAAATGATGATTTGGATGATGTTCTTCACAAAATCACCTTGATGTTCTAAGTGTTCTTGAGAAGTTTAGAGAGAAAGATGAAGATGATGAGGAATTAGAGCAGTTTCGGTAATTTGGACATATCTCTCAATATACTTGTTCGTTATTGATGATATTTATGTCGTTAGAAAAAGAGAGAAATAGGAACAACTTTTATGTAGAAAGTTTTTCGAGATTCATAACAGAAAATGGTCAGAATCTCTGTGCAAAATCTAGCGAGTATGAACACCTATGAAGTTCTTATGTGTTCTTAAGAAAGCATGAACTTTGGAGGAAGAAGATGACATGAAATAATGAAGAAATTTGCCAAAGTGTGATGCTAAAGAGGGGGAGTCGTGGGTTTAGGGGCAATTTGGTCGAAAATCACAATGGCAAGGCTTGTAAAAATCAAGTGAAGCTAGGGTTAAAATGGTCTTTTCCAGGCCAAAATATCTAATTGTCATAAATGCGTCATTATGACTCGGATAAGATCATCATAAATGTCTGTCACATCAGTCACCTCAGCTCCGTTGCTGACTCCCTGATTCATCTGACGTCGGTTTTCCTAGAGATATCTCGACGTTTTCGCCCGTAGCAAATATAATATTTTAATTTTACGCTAAATTTTTCAAAACTTCCAATATCGTAGCAAATACGATAAAAACATTTTTCATCTCGTTAACGAATTTAAATTAGGTTTTGAGCAGTAAACCTTTACTGTCAGTGAAAACACAAAAAAAGGCAGACCGGTTTCCGTCTGAATTTTCAATCAAAAACTTCCCCGAAACCCTATGAAAATAAGTATAACATGGAAATGACCTTGGTTTATCCAAAATCATTTTCTAAGTCTCGGACAAAAATATATATGTTTAAATATTTATTATGATTTTAGAAAGCAGTGAAAATCGGGGTGTTACATTACTACCCCACTAAAAAAAAATTCGTCCTTGAAATTTAGTGACTCAAAACTAAACAGGATTTTGTAACCTCTTCTTAACCTTAAGATTTTACATTGCCCTTCACATCGCTTTATTCCTCTTACTCCATATTCCATAACACAATTCATTCTTATGTCATTTCTACTTATCCTTACTATCCTCAAAATTTCATCAGAGTCTTTCACACTCGAAAAGCAAAATCAAAACTTAATCACTTCTCTTCTCCACATAGTTCCACCAGAAACCTTATTCCAATCATCTAACTTTGAATATTATCACTAAGATCAACAATGTCTCTACAGCACCACGCATCAACTCCCTACTCAAGATATTTAATAATAGTCTTAGTTCCTCTTGATTATAATTCACCACTCCAATTTGATATTACCTCACACATCTCATCCTCATAATAACTTCATTGCATATCTTAATGCAATAAAACCAAAAGAGATTATATAGAATAGAATTATCTAATTCTTAGCTTTTGAACTTTTCTAACAACTTAGTTTTACTCAAGAACTTCTCTTTTCCGCTCACAATCAACTTAGATAAAACTACCATAAATACCTTTCTGTAATTTCTTCTAATCATACGATTAAATCTTAGCGATGATCATTTTATCATTATCCTAGAGTTCCTTTAGCAAGCTCTACCTCGATCATAACAAAATCTACCGAAATCATCTTACTTACTGATATTACTTCTGAAAATTCTCAGATTACTAATCACATCTACACCTCAATAAAAATCCACTCACCTCTTGTCGTGCTTAGGTATTACACTCACTCTTAGTTAACCTTCTAAGGATCAATTCCTTTCTTACTTATCCATTGAATTCATGATGGTAAGCTGAACATTAATTTCAACTTGGCTCTTAACGCTCGATGTAAACTTTGGCCAACACTTGAAGTAAGTTTTTCGGGCTTCATTCAGAACGATGTTGGAAGATTCTTTATCAAGTTGGATAAGTCCTCTGTGTAACAGTCTGATTTTAATTATGCTATTAAACTGGTTAAAATATAATTAATTATATTTTAATCTGTGAGTTAGGAAGTGGTTTTGAATAAAATAAATTCATATTCATACTCCATCTTAGGGAAGCAGGTTACCGTAAAATTTCGGGTTGAAAATTCAGATAGAAACCGGTCTGCGTTTTCACTGACAGAACAACTTTACTGGTCAGAAAGTCCTGATTTAACCCGAAACTAAAGAATAATGGATCATATCATTTTTTAGTGATACTGTCTATTTTAAAAAAAAAAATAATAATATTTCCTGCTAAAAGAATTAAATATTATATTTTGTTTGAAAGCTGAGCACGAAGCTGTAGCGATAGACCGGACAGATGAGAAAAAGGTGCCGGATCAACAATAACTTACCATCAATAATCTTGGTTAAAATATTTTGATTAAATATCTATACTAGTTAATGTCCCTAATGATCTAAAGATCCTAATTAACTACCAGTTATAAAAACTTCTTGGGGAAGTTTAGTATTTCTCTCTCCTCCTTTCTCTCTTATTCCCGTAGGTCATCTTTTTTTTTTCTTTCTCTTCTTCTCTTCTTTTCTTCTCTGCTTCTTTTTCTTCATCTATTTCTTTCTTCTTTCTTTTTCTTCTCTCTTCTTCTCCCTTATTCTTCTTCCTCCAACCAGCCACCGCCCCACACCCTCCACCCACCGAACCGCCGCACGCTGCAAGAGACGCGTCCGACCACCTGCTTCGATTCGCGTCAAAGCCGCGCGATTTGGCCGAGCTCCGCTGTGAAGCCGCGCTCTCCACCGTGGTAAGCACCGTGAGCCACCGGTTTTGTGGTGGTTTCCACCATGTGGGTTCCTTCCAAGCTGCTTCTTCTTCTTCTCTTGTGTTGATGTGTCTTCTTTCTCTGTTTGTTTTACAGAAAACCGGCCCTGCCGCCGCTGTCACAGCCGTGCGCCTTCGCCATTAGCACCACCACAAGCTCATCTTCTTCATTGGGTGAGTGGTTTCCTCACTTCTTTGGTTCTTTTCAAGAAACCCCAAATTTTCCCCAAACTCAAACCCTAGCTTTAATTTCAGAGTTTGAATTTTGAAATTAATTGGTATTTTATGAAATTGGGATTATGATTAAGTGTTCCCCTAAATAAATTTTATCAGTCCCTTGTTAAATTGATTTTTTCTCAATTTTCACCTTGAGCCTAAAGACCCCCAAATCTGTTTTGACTTAAACCAATGAGATTTTTTAAGAAATTAAATATGTTATTGAGCTATAATTATAGTGTAATTGTTGAGAAATTAATTTGGTGATTTGTCTGGCTGTTTCTATGTTTGGATCGACCCTATGGGTTGTCGTTAGTGCTCGTGTTTGCTTAGAAGAGACTGAAATTACTCTCTCAACTGACAAGTAGCTGGATATTGCTGAACATCTTTTAGGTTGGGGAAAGAATCAACCTATCGTTGTAATCGATAAGTAGTATATTATATAATAATTGTGTGGGGCGACCTAAACCCTCTAGTGGTCGAATAATCGACAAGACCAAAATCATATCGATTGCCTTTCTGAAAAATCAATGATGATTTGGGAATTGTGGATTTATCGATGTTAAGATATTTATAAAGTATTTTGAGGTTGATTGACTTTACTATTATTGGATTGCTAAGATGTGCTGGTGGTGATAAATTACTTTGTGATATTTGAATATTTATGATTGTCTGTGTTATGCATGATCTGCCTGGATTATTTCTATGCTTAGTTGACTTTAAGTAAGGATATGTGTTGTTCGGAGATAATTGTTTGGGTAAGAATGAATTGACTTAGAGGTGCCTAGCCTAAACTAATTATTTAAAGATGAGTGGTGACATAGAACATGTGTTGAGGTTTTGGTGGAAGGTTAAGGCACTAGGTGGTTATTAATGTGGGTTGGTGAGGTTCGTGTATTGGTATTGTTATTCGCGATCGTGTGTTGGGAACATGCGAGGTTGGAGTATCCGATCGTGGATACAGGATGTCACGGGTCAGTTCTCTAACGGGAATGGGGAAAACTACCGTGATACCCTTATAGTTCTAGGTGAGTCGTCCCATATCTTAACAGGAATGAGGATACTTTTGTATTGTGCAGCTATTCCCTAACGGGAATGGGGGAATAGTATCATTCTTGGAATGAGCATCCTAACGGGAATGGAGGTGTGCACCAGTTTTTGGGGACGCGTCGCTTGGATGATTGGCTAATATCCTAACGGGAATGAGGATACTTTGGTATTGTGCAACTATTCTCTAACGGAAATGAGGGAATAGTGTCATTCTTTGAATATGCATCCTAACGGGAAAGAGGGTGTGTGTCATTCACTGGGTGAACATCCTAACGGGAATGAGGATGTGCACGAGGTGGAACACCTTAATGGGAATGAGGGTGGAACACCCTAACGGGAATGAAGGTGTGCACTAGGTGGAACATCCTAACGGGAATGAGGGTATGCCCCGATGCAAATAAGGGATGGTGGCAGGAGTGGTAGTGGCCACGTTACGTAAATACATGGTGACGGGATTAGAGAGGTTATGTTAAAATAAAGTGGTAGATTGCATGAGAGTGAAGGTAGAGGATGACAGGGTATGCTTGAGGATGATTTGTGATGTTAGGTGTGTTGATTGTCTGTGACAATTGCTGTATTATATACTATGATTCTTTTTCGTTTTTTATGATAGAAATGTTTCTTATCCCCTGTACACTTTCTGTATGTTGTATTTTGTTTTATTATGGAATCAGACTAGAAGACCCGGTGGACAAACTTAATGATGAGGAATTGGACGGGACTCCCTATGAGCCGGATGCCGGAGGTCGAGTCGTGACCCATGGTGATTAGGGTCGAGGCAGTATATGGCCAGTGCGTCTCGTGAGACGTTTTAAATGTTTTCAGTTGTTTAGTATTTTTTTCTAAGTCTAAGCCTGTGAGGGCTCCTACCGAGAGGATACCCTCAACAGTGTTTTGGTAATGTAATAGATAAACATGGGGATATTTATATATTATAACCTTGCGAATATTTCATGTTATTAATGAAAACTGTGTATGTGCATGAAAAACCATTTTGGGATTACTGTATCTATTTATCTCCTAAGTCTCTATCACGACTGGAGTTTGTGTATTTATTTTTTCGCTCCTGGCAGTTGATGTAAGACCAGAGATCAATTATGGTTGGATAAAGTTTTGAAGTTATAAACTGTCTATCGGGTGTTTTTTCGACATCATACAAATCTCTGATTTTTAAAAAGGATATTTCGAAAATGAATTATGAAAATTTCTAATGCTAAACGCGCGATTAAGTAATTAATTAATAAGGTTTTAAGCTAATAAAACACCGGGGCACAACGGGGTGTCTCATTTGGTATCAGAGCAGTTTGGTTCTATAATGGACTGCGGGTTATGTTCGATCATAATCAAGGACTGCGAGGTTTAGGATGTTGTTACTGGCAGTGTCTAGTTGAATCCACATTGGATGTTGACTATGCTTAGAAGTTGGGTAGTGTGTCAGAATCTGATGTGAGAGGTTAATATTAGTCTGGCATATGGTATTTACATACTTGCATATGTAGTATTATATGTCATACTAATAAGAGCGGATGATTTCTTTTAACAGAATCATGGCTCGCGGAAGAGGACGTCCAACTAACAGTGGTGACGGAACTCCAGAAAGGGTTATTGGAGATGTCAATGGTAATGCCGACAATACTGAGAATGGAGGAGGATCATCTTTGACTCCAAGTGTAATGGAAACCCTAGCTGCTGCTATGCTATTGCAAACCCAACAGAATGCCGAGATGCTGCAGATGAACAAATAACTGCTAGAAATTAAGAATCAGAGAAGGGCGGTAGCAGCTGAAGATGCGGGATTGACTTATTTTATGAACGGAAAACCACCTCAATTCCGAGGAGAGTATGACCCAGAGAAGGCGGAATGGTGGATACAAGAGATCGAAAAGATATTTGCTAATATGCACTGCAGCGAGGAGAAGAAAGTGACCTATGCTGCCTTCATGTTAACCGAAGGAGCAAAATTATGGTGGAAGGGAAAGAAAAGACTGTTGGAAGTTGAGGATAGGAACCTTAACTGGAAGTTATTCACTGATTGCTTTTTCGAAAAATATTTTTCGCGTCTGGTTCGACGCGAGAAGGAAAAGGAATTCACAAACCTCAAATAAGGCAACATGTCTGTTGGTGAATATGCATCATGTTTTGAAGCGCTAATCAAGTTCTCGGAGTTCTATCAGAGGTTTCCAAGTGAAGACTGGCAATGTAGGAGATTCGAAGAAGGACTTAGAAATGAACTGCAGAGGGCGGTAGTGTCTCTTGACATAAAGTATTTTCCGGAACTGGTTGAGAGATGTAGCGCTATTGAAAGTATAGACTTGAGGATGGCTGCTGAACAGAAGCAACAAAGGATTGGAGGTCCTATTCGATCAGATATTCAGAGGAGAGTAGATATTAGTTCTCAAGGGAGGCGGGAACCATATCCCAGACCAGTGTAGATAATGATACCAACACCAATTGCTACTACACAAGTGGTTAGAACGGGCCAGCAACAGTAGAAGGGCTTGGCTTGTTTCAGATGCGGGGGACCACATTATGTGAGAGATTGCCAAGAGATGCGTGTTTGCTACATCTGTGGTGAACCAGATCACTTGGCCCGTGACTGTAGACAGCGGGATATGCAGCAGACTGTAGTTGCTGGTAGATGAGCTGGAAGAGGAGTCCCAGCAGTAGGACCACATGTGGCTAAACCTCAGGCCACTGGAAGAGTATTTACCATGAGAAGAGTTGAATCTTCTGACCCTGCAAATCACAAAGAAGGTATGTGTAAGAATAGTATAATCTGGAATAATGGAATACGCTCCAAGGATATTTAGTTTAAGATACGATTACAAGATGCTACCTAGTTTTGAGTTACGAAATTCCGAGGACGGAATTTTCTTCTAAGAGGGGTAGTAATGTAACAGCCTGATTTTAATTATGCTATTAAACTGGTTAAAATATAATTAATTATATTTTAATCTGTGAGTTAGGAAGTGATTTTGAATAAAATAAATTCATATTCATACTCCATCCTAGGGAAGCAGGTTATCGTAAAATTTCGGGTTGAAAATTCAGATAGAAATCGGTCTACGTTTTCACTAACAGAACAACTTTACTGGTCATAAAGTCCTGATTTAACCCGAAACTGAAGAATAATGGATCGTATCATTTTTTTAGTGATACTGTCTATTTTAATAATAATAATAATAATAATAATAATAATAATAATAATAATAATATTTCCTGCTAAATGAATTAAATATTATATTTTGTTCGAAAGCTGAGCACGAAGCTGCAGCGATAGACCGGACAGATGAGAAAAAGGTGCCGGATCAACAATAACTTACCATCAATAATCTTGGTTAAAATATTTTGATTAAATATCTACACTAGTTAATGTCCCTAATGCTCTTAAGATCCTAATTAACTACCAATTATAAAAACTTCTTGGGGAAGTTTAGTATTTCTCTCTCCTCCTTTCTCTCTTATTCCTGTAAATCATTTTTTTCCTATTCTTATCTTCTCTTCCTCTCTGCTTCTTTTTCTTCATCTATTTCTTTCTTCTTTCTTTTTCTTCTCTCTTCTTCTCCCTTCTTCTTCTTCCTCCAACCAGCCACCGCCCCACACCCTCCACCCACCGAACCGCCGCACGCTGCCAGGAGGAGACGCGTACGACCACCTGCTTCGATTCGCGTCATAGCCGCGTGATCTGGCCGAGCTCCGCCGTGAAACCTCACTCTCCACCGTGGTAAGCACCGCGAGCCGCCGATTTTGTGGTGGTTTCCACCATGTGGGTTCCTTCCAAGCTGCTGCTTCTTCTTCCTTTGTGTTGATGTGTCTTCTTTCTCTCTTTGTTTTCTGAAAAACCGCCCCCTGCCGCTCTTTGTCACAGTAACGCCGCCGCCATTAGCACCACCACAAGCTCATCTTCTTCATTGGGTGAGTGGTTTCCTCACTTCTTTGGTTCTTTTCAAGAAACCCCAAATTTTCCCCAAACTCAAACCCTAGCTTTAATTAAAGTTTGAATTTTGAAATTAATTGGTATTTTATGAAATTGGGATTATGATTAAGTGTTCCCCTAAATGAATTTTATCAGTCCCTTGTTAAATTGATTTTTTTTCTCAATTTTCACCTTGAGCCTAAAGACCCCCAAATCTATTTTGACTTAAACCAATGAGATTTTTTAAGAAATTAAATATGTTATTGAGCTATAATTATAGTGTAATTGTTGAGAAATTAATTTGGCGATTTGTCTGGCTGTTTCTATGTTTGGATCGACTCTATGGGTTGTCGTTAGTGCTTGTGTTTGCTTATAAGAGACTGAAATTACTCTCTGGGGACTCTGACTGCGTAACTGACAAGTAGCTGGATATTGCTGAACATCTTTCAGGTGGGGGAAAGAATCAACCTATCGTTGGAATCAAAAAGTAGATATTATATAATAATTGTGTGGGGCGACCTAAACCCTACTAGTGATTGAATAATCGACAAGACCAAAATCATATCGAATGCCTTTCTGAAAAATCAATGATGATTTGGGAATTATGGATTTATCGATGTTAAGATATTTATAAAGTATTTTGAGGTTGATTGACTTTACTATTATTGGATTGCTATGATGTGCTAGTGGTGATAAATTACTTTGTGATATTTGAATGTTTATGATTGTCTGTGTTATGCATGATCTGCCTGGATTATTTATATGCTTTGTTGACTTTGAGTGAGGATATGTGTTGTTTGGAGATAATTGTTTGGGTTAAAATGAATTGACTTAGAGGTGCCTAGCCTAAACTAATTATTTAAAGATGAGTGGTGACATAGAATATGTGTTGAGGTTTTGGTGGAAGGTTAAGGCACTAGGTGGTTATTAATGTGGGTTGGTGAGGTTCGTGTATTGGTATTGTTGTTTGCGATCGTGTGTTGGGAACATGCGAGGTTGGAGTATCCGATCATGGATACAGGATGTCACGGGTCAGTTCTCTAACGGGAATGGGGAAAAATACCGTGATACCCTTATAGTTCTGCGTGAGTCGTCCCATGTCCTAACGGGAATGAGGATACTTTTGTATTGTGCAACTATTCCCTAACGGGAATGGGGGAATAGTATCATTCTTGGAATGAGCATCCTAACGGGAATGGGGGTGTGCACCGGTTTTTGGGGACGCGTCGCTTGGATGACTGGCTAATATCCTAACGGGAATGAGGATACTTTGGTATTGTGCAA
The DNA here is from genome assembly GCA_030762895.1 of Sophora flavescens. Lineage (NCBI taxonomy): Eukaryota > Viridiplantae > Streptophyta > Magnoliopsida > Fabales > Fabaceae > Sophora > Sophora flavescens. Next base: position 59,925,381 of record CM061064.1, read on the forward strand.
CTATTCTCTAACGGGAATGAGGGAATAGTGTCATTCTTTGAATAAGCATCCTAACGGGAAAGAGGGTGTGTGTCATTCACTGGGTGAACATCCTAACGGGAATGAGGATGTGCACGAGGTGGAACACCTTAACGGGAATGAGGGTGGAACACCCTAACGGGAATGAAGGTGTGCACTAGGTGGAACACCCTAACGGGAATGAAGGTGTGCACTAGGTGGAACATCCTAACGGGAATGAGGGTATTCCCCGATGCAAATAAAGGATGGTGGCAGGAGTGGTAGTGGCCACGTTACGTAAAGACATGGTGACGGGATTAGAGAGGTTATGTTCAAATAAAGTGGTAGATTTCATGAGAGTGAGGGAAGAGGATGACAGGGTATGCTTGAGGATGATTTGTGATGTTAGATGTGTTGATTATCTGTGACAATTGCTGCATTATATACTATGATTCTTTTCCATTTTTATGATAGAAATGTTTCTTATCCCCTGTACGCTTTATGTATGTTGTATTTTGTTTTATTTTGGAATTGGACTAGAAGACCTGGTGGACAAACTTAATGATGAGGAATTGGACGAGACTCCCTATGAGCCGGATGTCGGAGGTCGAGTCGTGACCCATGGTGATTAAGGTCGAGGTAGTATATGGCCAGTGCGTCTTGTGATTACTGTATCTATTTATCTCCTAAGTCTTTATCACGACTGGAGTTTGTGTATTTATTTTTTCGCTCCTGGCAGTTGATGTAAGACCAGATATCAATTATGGTTGGATAAAGTTTTGAAGTTATAAACTGTCTATCAAGTGTTTTTCCGACGTCATACAAATCTCCGATTTTTAAAGGGGATATTTCAAAAATGAATTATGAAAATCTCTAACGCCAAACGTGCGATTAAGGAATTAATTAATAAGGTTTTAAGCTAATAAAACACTGGGGCACAACGGGGTGTCTCACTCTGATACATACCTCTGTTAGTTTTTCCACTACACGGTGGAACTAAGCAGGTAAAAAGGTGTCGACTTCGCCAACCTACTCATAATAATTTGGAAAGAGATTTTCAAGACATGAAATTTCTTGATTTCACTTTCACAAGATAGCACAAAGAGTAATTTGACCAATGTAAAAGATACAAGTGCCCAATATGTAAAAAGATTCTTCAATAGGTTCGTAAGTGTAAAAATGCATAGCTAATACATGTTTACAAACATGACTCTAATAAAGTTTCTTCCTTCACAAGAACTTCCATCGTGTTAGGAAATCAAAAGATGAGCAATTCCTAACTTCAAGAGGATTCCAATTTGTACCATAAATTTTCAAAATGACGGTTTAAAAGGAAACAGTCAAGCCAAAATTCAGACTGGGTCACAATTACTAAAAGTAAAAGTGACTAGACTAAGTTCCATCAGGAAACTTCTATCATCAAGAAACCATCTGTGTTACACAACTCAAGAAATACTCATAACATATTTTCAAAGAAGTATGAAAATATCCAGACTATCAAAACCAATGGATAAGTTAGGATAGGCTTTTAAATCAATGTCAGAAAAATGAATTTGGCCCGTACAAAACGTATTGCTATGCTTGTCCAATACAACCATAGTAATTTGAAACGTAATTTGTCAATGAGACAATCACCTAAGGTTGAAGATTCAAATCTATTCGCCTTGGTTTTCCCACAAGCACAAAGGTCTTTTATGACGCGCTTGGTATGATCACCCTAAATCGACACGATTTCTGATAACTTGGTCAATCTCTCAGGCACACGAACAGTTGATCTTTGGAATAGACAACAACTCCTTGCGAGTGATCTATAACACTTGATACAGAGGTCTCTCATGCTCCTCGTGACTCTTAGAGTAAATGAGACCATCGTCGATGAAGAAGATGACTAACTTATCGAGAAACGGACGAAAATTCCATTTCTTGAAGTCTAACCCGGCTAACATGGTAGGCTATATCCTATACAAAGCGGTTGAGATATGGCTAAATCTAGAAACTAGATCAATCAGAAACTCAATATCCTCCGTCCGTACAAACTTGGAACATTCTCAGAAAATTTTCCATGACAGGTACCTTATTCAAATATCTGACACAATTTCCAAAGGAACGAATGAACATGTCAATATGAACATAAGTACCCTTTACAAAACATGAGTTCTCACAAGGTCTAAACCCAATCAAAACTCACCAAAACATACGTGCTTGTGTGTCAACACATATTGTTTCAACTAAGAAACAATTAAAACAAGGTTCAACCAGAGATCATACAACAAAAACATAACAGACCTATTTCCCAAGGTTTCCCGAAAGACTCGACCCGTTCTGATACCACTAATGTGACACCCAATTTTTCGGGTATCACATTTAAGTAACTTGTTGCGGTAATACACTCAATAAAATGTTACTAGTTACTTTCGGAAAATATAATTTTCTAGTTACTTATCCTTTTCAAAATCGGTGATAAAATTTTTCGTTTTCTTTTACTCCACATACAATCCAACACATTGTTAACATAATCTACAACTATATAACATATATAGGTATCATAAGAGATTTACACTTAGACATTCACATAACATGTCATCTCCCAAAGTCATAACATAAGAAAATAAAGATGTAATTGTAACGTAGCGGTAATCTGGAATCACAACTCAAAAGAATGAGTTTCAATAGCCAAACATCCAGACTAACCAAGTACCACTACTTTATAAGACACCAAAAGTCCTATAGCTGGTCACTCTACAAGCCAGTTATTGGAAATACCCTCATGACATTCCCACTAATGAATATTTCTTCAAGCATCTAGAAGTGAAGTCCTCGAATGACTCAGTGAATTCCTTTGCTTCATCCGTACTAGTGTACGAAAGTATTACCTTAGTCTAGAATAAACCTGATATATTTGTAAGGGTGAGTTTCCAATATATGAGTTTTGATAAGACAACCCCATGCACGACACACAAATAACATATACCATATATTCACAACATACAAAAAATTTTCAAAACAGTAGGATAATTTAATTCAAAGGGTTTCATACCCGATAGTCATCATCATTTTATAAAAATGAATGACACTTCAATATTCAGGTTCTATTTTAATACCTAATCTCCGGAGATCCCAACTTCTTTCAAATGAGCTGATCAAGCTCAAAAACACGTTCATCTCAACCTCATGTGACCATTGCTCAAACAGCTATTGCAACTGTTCACATGACTCCTCTGTGACAACCACTCAAATAGCTATTGCAGTTGTACACAGATTACATTGTCGGATAATCTACCTCAACCTCATGTGACCATTGCTCAAACAACTATTGCAATTGTTCATACGATCCCTCTGTGACAACCACTCAAACAGCTATTGCAGTTGTACACGGATACATAACCACTCAAACAGCTATTGCAGTTGTGTACAGAGTCACTTGTGCAATAACCACTCAAACAGCTATTGCAGCCATGCACAAGTATTATCCGACCTCATATGATAGCCACTTAAACAGCTATTGTAGCTTAATCATATGGCCCCTTGTGACAACTATACAACTATTGTTGTAGTCATACACATGATAACTCATTGGTCCACACAGAACCCTAATGATCAAATGGAAACATAGTCCATAACAGATACATTGATCCACTCAGGACTCAATGATCATAACACAAGACACGTCTGCTAGCTATGCATGAGAAAAACTTTTATTCTCGTTTTGTTTTATTTGTTGTAATAATCTTTCCTTGTCGAAGTACAAAGCTAACAACCATGCTTAATTTTTTTTATCAAGACTTTTCACTTAAACAAACACAGGACACACGGTCCAAATGTTTTAAACTCAACACAGGACACACAGTCCGAGTGCTCAATTGCAAAGCCCTAAACTGATGCACCAGTATTAGGCTCGCGGATATGGAACTCACAATTTCCACATCAACTTAGGACACACAGTCCACAAAATCATTGCAGGACACACAGTCTAATGACACAGATCCCTGATCTACGTGTCCACAAAACACTAGAACCCTGACATCTCGGTTCCTAGGTTCATTTATCTGCTTGTAAAACATTTTGCTCAGTGAAAATCAAATACAAAACAAAAGCTCCGAAAACTTATCCAAGTTTAACGGAATATTTTCACTGAATAAAATTCTCTTACAGAAATCATTTTTCTGTTAAAACGTTGATAAAACCTGAAAATCATTGATAAATTCCTTTTATCTCTAATTATTTCATTTTTGAAAATAAGTTTCAATAAAAGTTAACTTCCAAAAAGTATTTACTAATTCAACTCATAAATTCATAATAATAAAATAATTATTTTTCTCAAAATAAATCAATGAAATTCTGTGTATTACTTAAATAATTTCTGTCGGTTGTAATTGTTCTGACTGTTATATAACATTATTTTCGGAACTTACTTACTTTAAATAACATTTTATAATAAAATTGAATTTATTTTGTAACAATTAGAGCCTGTGAAAAATTTCACAGTTTCGCCCTTACTGTCGCTTATTGACACAGTTTCCACAAAATATTATTAAAATAATAATTTTTTTCACTTTTCTCAAAATTTTCCAAATTAATCACTTTGATTAATTATCCAAGCTTATTAAGCTTTTATCCTTAAATTAATTTTAAACTTGACCAATGTCAGGTTTCTCAGTCCAACACTCAACAGCAGATAAAATTTCAATCACAGAATAGCATGACATATATCAATTCATGACATGCATCACAATTATAATATAACCAAATAATTATAATCATGTAAATCCACATATCACATAAACTCAATTACTCGGGTAAGTATTAAATCAATCCAGCAATTAACAGCAAACAATGTAATATCATAAAATATTTTCTGCAGAAAATTAACAAATGACTCCAACAATAAGCATGCGATTATCTTAAACTCCCCAGGCTTACTCCCTTTACCTTTTGAAGATTCGAACTAGCAGATTCAAGTAATCTCCCTATCCCGATCCGATTCTCCTCCGTCAGCTTAAGTCAAGCTAACTTGAACGATTTCTTCAAACGAATTGCAACCAAAATAAATCAAATCAAACAACAACGTACTTGGATCATGAAGGTTAGGTTTCGGCCTCAACAAATTTTGTAGTTTAGGAAAGTTGAAAATTTGTTAACTTAGGGATTTATGATGCATAAGTAACTTAAACATGAATAAGTACTTAAACCAAAATCATGAACTAAGAACATGGAATAAAACTCATCTAGTTCCAAGAACTAGGGTTTCGGTTTTTCTCAAGATCATAGGCTAGAGGTTTTAAAATTTTCTCAACTCTTGGATTTAATCAACATACAAAACCTAGAGTTGGATTCAAGTGTTACAAAACAACATTTGAATGAAAAATCCATCCAATATTCATAGCTAGGGTTTCGGCCTTTATGAAACAAATAGGTTAGGGTTTTATTTTTGATCTTCTACTTACATACAATAACTATCAAGGTACTAAGAGATTGAATCATGAATCAAGACATGAAAATGAAACAAAACCCATGAACTCCACTTTTTCATGGATTCGACCCAGCTCAGAAAATTGGGAAGGAAATTTCTCATGATCATATGCTTCTATATGATGAAAATAGAGATGATTATGAGATAATAGCAATTTGTTTTATGTCAAAATAATTTTTCTAGAATTAGTTATGGATTTTTGAAGTTAGCTTCTTGAACTTTGAATGAAATGAAGAACTTGATGAACACAAGCATAAATCCATAAAAGTTGTGAAGAGAAAGGCTTTAAATGATAAGATGAAGAGTTGTTACCTCTTGACGATCAAAGAAAATGATGATTTGGATGATGTTCTTCCCAAAATCACCTTGATGTTCTAAGTGTTCTTGAGAAGTCTAGAGAAAAAGATGAAGGTGATGAGAATTTAGAGCAGTTTCAGTAATTTGGACATATCTCTCAATATACTTGTCCATTATTGATTATATTTATGTCGTTGGAAAGAAAAGAGAAAGAGGAACAACTTTTATGTAGAAAGTTTTTCGAGATTCATAACAGAAAATGGTCAGAATCTCTGTGCAAAATCTGATAGGATCGTCATAAATGCGTCATTATGGCCATTATGACTCAGATAGGATCGTCATAAATGCCTGTCACATCAGTCACCTCAGCTCCGTTGCTGACTCCCTGATTCGTCTGATGTCGGTTTTCCTGGAGATATCTCGACGTTTTCGCCCGCAGCAAATATAATATTTTAATTTTACGCTAAATTTTTCAAAACTTCCAGTATCGTAGCAAATACGATAAAAACACTTTTCATCTCGTTAACGAATTTAAATTAGGCTTTCTGACTAGTAAACTTTTGCTGTCAGTGAAACACAAAAAAAAAGGCTGATCGGTTTCCGTCTGAATTTTCAACCAAAAACTTCCCCGAAACCCTATGAAAATAAGTATAACATGGAAATGACCTTGGTTTATCCAAAATCATTTTCTAAGTCTCGAATAAAAATATATATGTTTATATATTTATTATCGATATTAAAGAAAATGAAAATCGGGGTGTTATAGAAACAACGAACAAGTGAATGATAAAAAACAAAATAGTCTTCCCTTCCCCTTTTAAGTTTTTGATACACTAAGATGAGAGAGTAAAAATAAAAGAAGGGTTCAGACTTCTTTAGTTCATTCTTAGTGATTGTGCGTGAAACATAAGATAGGAGGGATAAAGATAAAAGAAGATTTTTATTATATTGGGGCCAGTCAGGTAACCCGAAGGTCAACCCGAACCATTTTTTACCAAAAAAAAATCAATTGAAACGTATTGAAAAGCAGATGATTGTAGTGATAGTAAACTGTGTTTTCAGGCAAAATTTTGAATCTTGGAGTTGTCATTGAAGGAGTATTACCTAACCATGAGTTCGAGAATTAGTCTCGCAGTCAATTTTGACTGTAGGAATATCCTCTCAAAGACCGGAAAAAAAAAAAAAAACGGAACTTATAGTTTGTGTGTGTTTTTGTCTGTGTTAATCTCATCCTCATACAATGCCCAATTAGACAGGAGTGTTTTAAGTAGAGTTTAATGGGAAAACACGAGCAATGCATGAGGTTGAAGCACCCCGTGTACAAACTTGAGAAGATTCAGGTCACTTTTTTTAAGTTAATATTTTTGGATTGTGATGCTTCTACACAAGTCTAATACTACATAAAATACAAAAATATTAGAAATTAAACTTGGAGAGACTAAATTGATAGTAAAATTAATATAAGAAATCAATAAAATACTACATAAAAAAATTTGAGTTTAATATTAATTTTTTTTACTGGAATTTTGACTTTAATATTGATACACTATTAATTAATTATTAAAAAAATCATGTGAGTTTTAAAATAATTACTATAAGAGCTAAGTATTTTAACGAAATAATAATTTGTGGTTAATTTATAGTGTAAAAAATATTTGTCAAGTTCTAAAAGTTTTTCTATTGGGACTCAAGAATACTTGGATGAGATGACACGGATCTCTTTCAGCTTAATCAGAGGTCTCAAGTTCGAATCCTAACCCTGGGAATACAGTAGTGTTAAAACTCTTAAGGGAGAGCTTTGACGTCCTTATGATCCTACCCGGCTCGAGGGATTAGTCTCCGCAGTTATGCTCGGAGGATATCCTGGAAAACAAAAAAAAAAAAAGGTTTTTCTATTGAGAACGTAATATGGATTTTTCTCTTTTCCCCACTCATGATTTTGGTCATCTTCCTTCATCAACTTGAACATTGGCCCAGGAATGGTAGCCAGCCCATAATAAATTACACTAAAATCTCAATACAATTGATGCGATCCGTTGACCCAAAAACAATAACGACAATCCGATATACCCTTGAGAGGCCCATAACAACAACTGACGGATCAGTAATGATCGATGCAACAAAAATGTAAATTGAGTGCCCATCTGGAACCACAAAAATAAAAGAAATATATTACCTATCGGACACTTTTCTGGAACTTATTTGAGACACACTTGAAATCTCATCTAACCCACTTCAAAAATAAATAAATAAATAAATTATTGCTTCTAGCTTTTTGTAAAAGTTTAATTAGTTTGTTAGTTATCATAATTCAACCCATTTTTTTAAGTTAATTTATATGGTTCTGCTTTAAAAAAGCATTATTGTTTAAAAATTTTTAAATTAAACCATCAGAGATTTAAATTATCAAAATTTACGGATTATATTATAAAATGATAGTACAAGGTTTCAAGAAGCAAAATTTTATAGTTAGTGAATTCATTTTTTATAAGAAGTACTTTATTTGAAATTTTTTTGGTGAACGAGAGAAGGAAAATCAAACTACAACAAAATAAAAGGAACCCTTTGGGCTCGGGTCTGCTTTTAGCAGCGACTGAATACCCGAGGGTGGGTTACACAAAAAATATTTAATTGAGAATATTCTTAATCCAAACGTGAAAATAATATTTTTTGAGGTAATTATTTTAGAAGTTATGTGAGACAAGCTTTTCTCTCAACGTAATTTGGCTAGGCGAGGAACATGCTATATATAAAGGGTCCACGATGTGCGCATTAGCTCCTTTAGGGTTCGTGAGATATAAAGGTTCCACTAAAGCAAGTACATGAAGAATTGGAGAAAAATTGAAAAATGTAAAAGTGAGTTGTTTTTGAAAAGCTTGCATTGGGCATAGGTTCACCAGCGACCGGTAAGGGAAAAAAATTGAGTTACGTGTAGAACCCATCGCCAAGTACAACCTACTCATCACTGTACATTAAAGTCACGGTTTTTGTTAAGCCTTAGGGCCTTTTTCGAGTTGGGAGAAGAAGAGAGGGGAGCGTTTGAATATGAAGGTAGGGGAAAAGGAGGATAGCCCTCCAAAATCCTTCAAAATTCTCCTCCAATTCATTTTTTAACAAAAAAACCAAAATATCCCAATTTGAAGGAACTAAAAGAATTAAGTAAAGGAGGGTTTTGGAGGATTATATTTCTTTCCCAATCCCTTTCCCCCTCTCTTCATCTCCTAACACACAAACAGACCCTTAGGGGATGTCATGACTCGAATTTCCCCTTTGCAGCATCATAAGCATACATAAATCTGTCTCATTCAAAGTAAAAGATTACATTCATTGCTTACATAATAATACATCAGATGGACTAACAACACAAAGAATTATAAAGTCCTTCATAAATAAATAAAAAGACCAAGGGTACAACCCTTCAAGCTATCCACATGGCATCCAAGGCTTCTGGCTATAACCAACAAGAAGGTATTGATTATACTGAAACATTTGCACCTGTAGCTAGAATAGAAGCTATACGCATCTTAATGTCATACGCTGCTCGACACCAAATCACTCTTTCAAATGGATGTAAAAAGTGCTTTCCTAAATGGTATAATTGAAGAAGGAGTGTATGTTAAACAACCTCATAGTTTTGAGGATACTGATAAACCAGATCATGTTTTCAAACTTAAAAAGGCATTATATGGTTTGAAAAAAACACCTAAAGCATGGTATGATAGACTTAGTTCTTTTCTCATGCAAAATGGTTTTACTAGAGGACAAGTAGATACTACCTTGTTTAAGAAAAGCTCTAAAGAGAACTTTATTATAGTCCAAATATATGTTGATGATATTATTTTTGGAGCAACTAATGAAAAGCTATACAAGGAATTTTCAAAGCAAATGCAAGCTGAATTTGAGATGAGCATGATGAGAGAATTGAAGTTCTTCCTTGGATTACAAATCAAGCAGACAAGTGATGGAATTTATATCCATCAACAAAAGTATACCAAGGAGATACTCAAGAAGTACAAAATGGAAAATACCAAGCTCATGAAAACTCCCATGCAACGCAATGCAAAACTAAGCAAAGATGATGAAGGTAAAAATGTAGACCAAACTGTCTACAGATGTATGATTGGATCTCTACTGTACTTAACTTCAAGCAGACCTGACATTCAATTTAGTGTGTGTATGTGTGCTAGATTCCAATCTGACCCTAGAGGATCTCATCCTAAGGCTGTTAAAATAATATTTAGATATTTGCTTGGAACTACTAATCTTGGTTTGCTATATCTAAGATCAAAAGAATACAGATTAGTGGGATTTTGTGATGCTGATTTTGCTGGAGACAGAATAGAAAGAAAAAGCACTAGTGGAGGATGTCACTTCATTGGAGCAAGCTTAGTCTCATGGTCAAGAAAAAGGCAAACAATAATTTCCTTGTCTAATGCTGAAGCAGAATACATCTCAGCTGCTAGCTGCTGCTTTCAACTCTTATGGGTAAAACATCAACTTGAGGATTACTCTATTTATGAGCATAACATATCTGTATGGTGTCCCAGTGCTATATGCTTAACTAAAAATCCAATTCAGCATTCTAAGGCAAAGCATATTGAGATTAAACATCATTTTATTAAGGATTATGTTTAGAAAGATATCTTTGATATTAAGTTTGTTAAAACTAAAAATCAATGAGCTGATATTTTCACTAAACCCTTAGCAGAAGAAAGGTTTTTATTTATTAGAGATAATCTAAACATGCATTGTATTGTTGAATGACATGTCCGTTTGTTAACTTGTCTGTGCTATATCACCTGTCTATGCTTACCTGTCTGACTCTGCTGAGTCACTATGCTAGAACTCAACAATTTTGTGATATGGTTATTAAGTATTTAATGCCATTCCTTTATCTGAAGCTAATCATGTGCACAACAGTTTTTAAATCTTGAGACGATGTTTTCTCGTGCCGTTTTGAATTTCATTTTTCTCTCTCCTGCCTTTATGAGTATAAAGGCAAAGGATCGAAAAGGTAAAACCTTTAAGCTTTCAAATATCCAAAATCTCTCTATCTTTGTATTCACATCTCTCAAACCCTTCTCTCTCTCGAAACCCTATAACCTTTTTCTCTCAAAAATGGCATCATCCAAGCATCTCTCTACAAAAGAAATAGCTGGCCAATACAATATGAAAGTTGCTGAGGTATAAAAGATAATTCCTAGAAAGACTGTTGATCTTCTACAGATGAAGAAGTTTGGTATGGATGTCACTGAGGAGTTGGAATACTCCAAGTGGACTCCCTTCTTTGATATCAAGGAGTTGGTCCATCCCAAGCTTGTCCAAGCCTTCTGGAGAAATGTTGTGGTCATCACCAACAAGATTGATGGAACTAAGAGCTTTAGGGCTCAAACGGGGGATAAAACCCTTCACTTCCCCATCAGCTCTCTGGAGTTGGTTACAAAGTGTCCGAGGATCGGAGCTGCCTTCACGCTAGACTGGGAAGATGAAGTTGGAGTTGAAAATCTCAACATCGCCATCTATGGCGTCCCCAACCCTAAAAATCCTAAACCAGTCAACATGGTGGTCAAATGCAGAATCTTGTACAAATTGCTGTTGGAATGCGTGATGCCAAGGAAAGGCTCACAAGACAGTGTGAACAAGATGGACATATTCGCTCTGTACCACTTGATCCACAAGATCAAGGTGGACATCAATGATCTCATCTACATGTACCTTGAGACTTTAATCAAGAGGACCAACATGCAGACCTATCCCTATGGGATGCTGTTAACAAGGGTCTTCAGGAACAAGCTGTTTGTTCCTAGTGATGATCACTTTGTGGATATGTCACTTCCCATAGACAGGAAGATATTGTACGTCTATGATGAATATAAAGGGAATCCCTATGGCTGATGAGGATGAGGACAAGAATTCCACTTATGAATTAGAGGTCCCTATCTCTGAAAGGCTCTTCAAGTCGTCTGGAAAGGTGGTCAGACAAGACCAGAGACCTGAGTTGCAACAACCTTCAATCTCTGAAGAAACTGCTGAAACAGTTGAGCCACTAAGGTTCAAGCTGAAGAATATAACAGCCCGATTTTAATTATGTTGTTCAACCGGTTAAAATAAAATTAATTATATTTTAACTTGAGAGTTAGAAAGTGTTTTTGATTAAAATAAAATCATATTCATAGTCTACTTTATGGTAAATGATTACGGTAAAATTTTCGGTTGAAAATTCAGACGAAAGTCGATCTGCGTTTTCACTGTTGGTACAAGTTTATTGAGTAGAAAACCTAATTTTGAAGCGTGAACGAAACAGTTAGTGTTTTTGTGATTTTTTGTTTCATATTGGAAATTTTCAAAAATTCGAGTTCGGAAATAAAATAAAATATTTATTCCGGGCGAAATACGATCGGAAACTTGAACCGGATACGTAATGGAGCAGAGTAGGGAGCACAAAAGTGATGAGGTGACATATGAGAGTGAGGTGACTTACTAGCGGGATGGCCTAAGCCACATCCTAAAAGGTGGTCATGATGACACTTTTCAAATTATATCATATTATATTCTAAAAACATATTTTTCTTTCTCTTCTCGAACCAAACAAGGCACAATATCAAAACTTGCTCTCCAAGATCATTCCTCTCTCCTCAATTTCGTGCCACTCTCTCCCTTCTCTATATATACACCTCTCATTTTCACGTCATCATCTTCCTTCTTCAAAACTCCATTAAACCTTCATCTTCTTCCTTTCTTCTAAAAGTTCAAGCTCTTAAAACTTTAGTTTTTATTCATCTTTTCTACCTAAGTTCTTCATTAAAGTTCTTCCTTACACTAAGGGTAATACTCTCATATGAATCTTTTTGCAAGTTTCATATTTTATTTCTTAGTTTACTTTATGTGTTATTTATATGCTTTAAACTTCTAAAACCTCTCTAAAATGGTAGAAAACTTCTTTTGAGTTGAAACCACTTTCTATAGTCTTGTATTAACTTATATTTTCACATACTAAGAGGTTGTGTAAAACAAAAATCTCTACCTATCTCTTCCAATAAAGGCCGAATGCTTGCATTTGTGACCTATGAAGTTTTTGTTTCAACTTTTGGAATATGATCATGTGTTTGAGTTTCTAACTATCCATTGATCTTAAATCTATAAATCTTGGAAGTTTTGATAGCTTGTTCCTATGATGGCTAAAAATTTGAATAAGTAAGCCTAGGATACTATGTTTCAACTTTCCAAGTATGATCATGGATTTAGAACTCTTAATACCTTGTGATTCTAAACCTAAGAGTTATTGTTAAACAAAGAACATTTTCCTCATCATCCTATGATGGCCGAAACTTAGTGTTTAGGTGCTAGGATGTTTGAGTTTTTATTTTTCCAAAATTATCATGGACTTAAGCTCCATAAGATATTCGGATGCTAAGTCTAAGAGATTGGAAAGTATAAGGATTTCTAACTTGTTTATTCTATGTTATTAAAGCTAGGATGTATTACTTTCATTTTTCCAAGATGATCATGGACTTGAGCTCCATAAGATATTTGGATGCTAAGTCTAAGAGATTGGAATGTTTAAGTTTCCATTGTTTTCTAAAATGATCATGGACTTGAGCTCCATAAGATATTTGAATGCTAAGCCTAAGAGATTGGAATGTTTAAGTTTCCATTGTTTTCCAAAATGATCATGGACTTGAGCTCCATAAGATATTTGGATGCTAAGTCTAAGAGATTGGAAAGTTTAAAGATTTCTAACCTATAAATCCTCTGTAGTCGCTCAACCTCGGCGGGGTCCAGCTGAGAAGGATCTGAGGCACCAGAGCAGGAGGCAGCCTCAGATGCTACCTGACTAAACCTGGCGTTGTACTCCGCCTGCGATCAATACATTACAATCAATATGCATTAAACTATATATATATATATATATATATAATAATAATAATTACCAATAGTTTAAATATAAAAAAGGATTTTACCTCACCACTGTTTGCCTCGACCTCTCTTCAACAAACTCGTCGGTGTCCGAGCGAATATGTGTCTGCTCAAAGACTGTAGGGACATCAACGGACCGTGCTAGCTCTCCTGCCTGCAACCGACACACCAATAAAATCAATTAGTTATAAAACAAATTTTTAATAAAAATATACAGTTTATAAATAATGTTATTTATATATGCATACCATGTAAATGACATGCTGCATATGGCTAATAGAACCACCAGTGTGTATGCTCCCACCCTTCTCGGAAGCCCGATTTCTCTTCGCCTGTTCACACTTCAGCTTGTAAGTCGGAGTGTCCCAGTACGCACACAGTTGGGCCCAAATGTTGGGCCCGATGTAATCCGGACGTATCTGGCTCTCCCTACGCTCCCGGAGCATGTCCCTCAGTCGAGCAGCTGCTCAGTCGTCAAAGATAGCACGTATCTCTGAGGTATGCTCCGGTAACCAGCGCACAAGCTCCTGTTAACAAAGAAAAAAATATTAATAACATTATACAAAAGAATATATAAAATAAAAGGAAAATTACATGAATTAATAAACAAGAACTTACCCCGAATCGCCTGAAGATACGATCCAGATCCTCCCCGGGGATCCCCCCCATGATCGCCAGAAGCGACGATACTGCGTCTTGATGGCGAAGGTAACGTGCTTCGATCCCACTTTCGATGGGATGAAGCTGAAAATGTCATAATTTAATTAAATTAGCAATATGACATCCAACAAATATATGCTTATTAAATAGTAATTATTTTTAAACAACATTAAATTAAATTAAACTTACGATCCAGAAACAGGACGGATCCATGGTGATCCTCAGGTGCAGGAACCCTGGCCCACTCAGGCAAGTCCTCAGCCGTGGCCGACTGCTGCAGACGATGATGATGGTATGGTCGTGTCGTGACCGTATGTGGCCCCAGATGATGAGGATGGAATGGTCGTGTTCGACTGTGGCATCATCCCAGGAGTCGACATAAATGATAATCCTGCTGGGTGTGTGGCCGACACAGTCGATGATGATGGTGGTGCTGGGTGTGGGTGTGGTGTGGGTCCAGTATGGGGTGGCGAGTAGCCAGCTAGTGCGCGTCGTGGCGAAAAGCGAATGGAGGTCTGAACATGGGTGGAGGGCGGGGTAGTGTAGGTATGGGATGATGTACTATGGATCGGTGAGGGTATAGAATGGGTGGGGGATGGTGTAGAATGGGTGGGGGAGGCTCCTGTAGGTGGTGATAGGGTAGGTGCGGTAGGGATGGGGGTGGGTGTGGAGGGACCTCCAGGAATGCGAGCAAGCACCTGGGACTTCACGGTATATCGTCCCCGCTTAGCCTTCCCCTTCCCCTTATCACCTCTAGGCGGTGGGGGGCGGGGCGGTTGTCCTCCTGATGCTGACATATATATTTTTATAGCACAATTACAAATCAGTGTAAAAACAATAAGTAATCGACATTTAACAGTCTAATCCAAGCAACTATTTTTTATAGAACAATAGTTGTCAATTCTTATACTGTATTTCATAATCAAATATTTAAAATACAATAAAAATAACATAATAGTAAACTTCCTATTCAGACTCGGTATCGTCATCTGATTGTAAGTCTGACTCTTCTTCTTCTTGCATTGAGTCATCACTTTGGATTTCTTCTTCTGATGATGCATGCATGGATGCCTGATTACCAATGACCACTTCTTCCCCTTCATTTGCAGATCCCAACATGCCAGTAATACGCTCGACCTTAATTTGCTCATTGACATGTGACGATTCATCCGCCTGGAATGGCGTCTCATCCTCTGCATCATCAATTTCTATGCGACCCCTAGGCTTGGTAGTGACTGCAACACACCAACCTCGTTTGTTTGTTCTCATTGCTGGATAAGGAACATAATAAACTTGTTTTGCATTCCGAGCAATTATAAACGGATCAAATTGTTGATATCTTGATATCTTCTATCCATGCGAATGTCCACAGTTCCATACTTGGGATCCACTTTTGTTCCTGTCCTCGATAGATCAAACCAGTTACAATAAAATAAGACTACTTTTTTAGGATAAGTAGTAGTATTGTATTGTAACTCGTATGTGTTTTATGACCCCATAAAAATCACTGGTACCTTCACCCTGTACGACAACCCCGCTATTAATTCTCTTTTTGCCCATGTTCCACTCATTTGTGTGGAATTTGTACCCATTAACAAAGTATGTATGCCATGATCTAACACAGCTATAGGGCTCATACGCTAAATCTCTCAAGTGTTGATTAGTCAGGCTTAACGATTGTTGATACACCTACGAATAGGTAAGTCATATTAAATAATTAATTTTTTCAAGAGGCAAAATTAAGCTTAATATAGTGTTTGCACCGTCATATTACACTTACTTGTTGCTTGAACCATTCAGGAAAATCTGCATGTGTACGAGCAGAACCATCATGGTCACTTAATTGATTAATTTGAAGGAACACGCTAACAAATAAAATGTGTACTATGTGTTAAAGGAGAAATTATAATAACATGTGATACATTATTTCAAAAATAGGTCGTTAAGGCTTACTCATGGTAAGGTTTCACCTCTATGCAATTTATCAAGACATGAACATGGGGCCGATGCATACTCCTCATCAATTAACCAGTAAGTAAGCTCCTTGCCAGCATGACGACCAGGAAGGTTAAATACGGATAGCATATAAGGATACCCTGCATTATCAGCATCTACCTCGTTCCTAACATGTCTTGGTGCCAACATAAAGTTATTGAAATAGTGGGAACAGAAATAGGCTGTCTCACGGTGTAAGTAAGACGCACAGATTGATCCTTCCACCCTAGCCTTATTTTTAAATGATCGTTTAGAGTCGCCCATGAATCTAAGTAATAAAAAACATCGTTGACAATGCATTATTCAATGGTCTCTAATTATTTAAATGTCAAAATATAATAAAATTACCTTTCAAACGGATACATCCACCTATATTGTACTGGTCCACCAAGCCTCGCTTCATATGCAAGATGGACAGGGAGATATTCCATTGAGTCAAAAATTCCTGGGGGAAAAACCCTCTTCATCTTGCACAGAATTATTGGAATGTTTTCTTCCATCTTCGTCATACCATCCGCTATTAAAGTTGCAGAGCATATATCCTTAAAGAAATGACTGATTTCTGTATGCGGGTTCGAAACATGCTGGGGCAGCGAGCCGAAAGCAATAGGAAGCAAACACTCCATGAATACATGACAATCATGACTTTTCATCCCATGAAGCCTCCCTGTTCTTACATCAGCGCATCGTGCCAAATTAGAGGAATAACCATCAGGGGTCCTAAGGTCTTTTAACCATCGACAAATTGACTTTGCTTCATCGGCGGTTAAAGTGTAACAAGCTTTTGGTTTGACCATTTTTCCATTAGGCTGTGGCTTCAGCTCCAAATCCTTTCGTCTACAGTACATAGCTATCTCCATCCGTGCCTTCTCATTATCCTTCGTCTTGACAGACACATTCATAACCGTGTTAAAAATGTTGCCAAAGAAATTCTTCTCAATATGCATCACATCAAGGCTATGTCTTCACAGATTATCCTTCCAGTACGGTAGTTCCAAAAAAATACTTTGTTTTGTCCAGTTATGCCATTCTCCATACCCAGGTAATTTTGACACACCTGCTTCAGTGACTTTAGGAAGATCTCTAACCCGACCCCATATTTGTTCAGGAGTCAACAAAGGCGGTGGACCTTCCTCTTTTGTCTGATTCTTTTTGAATACTCGGACGTTTCTTCGGAAGGGATGGTCGGGATATAAGAACCGACGATGAGAATCAAACCAGGAACTTTTGCCACCATATCTAAGAGTAAAAGCCTTTCCATGTTCCATGCAATACGGGCACGCCAATTTACCGTGGGTCCCCCAACCAGAGAGCATGCCATATGCAGGAAAATCATTGATAGTCCACATCAGTGATCCCCTCATCATAAAGCTTCGCTTCTTTGAAACGTCATAAGTCAACACACCATCCCACAACTTCTTCAGATCATCGATTAGAGGTTGCAAATATACATCTATACCAACCTTTGGATTAGATGGTCCCGGTATGAGACAAGTCAGAAACATATATAGTTTTGACATGCACATCTCGGGAGGAAGATTGTATGGTGTAACAATCACTGGCCAACATGAATATGGCGAGGCTGACGCTTGAATGTACGGGGTAAAACCATCTTAACACAGCCCAAGTCTCACATTGCGAGGATCTGTTGCAAAATCAGGATGAACCCGATCGAAGTGCTTCTAAGCTTCACCATCAGAAGGGTGGCGTATGATGCCCGGATTTCTTCTATTCTCATTATGCCACCTCATTTGTCCCGCAGTTTGCGTTGATGCAAACAGTCTCTATAACCTAGGAATTATTGGCAGATAGAACATTGCCTTCGCAGGAACTGGTTTCCTCTTACTATGCTCACTACTTTGAACGTGGTACCTGGGTGTCTGACAAAATTTACATTCTTCCAACGCACTGTCATTTGTGCCAGACTGACTACCATAATATAGCATGCACCCATTTGGACAACAATCAATCCTCTTAGCCCCCAAGCCTAGTTTCGACACCAACCGCTTCACATCATAATAACTTTTTGGCAACAACTCTTTGAAGGGTGTCACATCTTGAAGCATTTTACAAAAGAACTCCAAACACTGCTCTGGGACATTCCAATTGGACTTGCAAGCTAGAATCCTAACACAAATTGATAATTTTGAATCCGACGCCTCTTCAAACAATGGCTTATTTGTCTCTAACAATAGATTGTAGAATCTCTGTGCCGATTCATTAGGAGGCTCTTCCATGTCATCAGACTCATCCAACTCAAAATTATCATGTTGCCCAAGACAATCATTGACCATCATATGCATTGACTGGAGTTGTTCGACATATTCATCGTGGTAGCCACTGCCTGATGCACCCATTTCAAGATCGTCACCACTGACTTCATTCAAATCAATATCCGGCAACTCCTCACCATGATCAGTCCATATCCAATAATTAGGCTTGAACCCACGTCGGTATAGGTGTAACTTCACGTCAACATCACTCAAAACCGCCATATAGTTGCACTTTGTGCACGGACATCTAATCCCCCCTTCTTCGGCATAATCACAATGTTGTTTTGCTTTGGATATAAACTCCTCAACTCCAGCTACAAATGATTGTTTTGGAAGTCGTCTCCCAGACTCGTTCCTATCATACACCCAACTACGATTCGAGGGATAATATTCCATCCTTCTGCATTTTCAGATAAATTGAAGTATTTTTAAACATGATACTATAACCCCGAATTGCTCCCTTTCCTTAAAAGGTGTGGCCCTATCCCGTTCGAGGAAAAACTTTTTCACCACTGTATTATACTAGTTACTCATCACTTCTCATGTCTTATAGCTGACGAAATTTCGGCAGCATCTCCCATCGGTCTCCAAGTACACGACTTGACCGTGGTGAAATTCCACAATCAAGTATGGACCCGGAGAACAAAAGGAAATCCTTCGACCCGAAATTTAATCAACTATTTCACAAATGACAATCAACGAGTAACTAGTATATCAGTGGAGAAAAAGTTTCTTCCCAAACTGTCCAAATTAGACAATTCAAGATTCAATAAAATGAGCGATACCACGACCACGAGTACACATGCTCAATAACATTGAACCTTGAACGAGAAACTACGGTTTTTCTCAATTACGTATATGTACTCTAAGATAAAATAAAACTTTAAGTAACACAGATAATTTGCATAAAGTTTGATAATAATAGCAAACTGTATAACACATAATTAAGCAACCAGCATAAACATATATTTGTCCATAAAAAATCGAATAATCATTTGTCTAACATTTTATTAAATCATTTATTTTTTTAATTTAATTTAATTAACAAAACATTTTTTTTGAATTAGTTAATTAATTATGTTTGTATACTTGACTTTATAAATCTCAAATTTAAAAATATATTATTGGTATATTAGTTAATTAATTACTTGAAAGTAGTTATTAAGATATTATGTATTTTAATAATTTTTTATTCTTCTCACTCGTTACGTTGCTTGACTATATAAAGACATCCTATGATATCAAGTCTTTAAAATTATTATTAGTATATTAGCTAATCGTAGCTATTTGATCGTCTCACCTTTGATTAATATTTATTTAATACATAATTAATATTATCACAAAACTTAATTCAGGTAATTATGTTTGATACTCTCCCGCTCACTAACACCTAGACATCGATTCCATTCGCCATTGTAATACTTTGGATATTGGAAACCCTTATTCGATCATTTAATTTATTGCTTCAAATCAATTAAGTTGATGCACTGCGGTCATTATTCCTAAGTTATTTAATTAAATAAAAATCAATTAAATATCAAAATCATTATTCCTACAATTATTAATCTAATGTTATTGTTATGTAACTATTTAATTATTTACTTTTTTAATTTACATATTTAAGTTTATTTTCCTTACATAATATTAATTTTGTTTCGATAATTAGCTATTTTGGTACCAAAAAAAAATCTCTTTTTTTAATCACATTCGATGACACCCCGGCTTTGTAACATCCCTAACTGCTTTATGGATTAACGACTGTCCCCACAAACCAACACTGGTCTTTTCAGCGTGTTTTGTCCTCACTCACACGCTTCCTGGAAAACTTCCCAGGAGGTCACCCATCCCAGAATTGCTCCAGTTCAAGCACGCTTAACTGTGGAGTTCTCAAGTGATGGGCTACCGAAAAGAAGATGCATCTTGTTAGTATAGGTAGTACCAACCAATTCATATAAGCCTTCCTCAACTGTATAGTCCCATACCTACACAGTCTCAGGATCCCTCTCATTCGGGTGTGTAATCGGTTCATTCATGTATCCCTCCGCCTAAAAGCCTCCCAGGAGCCGCTCCTTGTCCGTGCCTTCTTGCACCGGCGACCACTCCCCGCCCTCGTCGGCACCCGGGTGTTACATGGCTTCATTTGCCCCATGACCAGCTATCATCACAATCCCAACTCCCTCGTAGCCTATGCAATTATATATATATATATATATATATATATATATATATATATATATATATATATATATATATATATATATATATATATATTGGTGAAGTGAAGTTTGGATGCAGTTATAGATTTTACCAAAGTTCTCATTGTGGTTATTTCCACACTAACATCGTACGTGGTTATTTCCATACTAATATTGTAGTTATTTCCAATTTAAAAGTTCTCATCCCTTAAAATTTTATCTTCAATTCGGAACAACAACTACAACAAACACATAAATGAATGGCAACCAAGCAGAACACAAAATAAAATTTCTAACACATTTCAATATTTAATTTAAACATGAACAACTTATCAAGGGTAAAGATCGATATCAAACACACAAAAAAATTAAATCAGAAAGAGAATAGCAAATGTCAAATTTAACAACAACAACAACAGAAGGTTAGATTCATACCTCAGTGCTGGTGGTGACAAGGAAGTTGGTGGCTGCCGGAGTAAGCTGGTGGCAGTGTCCCGAGAAAAAATAAATTAAAATTTCCACTACAATCAGAAATTTATAGAACAAAAAAAACATAACAACATGAACATATTAAATTTATACCAGTACAAGGAGGGTGGTGGTCGTGGTTCTGGTTCAAGGAGGGTGGTGGTGTGGAGGTTCTGTTGCAAGGAAGGAAAGAGTGGTGGTGCTGGTGGTGGGACGCGGTGGTGGCTGTGGCGGCTCGCTTAAGAGAAGATAGAGGTGGTGGTGGAGCGCGGTGGTGACGGTCCGGAAGAGAGAAGAAAGGAGAAGGGGAGAGAGGGGGGAGGAGAAGCAGAGAGAGACGAGAAAGGAGAAGGGAGGCACGGGGAGGCCGGAGGTGCGCGGGGTGGCGCACGGAGTGGTGGTGTTGAGGATCGGGGGGGGGGGGGGCACCGGAGTTCGCAGGGAGGAGAGGGGACAGAGAGCAGAGAGAGAAACAGGGAAATAAAAGTGAGGGGAAGGTTTTGGCGATGGTGGTTTAATATGAATTTACCGACGGAATACCGGCGGATAAAATCGTCGGTAATTAAAAAAATGTATTACCGACGAAAAAGTCCGCCGGTAATATGGTTATTGCTATTCCGACGGAAATTCCATCGGTAATTACGGACGACTTTTTCCATCGGTACCATTTGGTGCCATAAAAAATACCTTTCCCGCATTAGATACCGAGGGATTTACCGACGGAACATCCCACGGTAACATTACCGACGGACTTTCCATCGGTAATTGGTTAGACTTTTGGTATTCGTGTTTACCGACGGATATGTCCATCGGAAACTATCTCACTACCGATGGAACTGAAGTTCGTCGATAATATGTCGTCGGTAAGCCACCCTTTTCTTGTAGCGAATGCCTGCAGAAGCTCAAACTGCAAAAGTTAAAGCTTCTGCTGACCTGTATGGTGGATCTTAGACAGTTGTTCAACCGGAGGATGACATTATGTCTCCTTCCAAAGAGAAGTTGAAGATATCTGAAAATCAGATAACTACTTCAATCCATTCTCCTTCTCATCAAGGTACCCTCACCCCTTCTGTTTCTTCTCCATCCACTTTATTTGTTCAACCTTTATCAGTTGTCTCTCCTTGTCCCTCACCTATCTCCTCTCACAAAACTCAAACATCATCATATGATGTTGTGTCTGATGTATGTTAGTACACAGTTGTTCACAGGGACTCAACTCCCAAAGAACAAACTGGCATATCATCAAGTTTGTTTGTGTGTGATCTGCAATCTCTGATGATTGCAAGTGTTTCTCATCTAACTGTCATCCCTTCTCCTCCACCTCATATTCTTAACTCTTGTATGGAGATTTTCTTTTACCCCCCTATAGTCTTGTTCATTAGAACATTAACTGAGACTAACTATCCTGGTTCTGTTGTAATGTTACCCCATATATCTAGGTATTTCTTTTTGTTAGTAACTGGATCAAATTCTTTCTTTGGTCATATTGATTCACTGTTACCTGTCCCTCCCTCTGTCTTAGCCCAACAACCCCATCCCTCACCTGTACAAATAACCATTACCCAACTGTCTCTGTCCGAGAGACTTTCTTGTGTCTTTTCCTCTCCTGATACTGACTTTGTCAGAATCAGTCTTGTGTTCAAGTTTGTTTTTCTTCCATTCTACGCTCTCAGAACTCTTCGTGAACTTTTCTTCCCTCCTATCATCTCTCCCCTCTCTGTTTCTAAGGCACCTCCTGTATTAGCCCTGCCCTGGCACTCAGACCAGTCTGCTTTTTCAACCAGTCTGACTACAGAAGCCTCCACTTCTCAGACAGTGGACCTACAAGAATTCAATCTGCTTCGTGCTCATGTAGAAGAAGTAAGAAGACAGCTGGATGAAGAAAGACGAGTTAGGTTGCTCTTAGAGCAAATAGTTGCTACTTTGTTTTTGTTACTTAGTCAACCTAGGTAGTTTTGTTTCTCTGTTGTTGTACAAACTGCCTTGTATAACAGCTTATGATGAATAAAATAAGTTCTTTTCATATTTATTTAAGGTTTCTTTACTTTCCTGTTCACTCCCTTTTGTTGTTGACAAAAGGGGAAGAAAGTAGTATGTATGGAGATGATTTGCAATGTTTTGATAATGACATATGCTCTGATAAATTTGGAAGTAAGATAATTCAAATATATTTTTTTGTCTAAGTTAAACTGGAACTTATCGGTAACCTTACTGTCTGATCAACATCTTACTTAAGTGCATCGTCTGCTTAAGAAAATTTCAACCTGTCTGATATGCGTTATCTCTTATGTTGATATTTTGAGGTTCATTAAATCATCTCAATGTTTATCATCATCAAAAAGGGGGAGATTGTTAAGTCTCTGAAGTGTCTAATGTGCATTTCCCTAAGTTTTGATGTGATCTAAACATTGGTTAATGATTTAAGTAACCTTCATGTTGGTTGCTAACCTGTCTACCTAGTGTGCAGATCAAAACAGTAAGAATCATCTGTCTGCTCACGTAGATGACTACCTGTTTGGATAAGCAAAAGTCAATCTGTCTGTTCTCTTGTATTATTGACTTTCTTCAAGTGAAGCTTTCAACCCGTCTTCCCACAAGTTCCTACACTTGTCTGAAGTTCCTCGATGAAAAAACAAAGACCAAACAAGCTTTTGCAAGCTGTCCCATCGTAAAGAAGACTCGAAGCTTTCTATCTTACTTAGTCTCATGCTTATCAAGAAAAGTTAGAAGTCACTCTCACAAGCAACCTCCGAAATCAGAACTGAAGTCCAGTTAAAGAATACTTCTAAGATACTTTATTCCCTAGTACTTCTGGTTATTACACAAAAAGGGAAAAGTACTCAGCAAAGTACATAAAGCACTCTACACAACTCTGTTATGGCTAGTTCACGATGCACAAAACCATGATCCTTCATGTTAGAGTACAACCAACGTTCCCCAGAACGACTCTAATGCATTTAATGAAGTTATGTCTGAAGCCAACATTTAAAGGAATGTCTCTAACGGATCTTAAATGCTTGAAGGCTATAAATACAGAAGTCATTGAAGATGATAAAGGACACACATCATTAAAGCCATTACTCTGCGCATTTATTTCCTTTATTCTTTCTATCTGTATTCTTCAATTATTTGAAGTTATTGCACAATCTTTCCTAAGCTTACATTTAAACCACTTTCTGAGTGTTAGTGAAAGATCTGTCTGTCTGATTGTATTTATTACAAACAAACTTCTTAACCAAACCTGAGTGAGCCTGAAGAGACTAGGTGTGCAAAAAATACTTGTCTTTGAGCCTGAAGAGGCTAGGTGTGCAAACAATACTTGGAGTCTCAGAACTTTGATCGAGTTATAGTGGATAAAACTTGATGCTGCCAAGGACTGGATGTAGCTCTTTGTGTTGAAGAGTGAACCAGGATAAATAGTTGTGTTAATCTTTCTTCCCTTAAACTCTTTAGTTACTTTGAATATTATATCTGCTTTCTAACTAAGGGGTTAAAGTGTGAATATTAAATCCAATTTCAAATCGTATGCTTGTGTTTATTCTATTGAAATCTCATCAGACAGGTCACTTGTCTGTACTGTCCTTTCTACTCGTCTGAACTTAGCTTCTGTATGCGAAAAGTTTTCAACTTCGTCTTAAATTCTGATAAACACAATTCAACCCCCTTCTTGTGTTTATAGTTGTCTATTTCAACATTAAAGTGTAGACTACTCTTAACCATGATTTATTTTTTGGAGAAAACAAAAATAATTTTTTGGGGAAAAAATATGACGGGCCAGCCCGAACAAGCCCACAGCCCGCATATGGCTGGGCTTGGGCACCTATTTTACAGTCCATATTGATGTTAGACCTTTTTGGCCCTGCCCTATACAGCCCGAGCCCGCATCGGACTAGCCCACAGCTGGTCGGGTAGCCCGTTTTGCCACCTCTAATGGTGCCCTAATCTAAGGCAGGGAAAACCTCTAAACTCTTACAAAGGAATTTACATTTACCTTACCCTATGGAGACTAGAGGGCTTGAACCTACAACCTTACGGATACGAGATCCTCTCATGCTCCATCAAGCCAATCCTTGATTCTTAATTTTATTACTCGTATTTAATTTGACTTAATAAAAAAATTATTTTTATTCCTTTGGATCTGTAAAAATTGTTCATAAAGATAAAGTGCACACAAGAGACAACACAATCGTTTATTCAGAGTAAAGCAAAATGATTCACATTCAAACGAGTTAAAATCTATATAATAATAAGATTGAAGAGTTAGAATTACTATACATCTGATTTGGAGTATTATTCATATTTTAAAGAGTTTAATATTTTTTTAAGGTGAATTCTTTGGTACCTTGCATAATTTTAGAGTAACTTTTACCCTGTCTATGTGGTCCAATCAAGAGGCAACACCTCATTTAAATGATACATGTAAGATCCACATTGGATATGTTTCTCTTTTTATATAAACACCCAATTCAACTCTTATTTTTAACTTTTGGCCCAGAGTAATCTTATTACAAAAATAAAATTTTCTTTTTTATTTTCAGATTACCATTTTGCAAAATTAAAAAAAAAAAAATTAGAATTCACCATTTTGAGAGAAGACCGTTCCTCTACTCCCTCGTGGACCATGTGCAGAAATTCAAGAGCAGTGTTCCAGCCATAAGCAGTGTTCAGGGCTCGGTCAAATTCGAGCTTGATTGAGTTGTAAAAGGAACCCTCAGAGTGAGGAGACAATCGATCTTGTTGTTAGGATTATGAAGAGCGAGATCAGAAACCATGGATGAGTCAAAGTCAGGTGAGACGAGAACATCGACGACTTCGTCGTTGGCAGATTGCGTCATCGGAGAAGTCGTCGGAGATTGTTTGGAACGTGAAGGAGGGTTTCGATTTTTTGTTCCTCATTAATTGAGTTCATACAAATCCGATTCACGTGCATAAATACGAAGGTAAATCTGCGAGTGTGATTAGGTTCCTAGAGAGAGAGAAATTATGAAGAAGATGGTGCACAACGAGAGAGAGAGATAGAGAGAGCAAAACCTGACGGAAAGAAGAATTGGAAGAAGAAGAAGGGAGTGGTTGGTGGCGGCGAAATCTAAACGACGATTGGAAGTTAGAAGGTTAGGCTGACCTGCGAATGCACGAGAGTGAAGAAGACAATGCAATGGCTCTGGAAAGAAAAAGTTAATGTATTTGAACTCAACGAAACCTGAAGACTTATCAGTTTTTTTTTCATTTCATTTCAATTGTCATATAGCAATCATTGCATTGTATATAATATCTCCATCCACCACAATCAATAACCTTCCAGAGCCATAGCCCATAAGATCTGCGATGGCTGGGCTCAGAAGTGGTAGTGCTTATGGCTGGGCTCTTGATGGTCGATGAGGGAGTAGAGGAACGGTCTTCTCTCAAAATGGTGAATTCTAATTTTTTTTTTAATTTTGCAAAATGGTAATCTGAAAATAAAAAAGAAAATTTTATTTTTGTAATAAGATTACTCTGGGCCAAAAGTTAAAAATAAGAGTTGAATTGGGTGTTTATATAAAAAGAGAAACATATCCAATGTGGATCTTACATGTATCATTTAAATGAGGTGTTGCCTCTTGGTTGGACCACCTAGGCAGGGTAAAAGTTACTCTAAAACTATGCAAGGTACCAAAGAATTCACCTTTTTTTAAACCATTATTTGTTTCTAATTTTTATTAATATAATTGATCCTTTTATTATAGTGTTTGCTTAATTCAATTGAGGTGTATTAAATGAGATTAGATGTTGACATCATTACAAGTGTCCAGTATCATTACTTTTCTTCTTTTTCCATGTTTTTGAATTTCAAAATATCAAAAAAATCAGACAGCTTCATTATTGTAGTTTTTTTTAATAGGTTAAAGTAATATTTTATTTCCAATTTGATCCATATATGTAAAAAGTTATCAATTTGGTCCCTATACGTGACACTAGTTTTTAATTTGATCCTCACCACTAATTGGTCCCTATATAAGAGGGATCAAATTGTAAATTATTATCACATATAGGGACCAAATTGAAAATAATTGTCATATATAGGGACCTATTTCAATTTTTTTTATTGTATTGGTCCCTACATGTGACAATAATTTATAATTTGATCATATTATATAGGGACCAATTAGCGGTAAGGACCAAATTGAAAACCAGTATCACGTATAGGGACCAAATTGATAACTTTTTATATATAAAGATCAAATTAAAAATCAGTATCACGTATAAGTACCAAAATATTACTTTAACCTTTTTAATATATTTGTCTTAAACAAATTTAGCTTCTAAGACACGCTTCTGGTTAAAAAAAACACTCTCAAACACGACGCTTCATGCTTTTTTTTTTTTTTTTTTTTTGATAAAGACGCTTCATGCTTTTGATATCTCAAAATATATTTTCTTCTTTCTCTCTGAATATCTTTCTCGTCTACACTCTTCAAACACTGCTGGGGGCGGAATTTAGGGCGCGTAGGGGGGCTTGCCGTCATCGAGGCAGAAGGAGGAGTCATCGTCGTCGGCGTTGGCAGGGAAAGAGTCGACGCTGGTGAAGGAAGGGGGAGTATTTCTATATATAAAAGATCTATTGGTTAATTGGGCATGGGTAACCTTCCCTTGACATATTTTCTCTCTTTTGAACCTCTGTTACAGGCAATAAAATTGTTTTGATCAACAAACAACAATGGCATCAGTGTTTCCTTCCTCACTGCTGCACCACACCTTCACTGGAAATAGGGAAGATCCTTTGAGGTTGTTGAAGGACATTTACACTAAACTCAATTTAATACATTGTGAGGAGATGAGAAGCTGGAAAACCAAATAAGCCGTACCTAAGGAAGAAGTTTCTTTGTGTCCTCTTTATGAGGTAATAGATTTCCTCTTCTTTTGAGAAAATAAATTTCCTGTTTCCTAATGAGGTGTTAGATGCATCTTTTGAAAGAATTAGACAGAAATCTATAGTTGGAGCAACAAATAGTATGCTT
Organism: Sophora flavescens; assembly: GCA_030762895.1. Taxonomy (NCBI): domain Eukaryota; kingdom Viridiplantae; phylum Streptophyta; class Magnoliopsida; order Fabales; family Fabaceae; genus Sophora; species Sophora flavescens. The sequence continues at coordinate 59,953,648 of CM061064.1, forward strand.
TCTTTATTAATAGAGTAGCATATACTATATAGCGTATGCTACTATGCTATAGTAAAATTCAACTTAATGATAGAGTAACATATAGTTGGCAAGTCAGTTGTTACTATGTTTAAAAATTTGATCTATCTTAACTCACAAACTTGTCTTCGTTGCTTCCTATTTTTTATCCTTTGAATTTTAATTTTTTTATCCAATTCACATTTCCAGGCCAATTTGGTAAGCAATTTATTGTTCACTTATGTCCTAATCTTTTCCTGCAGTTATGTTGTTGGATAAAGTGGTGTTGTAGCCTAATTTTTATTTTGAACTACTTCTGCTATGGGATAAAGTGGTGTTGTAGCTTATTTTTGGTGTTTAAATAAACACTAGGACGTAAAAATTAGTTATCTAAATTTTTGAACAACCAAGGACATTGTTATGTTCTGTGATCAGCCACATTACTAAGCTAATAACATGATTGGACGCATGATATCATTGCAGGTGAAATAGTTTTACAAGGATGCATTTTGATTTTCAAATAATATTTCTCATAGACACTGCTTTTGAGTTTAGAAAAAGTTTGCTATAATGCAGTAAAGAGAAGGGAGGGTAAGGAAACCACCTATGTATATTCTATATTTAAGACCATCATAATCTATATTATAAGTTAGAAAAGCAAGCTACATCTTCTGAAAACCAGGTTACTATAACATTTTATCCAATATAATTCTAAAGACAAATACATCATGTTTGGAAACAATGTAACTTACCAGATATTACGAGGCCTAAAATGATAAAAGCCTGCATCCACGAGAGAAATAAGCATATGTTATCTACTTAAGATAATATGAGATAAAGCACACCTATTTGATCCAGTAAAGAAAATCGAAACATGGCACCCTCTAAAGGCATCTTAGAAAGGTTTATATTTCTTTTTCTTTTTTGGACTCTCACATAGTTCTCTCTTTCTTTTAAAATATATGTATTAATAATTTTATTTTCTATACACATTAGTGCCATTTTATTCCTTGGTTGTGTTTCAACTTTATTCATTTTAGATAGAGTAAAGGTCATTGATTGCTGATTTTGAATAATGGCACCTGGCAAGTTTCTTAGCAATGCATTTTCATGATAATGAATAAAATAGTTTTTAATTTTTGTTGTCTATATATCATTTTATTTTTATTGTTTGTATTTAATCACTGATAGGTGCATAAAGGTTCAAAGCTGCCACCATATATGCTAAAGATCAGGATGGAAAGTAGCGAGCCTCCCCAGATTCAAAAGAAAACATGTCGCTGGCTACTTTTGCCCCTTTGAAGAGACTCCACCTGTATCAAATAGGTAGAAACATGAAATCCATGCACTTTAGATTCCACGAAACACCGGATGTGGATGTCAAATCCACACTTGCCTTGCTCTGTTCTGAAGCAAATTTTCCTTTCTTTCATTTAATTTTATTGGACCAGGAATTTACTGATCAACGATTGGAATTTGTAAGATTTTATCATCAATATGTGAGTCAATATATGTGGCCAGGAATATCATCAATATGTCATATTTTTTGTCATTTTCCATTTTATGAGCATTCCATAATATGTGTTGATATTTTTGTTCAGCATATTAGTCCCCCCTTTAATTAATTGGTTTGGGAGATATCTTTATGACGATGCTACATATGCTTGGTGCGTGTAACTAAGTCCCAAACTGTGTCTTGTGTGGTTGACATATTGCAGCATGGTGAGTTTTGTGTGTTGAAGGTCTTTTTATATTATTCTTAAAGTCTCTTTGATTTACCAAGGAGTCAAGCTTTTCTTTTCAATTTATCCTAACAAATTCTGATTTTTTGCTTTAGTTAGTGCTGTGAGTCGGTGATTATATTTCAATTTTTTTTCATATTCTTGTCACAATATTGCCTATTGTATTTACATGATCACTTTATTTCAAATGAAATTGTGAAATTGGAAGTGTGCATTCTATGTCCTGTATTACATTTGTTTTGATACATTTCATGCAGTTTATCCCAAAATATGTGGGTTTGAAGTATCTTATTATTGTTACTGTTGAGTGTTGACTATAATTGTTTGAAGTAGCTTATACATTTTCATTATGGACAGTGTTCATTTGTTGAGCATCGCAACTACATTGTATATAGGTGCTATGTATCTTTGTTTCCTGGTTGGAGTTGACGATGATGAGGTAAGTCATTTTTCCTTATGTCTTATTTGTATTGATTCATAGGAAAACACTGGCTAATTTATGGAGAGGGAGAAAGGGGTGGAGATGCTGATGATAAAAGGCTAAAAGAGAGAGGAAGAGAGAATAAAAAAGATATTTGTACAAAGTGGTTTCTCATATGTTACTTATACCATTTGGACCTTTGCGAAAATGTCTTTGGAGAGGGTATTGTTTCAATGAACTTATGTACAAGGACTCCTTCATTTTATTGTACACATTGAACTGAGATGTTGCTATCATAAGCAATTAAGGACCATCTTTTAAAAATGCAGACACTTTAAACAGTGGAGAGGAAGGAAACCTTTTTTTTTTTTTTCTAGACTTGTGTTATCTTGAAGATTTTGTAGGTATTATTATTATTTTTTTGGTTCTAATTCATCCAAGAAGACCATTGTGGTGCAGCATTGCCAAATAATTTGAAGTGTAAACTGTCATTGACATCCCTACATATTTTAGATTAAGATTTGTGCTTTAAGTAGTGTTAGATAGTTTACCTTTGTTGCTTTATGTTATCTTGTCCGTCGGCTTATAATTAGCCACATACAATGTAGTTTAGACACGCATTGAGTCTGATGTCAGGTCTAGAATGTGTCTTAATGTGCAGGAAACAACAATCTGAACACTATGGGCCCTTACCTTCAAAGTTTCTGTTTGTTTAGTTAGTTTTAGTATCATTTCTGACTTTTTGATGCACTGGCATCAAGGAAAAAGGCATAATTACATTCTGTTTGTCTTTTTCTAAACTCAACTCCCTTCCTCTTTAATCTGCTCTTACATATTAGGTTATGAATTGTCCCTTCATTTTTGTTAGTTGGTTTAGCTTTGTGAATTGGTGGACCCTATAAATCTTTTTGTTAATTGTTATCATCTTTGGGGATTGAGCTTCAACAAGAGCTTGAAAATGCTAACTGATTTTTGCAAAGCTGAAAATAAGGGTGTGGTGTTTGATTAGAATATTGTGTTGGATTTTTTGCTGATTATAAATGGTATTTTATGCTATAGCATCCTGCTTTAATATAAGACCCCAGATCTTATATGGAATTTATGCAGTTAGGAAATTTAACTGAAAATGATAGAATGTTTGATGTGTTTTTCTAACAATTTAGTCAGATAACTTGTTTGTGATTACACTTTGCTTATACATTTTGATTTTAGATGAAGCTTATAGATTCTTAGATATGGGATTTCAGAAGCAAATAACTTTTGTTATATCTCTATTTCCTAACCTTCAAAGAAAGGCTATATTCTATGCTACTTACACTGAGTCTGTTGAAGGGCTTTCAATAGTAGGATTGAGGAACTTGTGAGGGTTGAAGTTGGGCAGAAACAAAACCAACATATGATCCTGCAGCACCAAAACAACTAGAATCTTCCAAAGACACCTTCAGGACTTAAGATTGAGGTATGAGGCATGCATGCCTACTGCATCTTAGATGTAACTTTGTTATCCAATGATTTGAATATTTCATTGTAGTAGTGGCTGACATTCTTACCACAATCCATATAATATGTTTCACTGATCAGTGTATTCTTGAAAAGATGTATTGCACTCATTCTATAACAATAACGAAACACTCAGACAAAAGAGATTGAGGCAGGGTGCTCCACATAATTACATAAAGCACCATTGACTGAGTTCTTCAAAGTGAGGCAGACTTTCTTCACCGTTTCTAATGAATATATAGAGATCTTTTGGTTTTTATAATAATGATCTTTATTGCAATAGAATCCTGCCTATGTTGTGCTTTGTGACAAAGCTAACCATAGCCGGTCCCAAGCCCAGATAAAAGGAGAGGGTTGTGTTAGGCCATCGACAGCCCACGTAAAACTTAGTCGAATCTCTATGACATGGATCAACGACGTAATAATGTTAATGCTAGGTCGTTGCTCAGAAGCAACGTGCTGTATAACTTGAGTACAGTGTTAAATGAGCAAGGGTCGCTGCATCGCCGCCTGGATGTAGTGAAAATAAGCAAGGGTTCCCACATTTTTGTGAACGAGTGTGGGTAAAGAAGCTAGTTCACGAGAGTAGGATTCGCTTTGGAACTTGGAATATAGGCACACTTACAGGTAAGTCAATGGAAATAGTTGACACTATGATTAGGAGAAGGATCAATTTCATGTGCCTACAAGAAACTAAGTGGGTGGGAGAAAAGGCAAAGGAATTAGACTCTTCGGGTTTTAAGCTTTGGTACACTGGCAAAGTAAAATCGAGGAATGGGGTGGGCATAATTGTGGATAAATATTGGAAGAATGATATTGTGGATGTAAAAAGGGTTGGAGATAGGATCATTGTCCTAAAATTTGTAGTGGAACAAGACACCTTTAATGTGATTAGTGCTTACGCACCTCAAGTAGGGTTAGAAGAACACTTCAAGGTAAAATTTTGGGAGGATTTAGAAGGCCCAATTCAGGAAATACCGCTAGGTGAAAAGATTTTCTCAGGAGGGGATCTAAATGGGCATGTAGGGAGGGCACCTAGAGGTTACGACGGTTTGCATGGGGGACATGGCCTAGGGGAGGTAAATGGTGAAGGCAAGTCTATTATGGACTTTTCATCTGCTTTCGATCTTACTATAGCCAATACATGTTTTAGGAAACGTGAGGAGCATCTTATCACGTACAAAAGTGGGGTGACAAGCTCTCAAATAGATTTCTTTCTTATTAGGAGATCGGATAGAAAGATTTGCTTGGACTGTAAAGTCATACCTAGAGAGAGCTTGACTACCCAACGTAGAGTATTGGTTATGGATGTAAGAGTTAAGAGGAGTGTGAAGAGAAGATGCCACGAAAAGGTTTCAAGGATCAAGTAGTGGCAACTGAAGGGTGAAAAACAAAGGATCTTCCAACACGAGGTTTTGGAGGGAGGGTTTTGGGAGGCAAACGGAAGTGATAAATCCATATTTTGTATAAAAATTCATGGATTTAATTAGGCATGAAATGTGTATAATCTTAGGAGTCATGAGAAAAATAATAGAAAAATACGCAAAGTCTTCTTTCTTAAGTTTAGATCTTTGGATTTTGATTTTTGGGAAAATACATTAAAGATTGGTTGAAAAGTATGTAGAAAAGGCAACCTTCAGATTTGCCCAGGCCAAGTCTGGCGCCCAGCCCCCATGAAGAGTGCCCAGCACTAGCAACCGACAAGAAGGTGGTGCTCTCGGGTTCACCAGCGCCCAGCTCCAGAGGAGAGCGCCCAGCGCCAGAAGGGTTGCAGGAGAAGGTGCTCTTGGGTTCAGCCTAGCGCCGGTAGTGGCGCCCAGCGCTGGGACAGTTACTCTGACACTATAAATTCCGCGTTCTGACACGAATTGAGGACTTTTTGCCATTTTATCTGATTCTGAATTTGTGTTCTCTGAGAGGGTTCTGAAGTTTCTGGGTGTTCAAGAGCTTTTGGAAGAAAGAATTGAAGAATCCATGGCTTCTCCACCTCAATTCTCATCTATTTCTTCTAGATTTCAGCTTGTAGCTATGAGTTTCTAAATTTCCTAGGTTAGGATAGGATGAATTCAATCAAATCTTGATGTAAGTTTGTTCTAACTCTGGTTTCAATTCAAATTCATTCAAATTGAGTAATCTCTTCAATGTTTAATGCTTTTCCTGAACTAGCCAATCATGAAATTGATCTTATGTATGAATGCATAATTGGAAAATGTGTGTTCATGCTAGAACTGGAATAGATTACCACTGTGAGGTTGATTCTAGGAATAGAACTTCATTACAATGCATTTCCTATAAGTCTTGTGCTTAATGCTTGTGCTAATTTTGATTCACCTAAGGAATTAGGGTTCATAATTAGTAACTGTTAGAAAGCATATTTAACATGTGCTTAATATGTACATAAATAGGTGCTAGTAATTAGGGGTTCGTTACTAATTAGTGATTTGATTTGATTTGATTGATTCCATTTGTATTTATTATTGATTCTCTTGTACCCTAATATGAGATTATAAATAGCATACATGTGTGGTCATATTGACACACAACATTCACATATTCTACTCTTACATGGTATCAGTAGTTTAGGTTATTTTTCTGCCATGTGGTGTTCCTATTTTCGGGTGAACAAGACTACGCAACCACTATGTGGTCCGTTATTCGCTCCACCGTGCCTCCATCCTCCGGTGTGACCCCACCATCCTCTCCGCCATCCTCCCGACGACCACCGCTGCCGGAACCACACCACCAACCGCCGCCCACGCGCCCACGCGCCGGCTGTTCTCCGGCAGCGTGCGTTTCACGCGCTTGACGCAAACAGCTTTTTTTCACGCTCTCTCCGACATGACCCTCTGTCCGGCGACTACTCCGCCGCCTTCCTTTCACTCCGCGACCCTCTCTCGTCCTCTGTTTGAGATCCATTTCTCATGGCTTCCAACGATTCCTCTTCCGATTCAAGCGCAACAGCCCAAACAGCCCATCTCACCTATTTCTCGCCGATTATAATGATTTTCTCCAGTTCAAGGCAGCCCAACAGCCCATCTCACCTACCGCTGTTGTGGCTCAGTCTGGTAATCCTTTAGCCTTTGTTTCACAGTCCTCTTCTCTTGGACCTTGGATACTCGACTCCGGTGCTTCTGATCATATGACTGGTAACAAATATCTTTTCTCTAAATTGTCTTACTTGGGTTCTTTGCCTAGTGTCACCTTAGCTGATGGCTCTCAAATACAAGTTTAGGGCATTGGTCAAACACATCCCCTTCCTAACCTTTCCTTAGATTCTGTGCTGTATGTTCCTGGTTGTCCTTTTAATTTAGTGTCAATCAGCAAACTCACTCGCACCCTTGATTACTCTGTTCTTTTTGTTAACAACTCTGTTTATGTTCAGGATCGGCGTACGGGACGGACGATTGGAGTAGGACATGAGTCTCAAGGATTATATCAACTTTCACCGCCAGTGGCCTATGTCTCCGCTGCTTCTCAAACCCTGGAACATCAACGTTTGGGTCACCCTAGTCTTAATAAAATGCGACTCATGGTTCCAGGCTTTTCTAAAGTTTCCTTTTTTGAATGTCAGTCGTGTCAGTTAGGAAAACATATTCGCCATACTTATAGTCAGCGAGTCAATAAAAGTGCTGCGTCACCTTTTGCCTTAGTTCATTATGATATTTTGGGGTCCTAGTCGTGTCTGCTCAACCTTAGGTTACTATTATTTTGTCACTTTCATTGATGATTTTTCCCGGTGCACTTGGTTATTTTTAATGAAGAATCGTTCTGATGTTTTTGATATATTTCAAGGTTTCTGCGCTGAAATTAAAAATCAATTTGGTTCTTCAATTAAAATTTTGTGCACTGATAATGCTCGTGAATATTTGTCCTCCCAGTTTCAATCCTTTTTGACTTCACAGGGAATTATTCATCAAACATCATGTGCTCACACACCACAACAAAACGGTGTTGCCGAAAGGAAAAATAGGCACTTGGTCGAAACAGCTCGCACGTTACTCCTCCACAATAATGTTCCTTTTCGCTTTTGGGGTGACGCGCTTCTCACGGCTTGCTATCTTATCAATCGCATGCCTTCCTCCGTTCTTAATAATCAGGTTCCCTACTCTCTCTTGTATCCACAAGAAGAACTCTATCCTATCCCTCTACGTGTCTTTGGTTGCACATGTTTTGTCCATGATCTAACTCCAGGAAAAGACAAACTCATAGCCAAATCTCTCAAATGTATCTTTCTGGGTTACTCACGTTTGCAAAAGGGCTATCGTTGCTTTTGTCCACAACTTCAACGATATCTTGTATGTGCTGATGTCACCTTTTTTGAAGCTGTCCCATTCTTCTCCACCTCCGCCATCCTTGATGTCAACTTCACTCAGGACCTTCCAGATATTCCACCAGTTGTTCCGACACCTATTGTTGCTTCCACTCCACCTCCTTTGCGTACCTACCAGCGGCGGACACAAGCTTCTGCGGTGCCTCCTTCCGGGGATCCTTCAGTCTTATCTCCGACTCCAACCGCCCCTCCAGCTACGCCTCCTGCACCTGAACTTCCCATTGCATTACGAAAAGGTACTCGATCCTCTCGCAATCCTAGTCCCATCTGTGCTTGTACTTTAAATTATGGCCGTTTATCTCCTTCCTATGTTTCCTTTGTTTCTGCTTTGGATTCTGTGTCTATTCCTAAGTCTACAGGTGAAGCCATGGCTGATCCCAACTGGCGCAAGGCAATGTTGGAAGAAATGGCAGCGTTGCATTCTAATGGTACTTGGGAGATTGTTCCCTTGCCTCCTGACAAGACTAGTGTGGGTTGTTGTTGGGTCTATACGGTGAAGATTGGACCCGATGGTCATATTGATCGCTTCAAAGCTCGTTTGGTGGCTAAAGGTTATACGCAGATTTTTGGTCTAGATTACGGGGATACTTTTTCCCCTGTGGCCAAAATCAGTTTTGTTCGTCTTTTTATAGCCATGGCTGCCATTCCTGATTGGCCTCTTCACCAGCTGGATATTAAAATTGCCTTCTTGCATGGCGAATTACAGGAAGAAGTTTATATGGACCAGCCCTCGGGTTTTACTGTTCCTGGTGATTCTAGACTTGTTTGTCGGCTTCGCCGTTCTCTTTATGGATTGAAGCAGTCTCCTCGTGCCTGGTTTGGTCGGTTTAGCTCTGCTTTATTACAGTTTGGCATGACCCGATGTGAGGCCGATCACTCCGTTTTCTCTATCCATTCTCCTTCTGGTGGGCACATCTATCTTGTTGTCTATGTCGATGATATCGTCATTACCGGTGATGACACAGATGGTATCCGGCGGCTCAAAGCACACCTCTTCAAACATTTTCAGACAAAGGACTTGGGTCCTCTTAAGTACTTTTTAGGGATTGAAGTTACCTAGTCTACTTCGGGAATTTCAATCAACCAACGGAAGTATGCTCTGGATATTCTTACTGAGACAGGTATGCTTGATTGCCGCCCAACTGATACTCCCATGGATCCCAATGTCAAGCTTCTTCCGGGTCAGGGGGAGCCATTGAAAGACCCGGGAAGATATCGTCGTCTTGTGGGCAGACTCAACTATCTCACAGTCACCAGACCTGATATCACCTTTGCAGTTAGTGTGGTAAGCCAGTTCCTGAATGCCCCATGTGATAGCCATTGGGATGCTGTCATGCGTATTCTTCGGTACATCAAAAATGCACCAGGACGAGGATTATTATATGAAGATAAAGGCAATGCCAAAATCATTTGTTACTACGATCTCGATAGGCGGGATCACCATCGATAGGAGGTCCACCTGGATATTGTGTTCTTATTGAATGAAACATGATTTCATGGAGCAGCAAGAAGCATAACATTGTTGCCAGATCTAATGCAGAAGCTTAATACCGTGCTATGTCATAAGCTGTGTGTGAGCTTACATGGCTTAGGCAACTACTTCAACAGCTAAAATTGGGAGATATCCAAGATACTAAACTTATCTGTGACAATCAGGCTGCACTTCACATTGCATCAAATCCGGTCTTTCATGAACGAACCAAACACATAGAAATAGATTGTCACTTCGTAAGAGAGAAGGTGCTTTCAGTGGAAATCACAACTGACTTTGTCAACTCTAGTGACCAGTTGGCTGACATTTTCACTAAGTCCCTTAGAGGCTCTCGTGTGGACTACATTTGTAACAAGCTTGGCTCATATGACATATATGCTCCAGCTTGAGGGGGAGTGTTAGAAAGCATATTTAACATGTGCTTAATATGTACATTAATAGGTGCTAGTAATTAGGGGTTTGTTACTAATTAGTGATTTGATTTGATTTGATTGATTCCATTTGTATTTATTATTGATTCTCTTGTACCCTAATATGAGATTATAAATAGCATACATGTGTGGTCATATTGACACACAACATTCACATATTCTACTCTTACAGTAACAAAAGGATTATCACCTAAGGAATTAGGGATAAATCTAAATTAGTGACTTGAATGTCAATTGAATGCATTGAATTGAATGTTAGGGTTCTATGAGCTACATTAAGTGAAGATTGGGTGATTCTGATTCCTAACCGTCTTAAATACTTGATTCTTCCTAATTGTTCATTTTTTCCATTTCATTGATTGTTCGATAAAAGAAAATCTCATTCAATTACCTTTGTGACAACACTTAATTCAACATATCAGTTACTTGTTTGGAAATATGAGCTTTATTCGTTCAAATATCGATTGTTTAGTTGTCGTTGTTACTTGAATCTCAATCATCGTGGGACGATACTCTACTCTCATTATTATTACTTGATACGATTTGGTACACTTGTCAATTTCTTATCAAGTTTTTGGCGCCGTTGTCGGGGATTGTTGATCAATATTAACAAAAACAAAAGCATTTGTCAATTTGAACATTATATTTTTTTTCTGTTGTTATTTTTCTGTTTTTCTGTGAAAACTTTGATTTAGTGCATACTTTGAAATTTTCTAGAGAATCTTGTGCAGTGTATGCGAGGTAAAGCAACAAGTGAGCTGTTATTTGATCCAGAAGTTGAGAAAACAGCAAAGAAGAATCGAAAGAAAACAAAAGAGCAAAAACAGAGGAATAAGAATTTGGCAAAAGGAAATCTTTCTTCATTTCAAGTCCAACAAGAGGTAATCATGGCTGAAAATGTGGATAGGAACCGGAGAACATTGGGAGAGTATTCCAATGGTCCAACCAACCGAAATCACTCAAGCATTGTTAGACCACCGGTAGCTGCGAATAACTTTGAGATCAAACCGGCTTTACTCAATATTATGCAGCAAAATCAGTTTGGAGGAGGTGAAGCCGAAGATCCGAATAATAATGTCTCGAATTTCATAGAGATATGCGAGACTCTCAAGATTAATGGAGCTACCGATAATGCGATAAGGTTGCGGTTGTTTCCTTTTTCACTGCGAGATAGAGCCAAAGCATGGCTCCAATCTCAACCCAAGGAAGTATCACAACTTGGGATGATTTGGAAGAGAAGTTCTTAGCAAGGTATTTCCCACCGTCAAAGTTTGTGAAGATGAGAGGTGAAATCTCAAGCTTTATGCAACGTGATGGTGAAACCTTATATGATGCTTGGGAAAGATTCAAGGAGTTTCTAAGAAAGTGTCCCAATCATGGCTTTGATGATCTTCAACAAATGCAGATTTTTTGTAATGGATTGAGGCCATCAACAAAGCTTATGTTGGACGCTTCGGCGGGAGGTTCTATGAATTCCAAAACAGTGGAAGAGGCCTTAAGGTTGATTGAAGCTATGGCATCCAATGATTATCTTATGAACCATGATAGAGGGTACACATCAAAGAAAGGGATATTGGAGCTTGAGTCTCAAAATGCAATATTGGCTCAAAACAAAATCATCACGAATTAATTGGATGCAATCACAATGCAACTTCATGCCATGAATGTGGGGACAACACAAGCACAACAAGTAATGAGCTGTGATTTTTGTGGAGGAGATCATGAGAACGGTAATTGTGAAGCATCTAATGATCCTCAAGAGGAGGCAAACTATATGGGAAATTATTCAAGACAAGGGCAGAATTCTTACTCTAATCCGTACAATCAAGGTTGGAGGAAGCATCCTAATGTCACTTGGAAACAAGAAGTTCCTCAAGCAAACAATCCTCCACCACAAAAGCAAGTTCAAGAGAAGAAAATCAACTTGGAGATGCTCTTTCTCAATTCATTCAAGTAACTCAATCCAACTTCAAAAACACCGAATCATCAATCAAAAATCTGGAAAATCAGATTGGGCAGCTAGCAAAGCAGTTTGCAGAGCAGTCAAACAGCAATTTCTCTGGCAATATAGTGGTTAACCCGAAGGAACAATGCAAGGCAGTGACTTTGAGGAGTGGTAAAGTCATTACATCCCCCGTTGAACAGAAAATTGTTGATAAAGAAGTTGAAATTGATAAGAGTGAGTTGGAAGAAGCAAAAGAAGATGAGGTGAGTGATCAAGAAAAGAACAGTGAAAAGAAGAGAAAGCTAGTTGATTAGGAGTCACACTTGAGAAAAACTAAGAGTCAATTGTTGAGAGAGAATGGCAAGCCTCAAGAAATTCCCCTTTATGTGAAATTACCTTATCCTCATGTGAGTAAGAAGAAGGAGAAGGAAGAACAATTTGCTAGATTCCTTGACATCTTCAAGAGGTTGCAAATCAACATACCATTTGCCGAAGCATTGGAACAAATGCCTACTGATGCAAAATTCATGAAAGAGTTGCTTACAAAGAAGAGGAAGTTTAGGGAAGATGAGACGGTTGCTTTAACGGAAGAATGTAGTGCCATTTTACAGAGGAAGTTACCTCCAAAACTCAAGGATCCCGGTAGTTTTACCATCCCTTGTACTATAGGGAATATGACTATTGGCAAGGCCCTTTGTGATTTAGGAGCAAGCATTAATCTCATGCCATTGTCCATCTTGAAGAAGCTAGGAGAAGGAGAGGTTAAGCCTACAAGAATGTCACTCCAATTGACGGATCGGTCCATCAAATATCCATACGGAATTCTAGAAGATGTGTTGGTAAAAATAGATAAATTTATCTTTCCGGCTGATTTTGTGATATTGGATATGGAAGAGGATGTTGAGATACCCCTTATATTGGGGGGACCTTTCCTAGCAACTGGCCGTGCTTTAATAGATGTCCAACAAGGTCAACTCCGACTTAGAGTGCAAGATGAAGAAGTCATTTTTAATGTCTTTGAGGCCATGCACCATCCAAGTGATAAGTAGAGTTGTTTTCGCATGGATAAAGTGGATGTAATAGCTAGAGAAGTCTTGGGACAGCAGCACCCTTCTACTCCTCTTGAGAAGATATTAGTGCATTCCATTGAAAATCTTGATGAAGAAGAGGAAAAAGAAATAGAAGAATGCTTGCGCAGTTTGGAAGCCCAACAAAGGCAAGTTGCTGTCCACACTAAGAAGGAAGAGCTCAAGAAAGATGAAGTGCAAGAGAAGCCCAAACTTGAGCTCAAACCGCTGCCTGCACATTTGAAATGTGTTTCTTAGTGAAGATGCTGAAAATCCTGTTATTGTGAGCAACACATTATCAAAGTTGGAGGAAGAAAAGCTTGTGAGGGTACTTAAAGAGCATAAAACAGCCATAGGATGGTCCATATCTGATTTGAAAGGCATTAACCCATCGTTTTGCATGCATAAAATTCTGTTAGAGGGTGATTTTAAGCCGGTTGTGCAACCCCAAAGGAGATTGAATCCAACTATGAAGGAGGTTGTAAGAAAGGAAGTGCTGAAACTTCTAGAAGCGGGCATGATTTACCCTATATCGGATAGTGTATGGGTTAGTCCGGTCCAAGTGGTGCCTAAGAAAGGGGGGATGACGGTTATCAAGAATGAAAAGAATGAGCTCATTCCCACAAGAACGGTAACGGGTTGGCGCATGTGCATTGATTACCGCAAGCTCAACCAAGCTACTCGGAAGGACCATTTCCCATTGCCATTCATGGATCAAATGCTAGAGAGATTGGCCGGTCAAGCATTCTATTGCTTCCTAGATGGATATTCCGGATACAATCAAATTGCGGTTAATCAGAAGGATCAAGAAAAGACAACTTTTACATGTCTATTTGGGATCTTTGCATATCGCCGGATGCCATTCGGCTTGTGCAACGCACCAGCCACATTTCAAAGGTGCATACTATCCATTTTTTCTGATATGATTGAAAAATCTATTGAGGTTTTTATGGATGACTTTTCTGTTTTTGACTCTACTTTTGATTTATGCCTCGCTAACCTAGCTGCTGCTTTGCAAAGATGTGTAGAGACCAACTTGGTCTTGAATTGGGAAAAGTGTCATTTCATGGTGCATGAAGGCATTGTGCTTGGTCACAAAATTTCAGCTAAGGGAATTGAGGTAGATAAAGCCAAGATAGAAGTCATAGAGAAGCTTCCACCACCTGCGAATGTCAAAGGAGTCCGAAGTTTCTTAGGACATGCCGGGTTTTATAGACGTTTTATTAAAGACTTTGCTAAAATTTCTAAACCCTTGTGTCTTATTAAATAAGGATAGTCCTTTTGAGTTTAATGCTAAATGTTTGCCTGCTTTAACTGTTTTGAAAGAAAAATTAGTCACTGCACCTATCATTGTTGCACCAAATTGGGACGTACCTTTTGAATTAATGTGCGATGCTAGTGATTATGCAGTAGGTGCTGTTTTAGGATAGAGAAAAGATAAGTTTTTCTATGCAATATATTATGCAAGCAAGGTCTTGAATGAGAATCAAGTTCATTATGCAACAACTGAAAAAGAATTGCTTGCCATAGTCTTTGCATTGGAAAAATTTAGGTCTTATTTGATTGGTTCCAAAGTCATTATGTTTAGTGATCATTCTGCACTTAAATATCTCTTGACTAAAGTGGAATCAAAGCCTAGATTGATCCGTTGGATTCTTCTCATGCAGGAATTTGATCTAGAGATAAAGGACAAGAAAGGGAGTGAGAATGTGGTTGCTGACCACTTGTCCAGATTAGAGAATGCAGCTGTAACAGTCCAAGAAAATGAAGTTAGAGAGGAATTTCGGGATGAAAAACTGTTTATGGTCAAAGAGAGGCCTTGGTTTGCTGATATGGCGAACTTTAAGGCCGCAAACACTATTCCGGAAGGCCTCACATGGCAGCAGCAGAAAAAGTTCTTCCGGGATGCTAATTTTTACATTCGGGATGATCCGTTTTTGTTTAAGAGTTGCCCGGATGGCATCCTTCGAAGGTGCATTGATCAAGAAGAAGCTCAAGGAATTCTTTTGCATTGCCATGGTTCCCCATATGGAGGGCATTATAATGGGGACCGGACAACAGTGAAGGTGTTGCAATGTGGTTTCTATTGGCCAACACTTTTCAAAGATGCACACCAATATGCCAAGCAATGTGACAAATGCCAAAGAATAGGAAGCATCTCGAAGAGGAATGAAATGCCATTGCAAAACATTCTTGAAGTTGAGTTTGATTGTTGGGGGATAGATTTTATGGGACCTTTCCCATTGTCATACTCCAATCAATACATACTTGTGGCTGTAGATTATGTTTCTAAGTGGGTGGAGGCAATTGCTTCACCGGCAAATGATGGAGCCACGGTTGTGAGATTCCTCAAGAACATATTTGCAAGATTTGGAGTACCTCGTGTGTTGATTAGTGATGGAGGGAAACACTTTTGCAACAATCATTTGCAAAGTGTTTTGACCAAGTACAATGTGAAACACAAGGTGGCCACTCCTTATCATCCACAAACAAGTGGTCAAGTTGAGGTATCCAATGGAGAAATCAAGAAGATCTTGGAAAAAACTGTTGCAAATTCAAGAAAAGATTGGTCAAAGAAGCTAGATGATGCATTATGGGCTCATAGGACAGCATTTAAGGCTCCAATTGGTCTTTCTCCTTATCAAATGGTTTATGGAAAGTCGTGTCATCTTCCGGTAGAGCCCGAACACAAAGCATATTGGGCTATCAAATTTCTGAATTTTGATTCTACTATAGCCGGTGAGAAGAGATTGGATCAATTTGAACAAATTGGAGATGAGGCTAATGGCTTATGAAAATGCTGTAATTTACAAGCAAAGAGTGAAGGCATACCATGACAAGCATATAGTGCATAGAGTCTTCTATCCGGGGCAACAAGTACTTTTATTCAACTTGCGTTTGAAGTTATTCCCTGGAAAGGTGAAGTCCAAATGGTCAGGACCTTTCATTGTTAAAGAAGCTATGGCTCATGGTGCGGTTGAAGTGGAAGAACCGGAATCTAAAAGGAGGTTTAAAGTGAATGAACAAAGGTTGAAACTATACTTTGGAGGTGATTTTGAGAGAGCAAAAGCTGCCTTGAGTTTGAAAGAACCTTGATCGGAAAGTCGACGTCAAGCTAGTGACGTTAAAGAAGCGCTTATTGGGAGGCACCCCAAGAGTAGATTAGATTCATTCATTTATATATATATATATTTTTTATCTAAAAAAAAAAAGAGAAGAAAAGAATATTGTGATCTTTCAGTACATATCATGATCCACTTTATTGTGTAAAGTTTACTCTGACATTTGATGCAGATCTGAGTTATTGAAAAAGGCCAAAGAATTAGCAGCAGACGCTCAGCGTGGACCAAAGTCAGGTACTACCAGGAATCCCAGTGCTGGGCCTCACGCAAAAAGGATGAGCGCTGGAAGCTCCAGGAAAATCTGTTCCAGCGCTGAGCTTCCCTTGGTAGCGTCGGGCGCTGGTTTGCTATAAACCCAGGGGTGTCACGGGTTTTGACACCCAACCTCAACACTTGCATAAACGAGCCCTAGCCCCTCTTCTCCCTTGCGTCTCTGAGCATCACCAAGGTGGGTAAGGACTTCATTGTGCTTCTATTCTCCTCAAACAGGTATGAATTCTTGTTCTCCCTCTGTTTCACCATTAGGAATCATGTCTTGATCAATTCTTCTTTTCTTTTTGCTTTCTATTTTCGGATTAGCTAGATTTTGGTTAAGATTAGGTTTTATTTCTACTCCCTTTTCCTCTTGTCGTGCATTAATCATTGGTAAGTCATAGCTATTATATTTTTTTTATGGGTTCCCCTCCTTAAGGTGTGTCACGTAGAGCACCAACTCACAACCACCCACTTCACATTCATGTTTGCATTCACATATTCAAGTTTAATCACTTATTGGGAATTGGTTTGGATTGAGTTGTTTGCTTAATTGATTTTTTTTTTTGAAAGGCAAGAGATGTTTCAAATGATGGAATTTTTGCAACTACAAAACCATGTACCCTATGTGTTTGATAAAATGTCCCTATGGGTTCTACTTGAAAAATTGCAAAAAGTGGCACTTGAATTCACATTTGATCACAGTGTGTAGGTTCTATGATCACTCACTTGCTTGATGAAGTGTTTTTGGAACCAATTCTAAGTGGGTTACTAGGTGTTGGGTATTTTGAAGTTTTCCTAAGCATGAACACACCGACACACCACATGTTTGATAAAATGCCTCTAAGAGTGAACAAGTTGTGTTTGTTGATTTTTTTTTGGATAAAGTGGCATGAATAATGGAACCATCATGATTTTTGAGAATTACACACCTATGAACTTCACGTGTTTGATAAAAGGTGTTTTATGGGTTATACTTCAGAAATTGCAAGATTGATGCTTAAGTTCATTATAAATCACAAGTTGTATCTCTTATGGTTAGTCACATGATTGTTGTATATATTGAAACTAAATCATCATTGTGATTGCCTTATGTTGGGACTTTGAATCCATGTTGAATGAAAAAAAAGATCGTGGGAAGCTGAATGCATAGGACTTGGACAACAATAACTCGAATGTGTGCTTACTTTGTGTTACTTAAATCTCATACATGGCTAGTTGCTATTTTTGAATTCGTTTAGTGAAGTGAAAATGTATGACATTCTGTCTCTCGGTTTTAGAATTTGTATGATGCCACATCCTTGCTAAATTGATGTCCCCTGTGATACTCTGATATGGCTGAATGATTTTGTGCATAAACGGAGTTCTTCTCTACATAAGTGGCCTATGTCCGACATGCTCATGCTGAATATTGTATTTTCTTGAGAAAAATTAAAGAATTTGAACTATGAAACAACTGTTTATGCTTTGTATGTTGATCTGTTTTTAACAGGTAACCATGGCCCCTCGCATAGGAAAAGAAAAGGAAGAAGGCTGCAGCATCCCCATCCTACAATGCAAACTTATTTCGCTCTCGAGGAACATGAGCAAACATACAATGATTATGTGAAAACTAGGAGTATCCAGAGTGAGAAAGCAATCAAGGTGGGGAGGGCTGGGTGTCCTGCAATGGTTGAGAAGATTCTGAATAGAAGGTGGAATACCTTGGTGAGCTTTCCGAAACCAGTATCCCAGCCGTTGGTGAAAGAATTCTATGCCAATGCTTTTCTAAATGAACCACTGAAGGGGAATAAGTATGTGAGCTTTGTCCGAGGAAAGGAAGTTCGTTATAATGCTAGCATCATCAATTCCACTCTCCGGACTCCTGCACCAAAGGAATGCAAATATGAACAACTTCAAGAGCAAGAGGTGGATGCTAATGCATTGATAACCACATTGTGTCGACCCGGAGCAACATGGATTTATACTAGAAGTGGGTTTCCGAAAAAGCTCAAAGCATCACATTTCAAGCCTATTCCAAGAGCTTGGTGTACTTTTGTGCATCACACACTGCAAACATGTGCCAATGTCTTTGATGTAATTATCTCTAGGGCACAGTTGGTGTACCGCATAGTAGAAGGGAAGAAAATTGATGTGGGTGAAATACTTGCTCGGGATATCTATGAGATTGCACAATCCACTGTTGCAGCTCTTGGACATGCCTCTCTGATTGCCATGCTCTGTGAGAACGCAGGTGTCGAGGTTTCTAAGGAAGAGATACTAATAAAGCCCATGCTTCTTCATTACGAGGAGCTATATTTTAGAAGTCGGAAAATGGGCCAATTGGACAATGACACTGATCCTCGAGAATCCACCGCAGCAGAAGATCCACCACAGGACAAAGAAGAACAAAGCGATTTTTTTGGACAGATTGGGACATGTAGAGACAGGCCTCAATGAAGTTACTGGGCAGCTGGCACGTGTAGCACTTTGCCAAGGGCGTTTGGATCGAAATGTTCAAGCTATGTGTCGTCTGAATACTCTCATTCTGCAGTCTCAAGAAGGACTAGAGTCTATGATCTGCCGCGTGACAGAGAACCAGGGAGTAGATGTTGAGATATTGGGAGGTTTGCCGGTGGGACCATTATCCGAGCAACAGATTTTAGAGATGATTAATTTTGATGACTCGGTAGGGGATGACATGGAGGAGGAACCTGTGGGTGATGATGAGGCAGCTGAGCCAACAAATGGAGAGGATGAGATGCACCATAGTTTGAACATTTCGATCCAAACGCCCTTGGCGAAGTGCTACACGTGCCAGTTGCCCAGTAACTTCATTGAGGCCTGTCTCTACATGTCCCAATCTGTCCAAAAAATCAGTTTGCTGCTGCTGCCCCTATGGTGGATCTTGCTGCTGCGATGGATTCTCAGGATCGGGCTGCTGTCCAATTTGCCCATTTTCCAGCTTCTGAATATAGCTCCCGTAATAAAGTGAGCATGGGCTTTATTAGTATCTCTTCCTTAGAAACCTCGACACCTGCGTTCTCACAGAGCATGGCAATCAGAGAGGCATGTCCAAGAGCTGCAACAGTGGATTGTGCAATCTCATAGATATCCCGAGCAAGTATTTCACCCATATCAATTTTCTTCCCTTCTACTATGCAGTACACCAACTGTGCCCTAGAGATAATTACATCAGAGACATTGGCACATGTTTGAAGTGTGATGCACAAAAGTACACCAAGCTCTTGGAATAGGCTTGAAATGTGATGCTTTGAGCTTTCTCGGAACCCCACTTCTAGTATAAATCCATGTTGCTCCGGGTCGGCACAATGTGGTTATCAATGCATTAGCATCCACCTCTTGCTCTTGAAGTTCTTCATATTTGCATTCCTTTGGTGTAGGAGTCCGGAGGATGGAATTGATGATGCTAGCATTATAACGAACTTCCTTTCCTCGGACAAAGCTCACATACTTATTCCCCTTCGGTGGTTCATTTACAAAAGCATTGGCATATAATTCTTTCATCAACAGCTGGGATACTGGTTTCGGAAAGCTAACCAAGGTATTCCACCTTCTATTCAGAATCTGCTCAACCATTGCAGGACACTCAGGCCTCCCGAGCAGCAGATTTTATAGATGATTAATTTTGATGACTCGGTAGGGGATGGCATGGAGGAGGAACCTGTGGGTGATGATGAGGCAGCTGAGCCAACAAATGGAGAGGATGAGGATGCACCATAGTGCTTAGGATTTTGTTTAGTTTTATCTGTGTGATTTACTGTTTTTCGTTTTGAACCTGTAACAGATCTTATGTTGTGGTCTTTTGGAACTTGCATGGATGTATAGGAATTATGCTTTTGATGTTTTTAGTTAAATATTAGTTTTTCAGAAAATTAACTGATAGCTTGCTAATAACTGTTTTTGATGTGCTGTAGTAATGACTGGCTATGGTCATCCAGCTGCGTTTGCAGTATGTGCAGCTTCCACAAGCTCAATCATGCAAGGAAAATGGGGGAAGTGATCTTAAACTCTTTCTCTCTATCCTTTCCTTCAATTGTGTTCCGACTGTGGAGTGTGAGTAAAAATGTGGATTTGGGAGAACATAGCATAGCTGAAAATTGAGTGGAGTTTGGTGTCAATCCTCTTGTGAGCATATTGCTATTGCTCGACTAAAAATTCTTAGCATCATGCATTTTGTACCAAATTTGAACATATGATTGCATTAAGACCGTTGATCCTTGTGACTTGTTTGGGGACAATCTCTCATACTATGATTAATGCAATGCTGGGTGTGCTGATTTCCCTTGCACATGGCCAAAACTGTGAGCTTTTGAGCCCAAACTGGTCACGTATCATTTCTTTCTTTCATGTGTGTTATCCATCACTTGCATA
This sequence comes from Sophora flavescens, assembly GCA_030762895.1. Lineage (NCBI taxonomy): Eukaryota > Viridiplantae > Streptophyta > Magnoliopsida > Fabales > Fabaceae > Sophora > Sophora flavescens. The sequence goes on from CM061064.1 coordinate 59,974,321, forward strand.
TTCTCACTTTTTCTTGCCTAGATGCTTGTCATCATTGCATTGTCTGTGCATATGCATAAATGATTGAGGCATCATTTAATTGCTTAAGCTCAGGGCCAAACTAGCCATCCTAACATTTTCCATTGTGAGCCCCTTAGAGCCTTAGCCTATTTTTCTTATGAAAATAGCTCATTACAAGCCGAAAAATCGAAAAAACAAATTTGTCCCTCTATTTTTGGCTTGAGGAATGTTTGGACTAAAGTTTGGGGTTGTTCTCTTGCTTGAGGACAAGCAAGCAAATAAAGTTTGGGGTGGTAAGTAGGCCACTAAAGATGCTTATTAGAAAAAAAAATTTGAAAAAGAAAAAGAAAATAGAAAAAGCCAAAAAGGAGAAAAAGGAACAAAGTTCCAAAAGCGTAGAAAAAGGCAAAAATAGAAGAAAAGAAACAAAGAAAAAAAGAAAAAAAATTGTAAATAAATAAAGTGGTTGTTTATGCAAAGTTTGAAATTTTTGTGCTTGTAGCTAGGCTAGGCAAGTGAAAATTCCAAAAGAGTCCAAATAATCCTTGAAGTCAAAGTAGCATAGCATATATATCCTTAATCTCATCCACCCGTACCTAAGCCCCATTAAAACCAAATAAACGACCTCATGATATGTGTTGCATTGACATTTGTGATGTGTGTGTTTAGCATCTTGTAAAGATTAGGATTAAGGAATGCAGGTGGATTGGATTTGAGAGCAAATATGACCAAGTGAGGATGTGTGAAACATTTAAATAGAGAGGTTGCAAGGGATAATTTTGTGCATTCAGTTGAGCCGATTTGGTAGTATGGTTGATTGTCTTAAAATAAGAAAACATGTGATCAATTGGAATTGATGTTTGATTATGTGAAGTTTGTGCAATTTGCAAAAATGTTATGAGTTGAAGTCTTGCATGAAGTAAGGTGCTTCATAAGGGATTTGATCATAGAACTCCACCTCTTTTACCCTTTTTATGACTTTGAATAATTGCTTGAGGACAAGCAAAATTTCTAAGTTTGGGGTTGTGATAAATCCATATTTTGTATAAAAATTCATGGATTTAATTAGGCATGAAATGTGCATAATCTTAGGAATCATGAGAAAAATAATAGAAAAATACGCAAAGTCTTCTTTCTTAAATTTAGATCTTTGGATTTTGATTTTTGGGAAAATACATTAAAGATTGGTTGAAAAGTGTGCAGAAAAGGCAACCTTCAGATTTGCTCAGGCTACGTCTGGCGCCCAGCCCCCATGAAGAGCGCCCAGCGCTAGCAACCAGCAAGAAGGTGGTGCTCTCGGGTTCACCAGTGCCCAGCGCCAGAGGAGAGCGCCCAGCACCATAAGGGTTGCAGGAGAAGGTGCTCTCGGGTTCAGCCTAGCGCCCAGCGCTGGTAGTGGCGCCCAGCACTGGGACAATTACTCTGACACTATAAATTCCGCTTTCTGACACGAACTTAGGACTTTTTACCATTTTATCTGATTCTGAATTTGTGTTCTCTGAGAGGGTTCTGAAGTTTCTGGGTGTTCAAGAGCTTTTGGAAGAAAGAATTGAAGAATCCATGGCTTCTCCACCTCAATTCTCATCTATTTTTTCTAGATTTCAGCTTGTAGCTATGAGTTTCTAAATTTCCTAGGTTAAGATAGAATGAATTTAATCAAATCTTGATGTAAGTTTGTTCTAACTCTGATTTCAATTCAAATTCATTCAAATTGAGTAATCTCTTCAATGTTTACTGCTTTTCCTGAACTGTCCATTCGTGAAATTGATCTTATGTATGAATGCATAATTGGAAAATGTGTGTTGATGCTAGAACTGGAATAGATTACCACTGTGAGGTTGATTCTAGGAATAGAACTTCATTGCAATGCATTTCCTATAAGTCTTGTGCTTAATGCTTGTGCTAATTTTGATTCACCTAAGGAATTATGGTTCATAATTAGTAACAAAAGGATTATCACCTAAGGAATTAGGGATAAATCTAAATTAGTGACTTGAATGTCAATTGAATGAATTGAATTGAATGTTAGGGTTCCATGAGCTACATTAAGTGAAGATTGGGTGATTCCGATTCCTAACCGTCTTAAATACTTGATTCTTCCTAATTGTTCATTTTTTCCATTTCATTGATTTTTCAATAAAAGAAAATCTCATTCAATTACCTTTGTGACAAAACTTAATTCAACATTTCAGTTACTTGTTTGGAAATATGAGCTTTATTCGTTCAAATATCGATTGTTTAGTTGTCGTTGTTACTTGAATCTCAATCCTCGTGGGACGATACTCTACTCTCATTATTATTACTTGATACGATTTGGTACACTTGCCAATTTCTTATCAGGAAGTGCAAATGATGTGTGGGACAAGATGACTAAGGGGATTCTGAAGGTAGCTATAGAGACGCTTGGTGAATCGAGAGGATCCGGACCTAGGGGTAAAGAATCCTGGTGGTAGGATGAAAGTGTGCAAGCTAAGGTTTGGGTTAAAAGTGAATGTTTTAAAGCTTGATCTTTATGTAAAAATGCTGAAAATTGGGAAAATTATAAGGTGGCTAAAAAAGAGACCAAGAAGGCAGTGAGCGAAGTTAGAACTAAAGCTTTTGACGGGTTGTACCAATCCTTAGGCACCAAAGATGGTGAGAAATCTATTTATAGACTTGCTAAAAATAGGGAAAGAAAGACAAGAGACTTGGACCAAGTGAAGTGTATTAAGGATGATGAAGGTAGAGTTTTGGTTAAGGAACAAGATATTAAATATAGATGGAAGAATTATTTCCACAAGTTATTTAATGAAGGATTTGAAGTTTTATCATGCTCATGGGTGCTTGACATCAGAGAGGAGGACCAAAATTACACTTTTTATCGTAGAATCCAAGAGCATGAGGTAAAAGAAGCTTTGAGAAGGATGGATAATGGCAAGGCAGTTGGACCGGACAATATACTTGTGGAGGTATGGAAGAGTCTCGGAAGTAGAGGCATTAGTTGGCTCACGAAGTTTTTTAACGAGATTATGAGGTCAAAGAAAATGCCGGACGAATGGAGGAGAAGCACTTTAGTTCCGATTTACAAGAATAAGGGAGATATACAAAATTTCGCAAATTATAGGGGGATTAAGCTTATGAGTCATACTATGAAGCTATGGGAAAGTGTGCTTGAACGGAGACTAAGAAAAGAAACCAAAATCACCGACAACCAATTTGGTTTTATGCGTTGGAGGTCGACCATGGAAGCAATTTACTTGCTACGACGTGTGATGGAATAATATCGAAGGGATCAAAAAGATTTACACATGACCTTCATTGATTTGGAGAAAGCGTATGATAGGGTGCCAAGAGAGGTTTTGTGGAAAGCCCTAGAAAAGAAAGGTGTTCGGATTGCATATATTCGAGCTATCAAGGATATGTATGAGGGGGCCACGACTAGTGTGAGAACGCAGGGTGGAGCCATAGAATATTTCCCAATAACCATAGGTCTGCACCAAGGGTCAGCTTTAAGCCCTTATCTTTTTACCTTGGTCTTGGATGTACTTACGGAGCACATTCAAGAGCCAGCACCAAGATGTATGCTTTTCGCAGATGATATAGTTCTAGTTGGAGAGTCGAGAGATGATATAAATGGAAGGTTGGAGACTTGGAGACAAGCTTTAGAAGCACATGACTTCCGTTTGAGTAGAAGCAAGACGGAGTATATGGAATGTAAGTTTAGCAAAAGGTAAAACACCTCTAGCTTAGAGGTGAAAGTTGGAGACCACAACATACCACAAGTCACACGGTTTAAATATCTTGGGTCTATTATACAAAATGACGGAGAAATTGAGGGAGATGTAAACCATCGGATTCAATCAAGGTGGTCGAAATAGAGGAATGCTTCGGGTTTTTTGTGTGATAAAAAGGTACCTCTTAAGCTAAAGGGAAAATTTTACCGTACAGCTATTAGACCCGCGATGTTGTATGGGACGGAGTGTTGGGCGGTAAAAAATCAACACAAGAGTAAAATCAATGTAGCAGATATGAGAATCTTACACTGGATGAGCGGAAAAACTAGACGTGATAGGATTATGAATGAAAGCATTAGAGGGAGAGTTGGGGTAGCACCCATTGTAGAAAAGATGGTTGAAACTCGACTTAGGTGGTTTGGGCATGTATGGAGGAGACCTTTAGATTCTATAGTAAGGAGAATGGACTAGGTGGAGGGCAATCCAATAGCTAGAGGCAGAGGTCGGCCTAGAAAAACTATAGGAGAAACTATTAAGAAAGATTTAAAGGCTAATGATTTAACTATTGACATGATTCATGATAGAACATTATGGCACCGTATGATCCATGTAGCCGACCCCACCTAATGGGATAAAGCTTAGTTGTTGTTGTTGTTGATCTTTATTGCAATAGAAAATGGAAAATCCACACACAATACACAAAATTTGGACTAAATTAGCGCATGTGATTTTGGTTGGCTACTCGCATATGTTTTGTTAGTTGAAGACTTCTATTATTGGGTATTTGTAACCATGTCCTATTTAATTTTGTAGCCTACTTGGAGTCTGTCATTTATCTAACTATATGCTATTTTACGATTATTTCATACACTATCAAATTATTTTAGTAGCCTACCTGGGATTTGTTGTTTGTGCATCTTAAGAAATTTATACTTTTATTGTTTATACCTTTTATACTTGAGAGGACATCGTAACACTTGGGGCCATGCCTTTTATTAACCATTAACAAGAAATGATTTTAATGGAAAATTTATCCGAGCGTTGCACGGGTATATTACATTAGTAAAAAAGAATGTAGTCAGTCAAAACAGATATATATGCGTTATGCGTAGGACTTGGAAAAGAACTCACCAAAAACGAAGTGTATCTGTGATATCGTGATTCTAAAGCAATAACATATTTTCATTATCCCATTCTTTGAGAATCAAAACATTGGCGTATTTGATTTGAAAGTAGAGTTGACGGCCTCCTTCTACTTTGCAAATTGCAATTGATTTATCGGAAGAAATTAGATGGTTGGCAAATTGTTCTTTGATTTTATGCACTTCCATTTAGGAAATGAACAGTGTAAATCCTTGAGTAGTTCTTTGATTCTTTTAAGTAGATAGTTACAACTGAGACTTAGGAGCAATTAAATAGTAATATCATGATAGAAGTGAAAGATATCCACGTTTTTCATTGGTCGTTGTATAAGAATTTTTTTTTAATTGGGTCCTTGAGGCTGTATTCCGTCAATCCACCGTTAGTGTCAATTATGTGAAGATTGAGTTTGCAGTTTCTTTATTCCAAAATGTCTTTTTTGGGCATCTTATACCCCCACTTTCGTCCTTGTTTTCTTTACCTATCTTGCTCCCCTTTCTTCTTCCTTTACTACACTATTCGGCAGCTGCATCTTCTCACATATCATGGTTCGTTTTTTTCTTCTTCCTATACCCCTACTTTCGTCCCTGCTTTTTTCATGAACGAGCGAGAATGGCTCTGCCTGGGGCATTAAAAAGCATCTGATTTTCTCGCTGGCTGGATTTCAAATGATAAAACAAACTATATACAGCCTTGCTTTCCTTGCTCCTGCAAACCTCAAAACCTTTTATTGTTTAATTTGGTACCATCTTAAAGTGACATGTTTGGATCAAGAAATCACGTTGGGGCAGTGTTAGGATGGAAATCTTTGTACCCATCATAGAATTAATGATTTTTTTTTTTTGAAAACTAGAAGAACAAAAGAGTATATGACAAATTGATGTGGCTCAATTTCAACGCAATTCTCCTATTCCGTAGCCTTACTGGATGTTCACTATATGATGAGTAATACATAGCAATGATATAAATTACTCTGCCATTTGACTATTGCACCAAAAGAACACCACTTAATTGCTTTTTACCCATTTCCTCGAGGAAAAAAATTCAGTCAGCTCATCTATCTGCTTGCTTTACGGATAGAAACATTCTCAGCTTTTCGTGGTTGACAGAGCCACAAATGGAGAGTGAAGGAATGGATTAGTCATGGGGCGGACGGAACCACAGCGATACGGCGGAAGCACGACACACGATTAGGGATTTTGACTTCTCAGGAACTTTGAACGAATTGGGGACGGGGAAGATTGAAACTGAAGTGGTACAAGGAATACAATAGGAATATACCGTCTAAGGTTCACATATGTTTAAACGGAAAATAGATTTAGGGACCTAATTAAAAAAATTATACAATCAGGAAAAAAATTTCTTATGTCAGGGATCTAATTACAAACTTTAAAAGTTTAGGGACCTACTTGAAAATTCTCAAATAATTTAGAAACCTACATAGGAATTAAACCATTAATTTTTTACCAACAAAAATAATTATTCCAAAAAAATTAATAATAGAGTGATAAAATTTAAATATTCGTTGCTATGCCAAAGAATATTATTATTATTATTATTATTTCTCCTGATATTGATCTCTTTTCTGAATTTGTTATCTGTCATTATCTACAGAGATAGTGGTCCATTGTGAATGCATCAACACTATAGAATCCGGGGTCAATTCTCAGTACTGTCTCTGGCTCTGTTCATCAATGTTTTGGAGTTAGTGATTTATTGGATTTTTCATTCTGCTTTCTTGAATCTCATAAATTTTTTCCTCGGAGGCCATGATGATAAATTTACAATCTTTTGGATATTATCTCTTTTTCAACCTCACTCCTAATATTAGGTTGCTGAAACCAACAAAGTACAAAAGCAATTGCCTATCTAACTAAAGAAAACAAAAGCAAAGGTCTTTTCATAAAGCAAATTCAATTAAAGCGGATCACATTGAAAATTTGCCACGACTAAACTCCTAGCGGCTCCAAATTGTCATCTATAAGTTTCTTCCAGTTTCATGATAATGATAAGGGATTTATATCATCTCAATTAGGGGATTTTGATTCATAAATTTAGACTTTTTGTGAGAGTCTTAACATACTCCTTCACTAAGTAACTAAATAAAAATGGTACATATTTTTCCTTTCCATTCCTTCCCTTTTATTACATTATTCATGTTCGTTCTTTCTTTCTTTCTTTATTTTTTTTTTTGTCTTTATTCATATATCCACAGATATTGTTATGCGACTAACCCTTTGAACCATTAAAACTAAAGGCCATTCCAACAATATATTGTCTTCCATAAGATTTGGACTTTAATCCTCTTTCTAAAATTACAACCAGTTTTGGTATTAAAAAAAAATACAACCAGCCCACTTATCATTACAATCCACTAGGGGTGGACAACCACCTGAGACCCGACCCGAATCCGTCAAACCCAACCATGAAAAACAGCTTTCGGGTGGGTTGCTTCGGGTGGGCGGGTGAACGGGTTAAATTTTTGGGTTTAAATGGGTTAATACGGTCGGGTGCGGGTTGGAAATTTGAAAACCGTCCGTACCCGACCCGGACCGAGGTGCCCCTCTCAGACTCCCTCTCACTCACTATGCGACATCGTTTTGCATGTTAAAATGATAAATTTTAACCCTAGCGGTGCTCACTGCTCACTCACTACTCGACACTCACTTTCCATTTCATATTTCTCTCTCAAGAAGACACAAACCCTAGCGGCGCCTCTCGAAGACTCGAACCCTAGCAGCGCCTCTCATCTCTCTGGTGATTGGTCTTGTTCAGGAACCATAGCGGTGGCACCTCTCATCTTTCTGGTCTCGTTCTTCTTCTACTATCCACCTTTGTTTTCCTTCGTCGCCGTGTCCATTGTCAGCGATCGCAACTAGCGGGTGTGTTTTCGTTTGATGTTTAATATTTTGTTTTGTTTTTATTCTTTGTTTTTACTTATTATAAATATGCCTTATGTTATGTTTAGCATATAATATCTTGTTTTTTCTTTGCTTAGGTGGGTTACGTCTCTGTTCGGTGTTCAACTTCCAAGATCTTTGCTCAGTAAGTATACGAATACCCTATCTTTGCTATTTTTGTGTTCTTAGCTTCAAGATCCTTACTTATTGTTTGTGTAGATTCAAGATCTATCCTTCATTTTTTGTTACTTAGACTCAAGTTCCTTCCTTTTTGTGTGCTTATCTTCAAGATCCTTCCTTTTTGCATGTTTGTGCTTTGCTGTTGTGTTCTTGTTTTTGGGTAAAAGATGATCTTTTGGGATATCATTATTATTAGAAATATTTTTACTTTTTTAGTAAAGACTGGAGCTTTATGCTCAGTAACACACTAACACACACTCACACACGATTCTCCTTTCTTAGGGTAGAATAACATATGTTTTCTCTTAGGATATGTTAACATGACTCTTGCTTTTTAGTAAAGGCTGGAGTTTCAAGGTTCATACTCAGTAACACACACTCACACATGATTCCAGGCTTTTCCTTTATAGTCAAATTAAACACATTTCTGTAAAAAAAAGTCATGCCATCAAGTATACCTTTTTTCTATTTTTCAAGTCTTTGTAGTTTTGTCATTTGCAATATTGAAGTGTCTATTCTTTGTTTATGTATTTATGTCTTTCTTTTTATGAGTCTTTGATTCATGAATGGGGGGTTTCTGTTTTTCTTTCTAATGTGACATCAGTATTCAGTACTTAACAATCAAGTGTCTAATCTGTGTTTGTTTATTTCTATTTTTCTTTCTTATGTGTCTTTCTGATGATTTTGCTCCTATTTGGTGCTCTGCCTAAGGGATTTTTAGTGGTGTTTCTGTAGATACCTTAGTTAACACTTAAAAGTTAAAACTTAGTTTACTAATAAACATAAAATCTTAAAGAAAACTGGTTTTTAACTTACTGAAAACCATTTTTAAAATATTGAGGTGTTGTCCAGCCAATGTAAGTGCTAATTAAGCCTCTTCATTCAGTGATGATGAGTACTCTAAAAGATTGTTTTCATTGCTGCTAACAGTTAACAAACTTAATGTGGGCAGCAGTTGTTGACTATTGCTTCATCATTGTTTTAGAGATGGAGCAGTTTAGTTATAGCCTGCCTCATACATTAACACCAACTGGAACTCAAGGGGCTTTGAATCCCACAGATGATGCACCAACAGCAGGGTGTGGTGGTGGAGTTCAACCCACTGTACATTCAGCAGCTGCAACTGAAGCTGCTGAACCTGACACCAATCACCCTCTTCCAAAAAATACAAAGAAGAGGAAACCAAATGCGAGTGGTACTCGAAAAACGTCTGCTGCCTGGGACCACTTCATAAAACTGCCTGAAAGTGAAGCAACGGAACCGACTGCTTCATGTAAATACTGCAACAAAAAATACATGCGTGACACCAAGCAACATGGCACATCTAACCTCTTAAATCACTTGAAAGCCTGTCCCAAGTATCCTCATGCAATAATCAGTGACCCTAATCAAACCACCCTCACTTTTAAGAGTGGAGAGGGTAGTAGCTTACTCTCTGCAAGCCAAAGATTCAATATTGAAGCATGTAGAAAGGCATTGACCCTTTTTGTTACCATAGATGAACAACCATTCAGGGTGGTAGAGGGTGAGGGATTTAAGCACCTTTGTAGGCAGTTGCAGCCCCAGTTTACTATCCCATCAAGGCGTATGGTTGCTAGAGACTGTTTTCAAATGTATGTTGAGGAAAAAGTAAGGTTGAAGTCCTATTTTAAATCATATTGCACTAGAGTGGCCCTCACAATGGATTGCTGGACATCTGTCCAGAATCTTAACTACATGACTCTCACTGCACACTTTATTGATAATGATTGGAAATGTCAAAAGAGGATAATTAGCTTCTCTTTAGTTCTCAACCACAAAGGTGAGACAATTGGTAGGAAAGTGGAGGAGGTTCTAAGGGATTGGGGATTAAGGAATGTGTCCACGATCACAATTGACAACGCATCATCCAACGATGTGGCTGTCTCATACTCGAAGAAGAGAATAAAAAACGTGAATGGTTTAATGGTGGATGGGGAATTCTTTCACATGAGGTGTTGTGCTCATATACTAAATCTGGTAATTAATGATGGTCTGAAAGATATGCACAGCTCCATATCCAGCATTCGAAATGCTGTTAGATTTGTTCGGTCTTCACCCCAAAGGTCCGCCAAGTTCAAGGAATGCATAGAATTTGCGAGAATTACATGTAAAAATCATGTATGTCTTGATGTTCCAACTAGATGGAACTCGACATACATGATGTTAGATGCTGCAGAAAAATTTCAAGCAGCATTTGAGAAGCTTGAGTTTGAAGATTCCAGCTATGTTGACTTCCTTGGTCTTCTTGGTCCCCCAAGCTCCTATGATTGGGAAAATGTTCGTGCCTTTGTGAATTTTCTGAAGATTTTCTATGAGGCGACTAGGGTTTTTTCATCATCACAGCAAGTGAGCTTATATACTGCTTTTCATCAATTAGCCTCCATTCTTTGTGAGCTTAAGAAGTCCGCTATGAACCAGAATGAGAATACTATATTGGCCACTATGGGTTTGGAAATGAAGCAAAAATATGACAAGTATTGGGGCAATGTGAAAAACATAAATCAATTTATGTATTTTGGAGTTATTTTTGATCCCCGGTATAAATTGAGATATGTGGAGTGGTCATTTAATGATATGTACAAAGATCAACCGATCTTTGTAAATGAGTTTTTCACCACTTTAAAAGACAACCTGTTTAAGATGTATAATTGGTATAAGTCGGCCTATGAAGAGCAGAACGGATATGGGCAATTGATGCGGTGTATTTTTAGAAATATAAATAAAGGCAAGTGCACCTTGTCGCAATCAAGTAATACGGTGGTGAGACCGGTTATCGTATCCACAGGGATTGGATGTCAATTACCAATTCGCAAATTCAACAACTATCTAGACTAATCTAAAATATGAGGGATTGAAACAGAAAATAAAGAAATAAAATATTTTTTGTCTTTTTGGAATTTTGTCAAACACTTGGTATGCAAACAGGAATGTGGCTAGAATTGTCAGGGTTAGACTACACTAATCCTCCCTTAGTTGCAATGAAATGGTTTCTAACACAAGTCCTAATTCAATTATGCCAATCAAGCCTTTTCTAAATTACTCAAGCCTAATGTCTTAGGTGCATTGAGCCTAAAACCCCAAATTAAACCCTAATGTCTTAGGTGGAATAACCTGGGATTTTGCATTAAGTTAAGACTTATAAGATTGCAAGCAGCCAACACCTATGTCTAGATTCTTGACCTACTTGGCATATGATTCATGAGCATGCCTTAATACCAACCTTCCAGTCATCTATCAAAGCAACAAATCATTCCTATGGGTAGCTAATCCAAGGAAAGCATTACACACAGAATCACATACTCATACGAAATAGAAACTTGCATTAAAATACCAAATCAATTACACAAGTTCAGAAAAGTTACATCTAACCCCAACAATGGGGATTTAACTACTCATGATAAGGAAATACAAAAAGGAAAAAGAGAAGGGATGAAGAACACTCATAGACAAGCTTCCTCCAATCTTCTCTCCATCCAAGAGCAGAGAAAACGCCCCCCTTTTTGGGTAGAGACCCTCTCCAGCCACCAGCCTTAGCCTGCCTCCAAGTGCCCCTTATTTTAGGTTAAAAGTTCGTTTTTTTTCTGTTCAGTGCAGGTTCATTTATAGGTCCGTCGCCCGTCACGGCCAGGATGACCATCACGGCCGGCCGTGATGGACTCGACGACAGGCGCCTCTTCATTCACTTATTCATCACGGCCGTGATGGTCATCACGGCCAGGCCGTGATCGTTTCTGACTTTTCCAACTAGCAGGTCACGGCCGTGATAGCCATCACGGCCAGGCCGTGATAGCCATCACGGCCAGGCCGTGACAGCTTCTGACTTTTGGCTCAATCTTTCTTGACTCTTTTGCTCCCTCACGGTAGTGAGGCCATCACGCCAGGCCGTGATACTCTCGCTTGGCTCATAATCTTCACTTCTAATCTCTTTTTTCATCCAAGCTCCACCAAGGCTGATTCCTGGGCATTTTTCCATTAAATCCTGCAAAACAACACCAGAAACCACCTCATCCGTTCCAAAGGAAAAACTATACAAAATCAACACTAAATTGGCCTAACTATATGCAAATGCATGCAGAAATGTACATGAAAAATGAGGTAAAATCACACTCATCAGCAATCATCTGCTAGTCCATTAGAGGAGGTTTCACATGCTGAAACAAGTTCTCTTGCTAAACCTCCATCACAATCAGCAAGGGCTGAAGCTTTTAAGCAACATTTGAGAGAAAAAGATTCAATTGACAAAAAGAATGAATTTGAGAGATACTTAAGTGAGTCTTGCATAGATGAGGGTGACAAATTTGAAATTCTCGTTTGGTGGAAACATAACTCAACCCGGTACCCCATTTTATCAACCATAGTCAAAGATCTCTTGGCCACCCCAGTCTCCACAGTGGCTTCAAAAAGTGCATTCAGCACAGGTGGGAGGGTTTTAGACACATTTCAAAGCTCCTTGAACCCAACTATGGCAGAGGCATTGATTTGTTCACAAAACTGGTTGAAACCTTCCCTTTGCCAATTCAAAGATCTCAATCTCAATGAGGAGTTTGAGATATCTGAGAATATTGTAACAGGTAGCTATTTAACTCTTGTTTGCCACTCAACTTCTTTAGTACTAGTGTCTTTGCTGTACAAGTTAAGTCCCTATTTTTTTTTGTGAATGTTTCATAGAATTTCAAAGATGTCAAACAAGTTTTAGAAGGGCTGGTGGAGCAGCAACAGGTGGTAGAATTGCAAGTGGATGTGGTCCATCAACTCAATCACAGCCTACTGGCTGTGACTGAGAAACTTCTCAGGGTTTGTGGCTTATTTGTTGTTGTTTTGGTCTAATTCATATTGTTTAATCTGTTTTATTTTGTACTAATTCAGTATTGTTTAATCTGTTTTACAGTTCTTAAACTTTTTACTTTTTGGGAGTCATTTTGAGACGTGACTCAAAATGTTTGGCATTCCAACTTTTTGGGTTAGTGTTGTGGCTTTTTTTTTTTTTTTTTTTTGGAGAATGATGCTTTGTGCTTTTTTTGGAGAATGATGAAAATGTACCTGGCTTTGTGTTATGCTATCAAGAACTTCTTCATGTCAGGTATTTTTTTTTAAACCTCTCTTTTGGTTTCAAATTTTTTTTTTTAGATTTTGGTTAAGCATTATTTTTTGGTCATGATTGTGATAGGTTTTGGTCCAAAATATTAAGGATGAAACAACATACCTACCAAATGAATATCATTGATTCAGTTTTTCTAAGGTAAACAGTAAAATGCACAAGCAAAATATCATTGATTTTCACTCTGTCCATGGATTGAAAAGGAGAACTCAATTGTCGAAGGTAGATTTTATTATATTCTCAATAGTTTAACTGCCATGCCCTTGAACTGTTGCAGTTGCAGTTGCAGTTGCAGGCTTTCAACAGTTTCAAACTTATGCACTACAATGCCAAATGGGCTATTTCCTATGCACTTCAATATTATATGCAGTTATGCACCACAACCTCCTGCTAGTCTGCTACTTAGGTAAGGTTTGGACCAATCCACATGGTTTTGTTCAGTCTTTGGTCTTGGTTATTACTCTAAAGAAATTGGTGTATACAATATTTTTAGTAATATTCCCTCCCACTCAGTTTTAACAATTACTTGTTGAGATGTATTCTGGGGCTGCGTATCCATAGGTGCCCATAAATATGGTTGTAACATGTGTGTTTGATCCTTCAGGGCCCATAAATGCAGACTATTGTTTCATTCCCTGTGTGCTGATAGGATGAAAACTTACTGAGAACATGAAAGCATGAGAGGAGGCTATCGTTTCATATCTTGTCCCAACTTAACCTTGCTCCAAAAACAAAAAAAGAAGAAGGTTGTTACTGACTTAGAGATAATTTTTAGAGGTAATTTATTAGCTCAAATTGAATGTGAATGCATTTGTATCTTAACATTTATTTTTGCTAGTGGTGAGTGAAAGGAATTAGAGTTTAAAAGAGTACAATTATAGTGCAGCAGCAGACAACCACACAGAGAGGTGTTTTACTCTCACACAAGTGTTTTGCTCGAGGGCTTCAAGGCTGGCAAAGGATCTTCATTCTATTAATTCCATTTGTTGCAAATTTGAATCATCAGTTTGTATATTTATTAAGCACTAAGCCACTAGCAGACACAGACAGCAACACACAACCACAAAGCCACAAACACTATAAATCTATAATGTCAATTTCTTTAATTTATTGTTTTCTGTCACTTATTTCATCCTAAACTTGGCAAGGGAAATCTTTCAATCTTGACACTGAAGTTAATTATATGCTAATCAAAATCTTGATATTATGCATGATTGCATGGATATGAATATTGATCTCTAATTTGTTAGCTGGACAGAATCTAAATCATTTTAACTGAATTTACCAAGTAATTTAAACATATGCCTCTAGCCGTTACAATTATAACTAAAATGGCCCATTTTGTTAAAAAAAATTGAAAGGCTCGCAAAAATATGCCTCTAGTCCCATTTATGTAATTGTATTAAGAAAAATGGCTCATAAAATTATTGGACTGAAAAATGTGACCGACCCATTTATGGCCCAATCCGAACTAACCCACCCGACTGACCCGCCAACCCGCCAAACCCTAACCTGTCTAAATCGAGCTCAACTACGGACGGAATTGGGCCTAATATTATACATCTCGGTTTGTGCCGGATTGGGGATTCTGGGCTCGAACCCGCCCGAACCCGTCCGATGTCCAGCCCTACAATCCACGACCAACTGTGGTTGACGTGAGTGATTAAAGGTCTCTCGTCCCTTAACCAATGTATCGGTTTCGAGTATTGGGTCTGGAAAAAACCTCAGTTGGGAGGGATGCAACCCATAGAGGTGCCGAACAAAATCCTGCGGGAGATTAGTCCCCGTCTCAGGTTGGCGGTGGGATACTCCTCGAAGTAGATCGAAAAAATCATTACAATCGACCTTTATTAGTCCATTCATTCTCTTTAAATAATCCCCCGAGCATAGTGGTCGCGCTGTTGCCACTCGCCAAAAAGAATGAGCGTTTACAAAATAATGTAGATAGGGAAGCGACAACTCGAGTATCGTCTCACAAGGACTCTTAGGTTGCTATTATTAACAGAAAATCAGTTTTGGGGGGTTGGAGTGAATGCAAATAAAATAAAGAAAACAAACAAAAGCAGAGCAATGAAAACATGCAGTTTAAGAGATTAACAAATAAGCTAAAGAACGATTAACCTACTGTTCTCGGTTTCCCACTATCATCGGTTCATGCAATTCCAAGCCCTAAGCAGATTCTAATCCCCTCCCGGTTGTAGCAACAAATAACAAACGAAATCGCTACTACGGATGTATGTCCCTATTCCCGAAATAACAAACGGGGTTAAGCTCTCATGAACTAACGAACATGAATGAACACACGCGAAATAACAAACGCGATTAAGTATAGGAACATAACATCACCGAAATGAATCAACACAACACTATACACTCCTGAAATAACAAACAGAAATGTATAACATGGCATTGAAAAGAGAAAAGCAAATGAAAACAGGAATCACACAACCTCAAGTGTAATTGAAACCAATCACAGTAGATTAATCTAGGAGACTAGTTCTCCATTACAGAAATAAACACAAAAGTAAAGAAAAAAAAATAAACTACTGAAAACTACTACTACTGCCTAAGACTGGCTAGCTACTAGCCCCCCTCAGTTCTGTCTAAAACTGACTTATATACAGTATCTGGAATCAGCGGACTCGCGAGGCGAACACTGTCTCGCGAGGCGAATAATGCGAACAGTTTGCAACGTTTGGTCTTCTCGCGAGGCGAAGCACGGCTCGCGCGGCGAGGAATGGAAAAGTCATGCCCTCTGGTCTTCATCCTCGCGAGGCGAGTCATCTATTCGCGGGGCGACACAGAAAGGATTGCAAATTTTCTGGCACAGTCACCTTCAGGTTCGCGAGGCGAATGCCTCCTCGCGGGGCGAAAGCTCCAGAATTATTTCTTTTTATTAACCTGAAAACAGAAAATAGCATAAGTGCTTTATTTAACTCTAAATCAACTAAATTAACCTAAAAATACTTTACAGACTCAAAATGCTGCTTAAAGACAATCTAGTCTAATTTGGGCGAAAATGATATAAAATTAGCACAAAGCCAAGGTTTTTCTAGTTATAAAACTAGACTAGCCCGCGGCTGATCAAAATACCCCAAACTTAAACTTTGCTTGTCCCCAAGCAAACTAAAACTTAAAAACTTAAAAAGACTAAAGACATGGCAAGCTCAAAGGATTCAATCAACTTTCGCACAAATTTCAAGCCATTTCATCAAAACAGTTTTCTTCAATGTTTCCCCCCTTTCAAACAAAGCAATCCCCACATTCATTTATTCTAAACAGTTGACAATTTCATCATTCAAACAATCATTAATCTAAGCAGGGGATCCAAGTTACACACAAGAGGGAGATCACCAAATTCAAACAACTGCCTTCCTCACAAGGGAATTTAATGTTTCACTCAATCGCTCAGTTTTTGTCAGGCTATCAACATTTCACTCAATTTCACTTTTCATGAACACTTCCCATAAATTTGATTTTCATCTCCAAATGATTCCCACAGAAAACATGCATGCAGCATCAAAAGGTCTTTTATGGGTTGTAATGGTGCCTGGCTAAGGGTAGGATATACAAAGGTACTAGGCTGAAGTCCCTAGGAACTAAGAGAGCATGAAACAGTTCAAAACATTGAAATTCCACTCAAGTTCCTTTTCTCATTTTTCTTTATGCCTTGGGTGACTACAGCCTCTTTTTTTTTTTCTAATACTTTTATTTTTAACATTTTTACACTTCCTTTTTTTTCTCTTTTTTTTTTCATTTTTTTTTTCTTCAAGCCTTTGGCTCCAACCTTTTTATTGTATTATATTTTTTTTTTCAATCCCAAACAACATATTACACCTTGCAGCCACCCCAAACTTAGTTTCTTGCAACCACTCTCTTGCTAAAATTCCATGCTCTCCTAATCCTAAGATCGGGTTAACATGGTTTTCCAGATTTTAGCTTATAACATAAGGTCAACAAGAAACAATAGGCTAATTAGGCTCAATGGGACTAACTAAGGAACATGCATTAGGGATGGTTATTTTAGGCTAAGTAGTTATTTACAAAGAAAATGCCTAAATCATTTGAAGCAAACACATAAACATGCAAACCAAGAAGAGATTCAAGCAAATTCGGGAAAGTGCAACTTAAAAGTGATTCTCACAGTTAAAAAAAACATGCTGGAGGCTCAAAGATGAGAGCGGACACTTGATAATCTTGGTAACTCCGCCAAGTGCGGCGGACTTCTCACTCCCTATCAGGTCACAGTTGACCTCTTTGTCAACCTTGTCCATAAAATCCTCCCAATAGAAGTGGGATTCAGCCTCTTGGACTGGCCATAGTGTCTTCATATCCAAGGGAGCAAAATCCAGAGGCTTGAACTCCGTTGCTGGTGGTTCCACAGTGGGAGGTGGCTGCTCAATGGATAGTACATTTGGAGTAGCCATGATGTCAAGAACCTCGGCTGAACACTCAACTTCACTCACACTATCACCCTGCAAAATAGAGTCAAGAAACTCTGCACAAACAGCACACGGGTTAGTGTCAGTACAGTTAGTACATGTAGTAACAAACTGAATTAGTAACGGTCTGATTGTCTGGACTTTCAGCTCACGGTTCATCCACCCCATCACTTTCAACACATGCATTTGATTCCACAGGTTCTTCATTATCCTCAAGCTTTTTTTCTTGATTGTCCGGATGGAATGTATAAGCTCAAGGCCAATAAGTAGCATCTGTCATAATGGGGCATGCCTCATACAGGTGCTCAGGAGAGCCGCACATGCCACAAAACTCTCTCTGCTGAAACAATTGCTTCAAATAAGTGAGCTTATCAGTAAGATCCATAACCAGACAAATTCAGCAAAAATATTTTTTAATTTTTATTTTTTTTTAATTAATTTTTTTTATTTTTATTTTTCTGCTAATAACACAACAAGAGTCCCCGGCAACGGCGCCAATTTTTTGGTCGCGCTGTCGCCACGCGCCAAAAAGAACGAGCGTTTACAAAATAATGTAGATAGGGAAGCGACAACTCGAGTATCGTCTCACAAGGACTCTTAGGTTGCTATTATTAACAGAAAATCAGTTTTGGGGGGTTGGAGTGAATGCAAATAAAATAAAGAAAACAAACAAAAGAAGAGCAATGAAAACAGGCAGTTTAAGAGATTAACAAATAAGCTAAAGAACGATTAACCTACTGTTCTCGGTTTCCCACTATCATCGGTTCATGCAATTCCAAGCCCTAAGCAGATTCTAATCCCCTCCCGGTTGTAGCAACAAATAACAAACGAAATCGCTACTACGGATGTATGTCCTTATTCCCGAAATAACAAACGGGGTTAAGCTCTCATGAACTAACGAACATGAATGAACACACGCGAAATAACAAACGCGATTAAGTATAGGAACATAACATCACCGAAATAAATCAACACAACACTATACACTCCTGAAATAACAAACAGAAATGTATAACATGGCATTGAAAAGAGAAAAACAAATGAAAACAGGAATCACAAAACCTCAAGTGTAATTGAAACCAATCACAGTAGATTAATCTAGGAGACTAGTTCTCCATTACAGAAATAAACACAAAAGTAAAGAAAAGAAAATAAACTACTGAAAACTACTACTACTGCCTAAGACTGGCTAGCTACTAGCCCCCCTCAGTTCTGTCTAAAACTGACTTATATACAGTATCTGGAATCAGCGGACTCGCGAGGCGAACACTGTCTTGCGAGGCGAATAATGCGAACAGTTTGCAACGTTTGGTCTTCTCGCGAGGCGAAGCACGGCTCGCGCGGCGAGGAATGGAAAAGTCATTCCCTCTGGTCTTCATCCTTGCGAGGCGAGTCATCTATTCACGGGGCGACACAGAAAGGATTGCAAATTTTCTGGCACAGTCACCTTCAGGTTCGCGAGGCGAATGCCTCCTCGCGGGGCGAAAGCTCCAGAATTATTTCTTTTTATTAACCTGAAAACAGAAAATAGCATAAGTGCTTTATTTAACTCTAAATCAACTAAATTAACCTAAAAATACTTTACAGACTCAAAATGCTGCTTAAAGACAATCTAGTCTAATTTGGGCGAAAATGATATAAAATTACCACAAAGCCAAGAATTTCAAGAATTTCTGGTTGTGTCTAGCCACGGCTAAAGTATTGACTTTTTCTTGGAAACTTTTACTCGACTGACTACCGACAAGACTAAATCTTCTCTCTAGATCAGTCCTCACGGATGCTGCCCAAACAGTATGTGTGTTTTGTGGGACTCATTAGGAGTCAGCATGCCATCTCTTACTCAGTTGCAAATTTGCTTCACAAGTTTGGTCTTTTGTTTATAGCTGACTGGGAATTCATTTTGTCTCGCCTGCTGATATTGTACAGCATTACATTTTGTTTAGAGAAGCTCATAGGTACAAAAAGTGCAAGAGGTCTTGGCAAATTATTTGGCACGCAGCAATGTGGTCGATTTGGCTAGTGAGAAATGAGATTATTTTTAACAACAGTAAGGAGGATTTTCTGATTCTAGTGGAATTGATTAAATCACGTTCCTGGTATTGGTTCTCTGCAAAACAGAAGTCACTGGGTGCTTGCTATTGACCGCGGACACCCCCCTCTTGGTTGTATGTCCTGATTGTGGAACAGTTTCTCTCCATATCTGTTCGTTGGTTTTTTTCCATTAGGCTACTTGTGCACTAGTAAATTATGTTAGTCTGGCCTTATTGTCTGCAGTTACAGCTTTTTTGCGTTAGAACAAGGTGGGTCTCTTGTAGGTGGTGTCTTTGGCAGATGCGGTTTTGTCTAGATGAAGTTAGAATCTGATCTTGTGGTATTTTAGTTTGTGGGGTACGATTTTGCTCAGTTTATTGGCTCTGTTTTTGGCTTAGAAATTTTGCGGGGCTCTTATTGCTAGGAAGGTTAGTAGTTCTTGCTATACTTTGGGGGTTTCTTTTTCTTTTCTCCCTGCTATTAGTGGTCTGGTTTTTTTCTCTTATATATTGGAAAGTTAGCACCCTCGTATACCATTTAACACTTTGGTTTTTTCTACCAGGAGTGTTCCCTTGTATGTGGGTTGAGTACCTCTTGTACTCCTTCTCAATATATTTTAAATATAAAAAAAGAAGAAGAGATTTCTATTTATCATTAAAAAAAGAAGAAGAAGAAAACTGGGAGATTTCATTTTTTTAAGAGGGGCAGAAAAATTAATCTCAGAAGACGCCCACGAGGACCATGTCCTCATTTATAAAATAGGAAAAAAAATTAGGCAATGCAAAAGAAGAAAGCAAATATGTGTTTTTGCAATTGCAACTTAGTATTTAAATGGATACGCAGTACAAATTACCCAATTCTATTGCAAATATGAATTCTCAAATTCCATTAATCACTAGGCAATTGTATTGCTTGCATGTTTTTTTTTTGATGAAATAACGGGGTTAAACCCCAAAAAACAACAAACTAGAAAACTCTAGAAAAGCAAATAAAACTAGCATCCGCCCTAAGGGCATTAACAATAAAAGGAGGAGGACAATCAAAAATCCTAATTGGACCGTCAAGCATGAGACCAAACTTTGCCAAAGCATCTGCCACTTGGTTTGCGTCTCTGTAAGTATGCTTCCAAGAAATATCACCATGCCCTTTGTGCACTTCTTGAATGACTGAGACAATATTAAAGCAAACATTTGTTGAACAACAACCATTAGTAAGTAGGGACATTGCTGCTTTAGAGTCAGAAAAGACTCGGATCTTCCTATACCCTCTGTTCCACCCAATAGTTAATCCATGGAGGACGCCCCAGAGCTCCGCAGCTAAGATGGAACAGGAACCTAAGTTAGTCGCATAAGAAACCAAGAAGTTTCCCATACTATCTCTTAAAACTCCACCACAAGAAGCACCGGTTCCTGCATTGATGACTGACCCATCACAATTAAGAGCAACTTCACCAGGACTAGGAAGATGCCACTTTATAATTGTCTCAAAATCACTATCTACTTCCTTGCTTAGATTATCATCAAATGACATTGCATCTTTGATTGTCAAGACTGTATTTGTCACCCGAAACACAATGTCGTTTGGAGATCACAACTTGTTGTTGAAAGTGCAATCATTTCTCCTTCTCCAAAGACAGTCTAGTGCTACACCAAAAGTAACCCCCCAACTAGCTCCCTTTAAATCCTCAACTTTAATAAGGTTATCATAGAGCCATTGCACCCTTATAGTTTGAGATAAAAACCCATCAGTATTGATCCCAAGCAGGCTGCTCCAAAACTCTCTAGCGAATGAGACACCCCGTTGTGCCCCGGTGCTTTATTAGATTAATTACCTTCTTAAATCAATTCTTAACCGCGCGCTTATCGTGAATATACGTAAAAATTAAAACTTATTTAATTATCATACAACTTCTGCTAATTTAAAAACACAACAATACCAAAACATTGTTGAGGGTATCCTCTCAGTAGGATCCCTCACAGGCATAAAATTAATAACAGACGTACTTAGCGGAAATATAAAAATACTCCTTACACACACTGGCCATAATGTCTAGACTCTAATCGCCATGGATCACAGCTCGACCCCCAGCGTCTGGTTCGTAAGGAGTTCCATCCAACTCCTCAGCAATCTCCATTTCATACAGAATTCCGTCCAGCTCCTCAACAACGTAACCCTCCATCGGATCTTCTAACGTAAACCAAAGTAACCCACAAAAATACAGAAACATAGGGGATAAGAAACAGTTCTATCATCAAAAAGCGGAAAAGAGTCATAGTAAATTATACAGTAATTGTCATAGACAATCAACACACATAACTAACGAATCATCCTCAGGTCAATATATATCATCCTCTACACTTATTCTCAGGTAATCTAACACGTAACCTCTCTAATCCTGTCACCATGTCTTTACGTTATCATGGCCACTACCACTCTTATCACCATCCCTCATTTGCATCTGGGCACACCCTCATTCCCGATAGGATGTTCCACCTAATGCACACCTACATTCACGTTAAGGTGTTCCACCCCCATTCCCGTTAAGGTGTTCCACCCCCATTCCCTAAGGTGGAAGTGGTCTTGTGAAAACTCTTGATTTTACGTGTATTATATTACCAATACACGGTGTATTATATTACCAATACACAGAAGTGTTTTACGTGTATTATATTACCAATACACTGTATTATATTACCAATACATAGAAATGTTTTACGTGTATTATATTACCAATACACGGTATATTATATTACCAATACACAAGTGTTTTACGCGTATTATATTACCAATACACGGTGTATTATATTACCAATACACAGATGTCCTTGCATATTATATTACCAATACACTTTTGTCTTTGTGTATTATATTACCAATACACTTTTGTCCTTGTGTATTGTATTACCAATACACGGTTGTGGACAACAACACCTATACTTGAATCTCACCAACCCGTTTTAACAACATCTTAGTGCCTTAACCTTCCATTAGAACTTGACACATATTCTATGCCATAGCACCTCTTTAAAATTTCTCATCTAAGTTACACACTTCTAAATCATCATTATCCTCACACCCAAAACAATCATCTCTTAGACAACATATATATCTTTGCTTAAAATCCACTAAGCTTAATAATAAAAACCAGTCAGATCATGCATAATAAAATATCAATCAAAATATTCTCATTTTACCAACATAGCACAAAATCAATTCAATAAAGGTAATAAAATCAAATCAACCATCAACAATATAAAGATCAACCTAATGTCAATAAACCTACAATCCCCGAATCGCCATTGGTTTTTCAGAAAAGGTTTCCAATGTGATTTTGGTCTTGTCGATTACTCGACTACTAGTAGGGTTTAGGTCGCCCTACACAATTATTATATAATCTACTACTTATCCATTCCGACGATAGGTTGGTTCTTTCCCCCACCTGGGTTATCACCAGACTCCCGAATTCGAAGCTCCTCGTTGTCACACCCCAAAGTACTAACTCCACCTTCTGCGAAGGTAAGGAGATTAGATGCTCGAAGAGGTATACCACAAACATCCTCGTTTCCTCCGTGATGGAAGTCTAAGGTTATGAACACAAAATCACAAGTTAAAATCAAACAAGAACACTAAACCACAAGGTATAGGTTCGGTCAAGACTAGTTCTTAGGGTTAGAGATTCCCGAAAATTATACAACTCATGGATTTATGATCCTTAAGTGTTAGGAGTTCGTAAACAATGATCACTTAACAAAGTTGAATTAAAATCCCACTAAGTTATAAACTTAGGGTATTCGGCCAAGGCTAGTAAAATAGGCTAGCATTCACTAAACTTTCCAATCTCTTAGGTTTAGCATCCATATGTATTAAGGAGCTCAAAATCATGATCATTTTGGAAAAATAAGAACAAAGTATCCTAGGTCCATAACCTTCTAGGTTCGGCCTTCATAGGATCTGTAGGTTAGAAATATTTAACTTTCAAATCTCTTAGACTTAGCATCCAAATATCTTATGGAGCTCAAGTCCATGATCATTTTGGAAAACAATGGAAATTTAAACATTCCAATCTCTTAGACTTAGCATCCAAATATCTTACGGAGCTCAAGTACATGATCATCTTGGAAAAATGAAAGTAATACATCCTAGCTTTAATAACATAGAATAAACAAATTAGAAATCCTTAAACTTTCCAATCTCTTAGACTTAGCATCCAAATATCTTATGGAGCTCAAGTCCATGATCATTTTGGAAAACAATGGAAACTTAAACATTCCAATCTCTTAGACTTAGCATCCAAATATCTTATGGAGCTAAAATCCATGATCATCTTGGAAAAATGAAAGTAATACATCCTAGCTTTAATAACATAGAATAAACAAGTTAGAAATCCTTAAACTTTCCAATCTATTAGACTTGGCATCCAAATATCTTATGGAGCTTAAGTCCATGATCATTTTGGAAAAATAAAAACTCAAACATCCTAGTACCTAAACACTAAGTTTCGGCCATCATAGGATGATGAGGAAAAATATTCTTTGTTTAAGAATAACTCTTAGGTTTAGAGTCACAAGGTATTAAGAGTTCTAAATCCATGATCATACTTGGAAAGTTGAAACATAGTATCCTAGGCTTACTTATTCATATTTTCAGCCATCATAGGAAAAACCTATCAAAACTCCCAAGATTTATAGATTTAAGATCAATGGATAGTTAGAAACTCAAACACATGATCATATTCCAAAAGTTGAAACAAAAACTTTCTAGGTCACAAATGCAAGCATTCGGCCTTCATTGGAAGAGATAGGTAGAGATTTTTTTTACACAACATCTTAGTATGTGAAAAATATAAGTTAATACAATACTATAGAAAGTGGTTTCAACTCAAAAGGAGTTTTCTACCATTTAGAGAGATTTTAGAAGTTTAAAGCATATAAAGAACACATAAAGCAAACTAAGAAATAAAAGATGAAACTTGCAAAAAGATTCATATGAGAGCATTACCCTTAGTATAAGGAAGAACTTTAATGAAGAACTCAAGTGGAAAAGACTAATAAAAATGGAAGCTTTAAGTGTTTGAAAAAAGAAGAAATGGAAGAAGTTGAAGAAGTATGAAGATGGAGGAAGAAAATGAGAGGATGAAGATGAGTAATGATTATAAAGAGGAGGGAGAGGGGAGCATGAAATTTTGGAGAGAGGATGAGCTTGGAGAGCAAGTTTTGTCTTTAAGACTTGTTTGGTTGAAGAGGAAAGAGAAAAATAGGTTTTTAGAATATAATATGATATATTTCAAAAAGTCCATCATGACCAATTTTTAGGAGGTAGCTTAGGCCATACCTCTAGTGAGCCACCTCACTCCCTCATCTCACCTCATGCCTTTTATGTCTCTTATTCTGCTCTATTTCGTACTCGGTTGCATTTCCGATCGTAATTCTTCCGACGTTTTCGCCCGAATAAAATATTATATTTTATTTTTGAAGGAAAATTTTCAAAATAACCAAAGTCGAAGGAAATATAATAAAAACACTAACTATCTAGTTCACGGGTCAAAATTAGGTTTTCTGCACAGTAAACTTGTACCGGCAGTGAAAACGCAGACCGACTTTCGTCTGAATTTTCAACCAAAAATTTTACCGTAACCCTCTACCATAAAGTAGACTATGAATATGATTTTGTTTTATTCAATAACACTTTTTAACTCTCAGATTAAAATATATTTAATTATATTTTAACCGGTTGAACAGCATAATTAAAATCAGGCTGTTACAGCGAAGGCACAATCTCTGAAAATATGGAAGTGGTTCTCAATATGGTTTGAGCACACAGAACATAGGCCTGATGAAGCCAGACCACGAGAGAGCCTCTTCTCATTGGTTAACAGAATCTCATACGCCAGCTTCCATAGGAAAAGTTTGACTCTTCCCGGTCCTCTCCAGCTCCAAATAACCAGGAATAACCTATTATTGGAGTTAGGATACTGCTTGGTCACAGCCCCATACGCAGAAGAAATCGTGAAGATCTCATCATTAGCATGCATCCAAGCAATATGGTCCTCGACATTATCTCTGACTGGTGGAACCATTGCTCTAATTTTGTTGACAGCGCTTGGAGGAAGCAGAGTGGAGAAGTGTTGATGTCGCCGGCAAGTGTACCGGGTCGTCGCAAGTAATAAAAGAAACACGGTAAGTAATTACCGAGGTCGAACTCAGGGATTGGGCTACCAATTCGACTAATCCGCGGGAAATCAGATACGTTTGGTCAAGTTACAGAAGGTGGTTGAGAGAGAAGATAGGATTGAATTCAAATTAACAAATCTAATAAAATATTTAACTAAAAATCTGAAATTAAAATATCTAGGGTCTCAAATCCACCTACCCAATCATGTATAGTACCCAAGTGATGATGAATTCCTCCCTAAGTTCAACTACAATGTCAACCGGGACCCCCAAATTCTCCTATATCCACTGCCGTGCTCAATAGGACGTATTCGACGATTGGATTAATTACTTACTAGGTCTCATAATCCTAATCTCGAATTCTATTAATTCTTGTTCCCTATAAGGTTGCACTAATCTCCTAAATCCAATTGTCGTGCTCATTATTCGATTAGTGATTCCAATCCAAGTTCTAAAACGCGAATCGCCGATCGACCTCAAACACGTTTAACTAGTTAATCACGCAACACATATGATCAACACAATCAAATCAGAATTGGAAAACATGTATTGAGAGAAGGGGAGAAAAACATACATCACATTAACACTATACCGCCATGGTGGCTTCATCGATCCCCCAGACGAGGGGATTAGTTCCTCATGCTCATAGACAAACAATCGGACATAATCTCCATAATAAAATAAGAAAAGAAAAGAGAAGGGAGACGCAGCTCCAGAAACAAGGATTCGTAACTACTGATCTAAACTAGTGGAAAAACCTCCTCAATCTGATCTGAAACAGCCTATAAATAAGGATTCTGGTTCTCGGACTCTCGCGGGGCGAACACACTTTCGCGAGGCGAACATTAGTTTTGGCGCGCTTTCAATTTTGGATTCTCGCGAGGCGAGAGTGTATTCGCGGGGCGAGTCTTCCAACTTCAAACTGTCACAGCCGTGACCTTCATCACGGCTAGGCCGTGATTGTCTCTGTCTTCCAGTGTCTTCAAACTCTCGCGTGGCGAGATGCTTTTGCGGGGCGAGATTCAATTCTAGGCTGTGACCTTCATCACGGCTAGGCCGTGATGGTCTCTGACTTCCAGGTCTTCATGATTCGTGAGGCGAGAAGACTGTTCGCGGGGCGAACCAGAGTGATGATTTATTCTTTGCTTTATCTCGATGTTCGAGGCTCGCGAGGCGAGCATCCACTCGCGAGGCGAGTATCTCCAGAAGTGCTTTTTCCACTGCTTCTTGACTTTCCTTGACTCCCGGAGCTTCACTTATTGACCTGAAAACACCAAAAGCAACCAAAAGCATAATTATATCCAAAATAAGCTAAAAACTACACAAAAGACGCAAAACGAGTCAAAGTCCAACTTAGGAACAAAACAAGGCCAAATTTGGGCGAAAACGAGATTGAACTCGAATAATTTGCACAAAAATCATAGTCCATCTAGTTATAAAACTAGATAAGCCAAAGGCTTATCAAAACACCCCAAACTTAAACATTGCTTGTCCCCAAGCAAGCTAAAACTCAAAAACGACTCAAGACTTGGCAAGCCTAAAGGATCTAATCAATTTCGCACAAATTTCATGCATTCTTAACAAAACAGTTTTCCTTCAATGAATTCCCCCTTGCATCAATGTAATCCCCACATTCATTTACTTTAAACAATTGAGAACTTCACCATTCATGCAATCATTAATCTAAGTTGAGGATCAGGGTCACACACAAAAGGAAGATCACCAATTTCAAACAACTGCCTTCCTCACAAGGGTATGTAAAATTTCACTCATTCGCTCAAATTTGTCTAGGCTATCAACTTTTCCCTCAATTTCACATATCAAGAGCACTTCCCATGAATTTGATTTTCATCTCAAAAATGGTTCCCACGAAAACATGTATGCAACATCAGAAGGTCTTTTAAAGGTTGTAATGGGGCCTGGTTGAGGGTAGGATATTCAAGGATACTCGGCTTAAGTCCCTAGGAACTAAGAGAGCATGAGCATTTGACACATATTCCACTCGAATTCATTTTTCCATTTTTCATTTTGCCTCGGGTGACTACAGCCCTTTTCCTTGCTAATCTTTTTGTTTTTCCCTTTTCTTTTGGCAATTTATTTTGAATATATTTTTTTCCCTTTTTTTTTTTTTGCCTTGGGTTTCGACCTTTATTTTTCTTTTTCTCACCCCAAAATGACATATCTCCTTGTAGCCACCCCAAACTTAGTTTCTCACAACCCTTCTCTTGCTCACTTCCATGCTCTCCTAATCCTAAGATCGGGTTAACATGGTTTTTTTTCTTCAGATTTTCGGCTTGTAATATAGGGTCATCAAGAAACAATAGGCTAATTAGGCTCAATGTGGCTAACTAGGGAACATGCATTCGGGATGGTTCTTTTTAGGCCAAGTAGTTTTTCAAAGAAAATTGCCTAAATCATTTGATGCAACACATACACATGCAAACCATATAGAGATTCAAGCAAATTCGGGAAAGTGCAACTTAATAGTGATTCACACAATCAAAAACAAAGTTGGAGGCTCAAATCCTCACCTGGACATTTTGCAAATTGTTTGACCGAGATACGATTCCTAGTGTGTGCACCCCCTCATCCCAAACTTATCATAAATCAAGCAATCACAATAAAATTCTCAAAGTTCAATTTTCAATTTTTCACATGGGGATCAATTTTCTATTTTCAGAACCTAGGGGGAAATCATCGATGGTCAATATAATTCATGCAATCAATCTATGCTCAATTTAATCAAAATCCAACAAGCTTGCCGACACACTATTCATACACAAACTCTTGATCTTCTCAAATTATTCAAGAGGGACAAACAAAAACAAAACAAAAAGCAAAAACAAAAACACAACAAAAGTGAGGAGAGGAGAGGATACTCCCTGATCAAGTATCCATGGATGCCTCCTCATCCAATTGGTCTCACAGGCTCTCTTCTGTTGCATAGCATCCTGGAAGAACTCCTGCAAATTAAAACCTTAAGTGCAGATTCGCGAGGCGAGAGATCACTCGCGAGGCGAATCTGGAAAGTTGTTATTCACACTTTCCAGAATAGCGAGGCTAGTAGTATCTCGCGAGGCGAATCTGGAATTCCAACAGATGATGATGCCCAGAATCGCGAGGCTAAAGTATACCTCGCGACGCGAGACAGAAGCGTGAGCAAGCCTCTGAGATTCAGGGCTTCTGTCTCGCGTGGCCACAATGGATTCGCGTGGCGAATCAAGCTTTTTTTTTTTTAATAATAATAATATAAATGAAAATGACAGAAACTAAAAATAAAGGATATCTAACTTGGGTTGCCTCCCAAGTAGCGCTTGTTTAACGTCCCGAGCCTGACTCAAGTCGCATCCACCTGGATCCCATAGCCTGTGGCACAAGGGCCAAGAGATGCCTATCATGGGAGATCCTCCACCCGGATCCCATGGTTTGTGAAGTGGCCATTGCAGAAGCATCACGACTCTATCCATACTTCCACCAAGCCCGTGTGTGAAAACTCCATTGACCTCTTCAATTATGAACTCACTTCCTCTCGGGTCAAATGGTGTTTTCACGAGGAAGTGTGCCAGACAAGTGGGAGGGACCAACTTACCAATGTCCACACATGCATGCAAGCCGACATAGTTATCCAATGCAGTAATTTCAGGTTGCCTGGCAAGCATGGTGGGATCCTCTACCACTTCATCTTTAATTTGAACTCTACCCCCTTGCTCCGGTGCCTTGTCACTTGTCAACTCCTCTTCCTTAGGTTGCTCTTCCTCAACATGTGGTTGTTCCGGGGCCATGTCACTTGTCAACTCCTCTTCCTTAGGTTGCTCTTCCTCAACATGTGGTTGTTCCGGGGCCATGTCACTTGTCAACTCCTCTTCCTCAGGTTGCTCTTCCTCAACATGTGGCAGTTCTTCCTCAACTTCCTGAGAACTAGTTGCATCCCGTCGATTCCCACACCCTATCGCTTCTAGTTGTTATGGCTTCGCATTGGTCCTTAGGGTTGTTCTTGGTATCACCTGGGAAAGTGCCTGTGAGACGCTCATTTTGTTGCTCTACGAGCTGACCCAACTTCTCTACTGCCGCATTCGCCTTCTCAAATGATGTGGTCATCCTATCAATTGCCGCACTTGTCTTATCCATTAACGCATTTGTCCTCTCAAGAGCCAACTCCCAAGGTTGTTGTTGTTGGGCCATCTTATCAATTGTCGTAATTGTCCTCTCAAGAGCCAACTCCCAAGGTCGTCTTCCACCATCCTGTTGAGGTTGTTGTTGCCAGTTCTGTTGAGGTTGTGGTTTCCAATCTAGACCATTGTCAGCATTACTCCAAGCGAAATCCGGATGGTCTATACTCATATAACCCCAATACTGATTCTGACTCTGATAGTTGTCCTGGGGCACGCTGTCATAGAAATTATGGCATGAGTCCACATATTCTTGAGAGTAGTAGAACGGACAGCTCCAAGTGTCATGGTCTCCATTACAATATTCGCAACCCGGAAGCATTCCCTCGTGTACCTCGCATACACAACAAGGCAAGACCAAGTGGAATCAAGGAAGTAGAGAGAGATAATAGTAAAATAAAAATAAAAATAAAAATAAAAATAACTTAACCAAATAATCAAACTTCCCTAAAACTAGGAAAATTGGTTGTGCCAATCCTCGGCAACGGCGCCAAAAACTTGTTGATGTCGCCGGCAAGTGTACCGGGTCGTCGCAAGTAATAAAAGAAACACGGTAAGTAATTACCGAGGTCGAACTCAGGGATTGGGCTACCAATTCGACTAATCCGCGGGAAATCAGATACGTTTGGTCAAGTTACAGAAGGTGGTTGAGAGAGAAGATAGGATTGAATTCAAATTAACAAATCTAATAAAATATTTAACTAAAAATCTGAAATTAAAATATCTAGGGTCTCAAATCCACCTACCCAATCATGTATAGTACCCAAGTGATGATGAATTCCTCCCTAAGTTCAACTACAATGTCAACCGAGACCCCCAAATTCTCCTATATCCACTGCCGTGCTCAATAGGACGTATTCGACGATTGGATTAATTACTTACTAGGTCTCATAATCCTAATCTCGAATTCTATTAATTCTTGTTCCCTATAAGGTTGCACTAATCTCCTAAATCCACTGTCGTGCTCATTATTCGATTAGTGATTCTAATCCAAGTTCTAAAACGCGAATCGCCGATCGACCTCAAACACGTTTAACTAGTTAATCACGCAACACATATGATCAACACAATCAAATCAGAATTGGAAAACATGTATTGAGAGAAGGGGAGAAAAACATACATCACATTAACACTATACCGCCATGGTGGCTTCATCGATCCCCCAGACGAGGGGATTAGTTCCTCATGCTCATAGACAAACAATCGGACATAATCTCCATAATAAAATAAGAAAAGAAAAGAGAAGGGAGACGCAGCTCCAGAAACAAGGATTCGTGAACTCACCGATCTAAACTAGTGGAAAAACCTCCTCAATCTGATCTGAAACAGCCTATAAATAAGGATTCTGGTTCTCGGACTCTCGCGGAGCGAACACACTTTCGCGAGGCGAACATTAGTTTTGGCGCGCTTTCAATTTTGGATTCTCGCGAGGCGAGAGTGTATTCGCGGGGCGAGTCTTCCAACTTCAAACTGTCACAGCCGTGACCTTCATCACGGCTAGGCCGTGATTGTCTCTGTCTTCCAGTGTCTTCAAACTCTCGCGTGGCGAGATGCTTTTGCGGGGCGAGATTCAATTCTAGGCTGTGACCTTCATCACGGCTAGGCCGTGATGGTCTCTGACTTCCAGGTCTTCATGATTCGTGAGGCGAGAAGACTGTTCGCGGGGCGAACCAGAGTGATGACTGTTGCTGCTTTATCTGATGTTCAGGCTCGCGAGGCGAGCATCCACTCGCGAGGCGAGTATCTCCAGAAGTGGTTTTTCCACTGCTTCTTGACTTTCCTTGACTCTCGGAGCTTCACTTATTGACCTGAAAACACCAAAAGCAACCAAAAGCATAATTCTATCCAAAATAACCAAAATAATTCTATCCAAAAATAACCAAAAGCATAATTCTAACAAAAGACGCAAAACGAGTCAAAGCCCAAGTTAGGAACAAAACAAGGCCAAATTTGGGCGAAAACGAGATTGAACTCGAATGATTTGCACAAAAACCATAGTCCATCTAGTTATAAAACTAGATAAGCCAAAGGCTTATCAAGAAGCTTTGGATATCCCACTGGTTACCCAAGACAAAATCATGCAGGGTTTTGGATGTATCTATGTAGCTCGGGCTACCAACAACCTGGTGAATTAAGGGGCCTATGTTAGAACCCAACAATCATTTCAAAAATTTATCACCCTACCATTACCACCTCTCCGGTTAATATTCTGCATGAAGACATCCTAGCTATCCCGAAGCCTTTTCCAAAAATTACTGCCCGCCTTACCTTTCTTCACCACAGGTATCGCAAGTTGACCACAACCATACTTTTTTCGAATCAAATTTGTCCAAAGTAAATCCGGTTGAGTACAAAACCTCCAATAAGCCCTCATCATGTAGGCAGAGTTTGCTGCTCTAGTCTTCTTCAACCCCAATCTGCCATCCCTCTTTGGTCGACAAATCGAGTCCCAAACAATTAGATGGATTTTCTTTTGTTGCTCCGTGTCCCCCCAAATGAAACCTCTGCAAATTTTGTCAACTTTATCACAAATGGTTTTGGGGAGACTGACTATTTGCATCACATATGAAGGGAGAGCTTGAAGAACCGACTTTGTTAAGGTAACCCTACCCGCAAGGTAGAGATTTCTTGCCTTCCAAGAGCTCAGTCGTTGATTAACTTTCTCCATAATAAACTGATATGTTTCTTTTTTTAACTTTTTATGGAGGATAGGCACACCAAGATACTTGCCTAAATCATCCGTCCACTGTATACCCAAAGCATTACTAAGTTGATCTTTAACATTCCAACCCACATTCTTGGATAAAAACACTCTAGACTTGTCTTTGCTTACTTTTTGCCCCGAACTCTTGCAGAACAAATCCAAAATCGAATGAATAATTTGCACTTGCTCTATAGAAGCTTCAGAAAAAAGAAGTAAGGCATCCGCAAAAGCTAGATGAGAAATATGAGGACCTCCCCTACTCAAACAAACGGGTTTCCATAACTTCTCATCTACTGCCACCGAAATAGTTTGGAAAAGTCGTTCAATACACATCACAAATAAATAAGGAGAAAGAGGATCACCTTGCCGAATACCTCTAGAAGGAGAGAAATAATCCAAGGCTTCCCTATTCCACAAGACACGCAAACTAGATGAGGAGATGCAATGCTAAATAAGATCCACCAACTTATCCGGGAAGCCAATATCCATTAAAGTGTCTTTGATGAAGCTCCACTTTAATCTATCATAAGCCTTCTCCAAATCCACCTTAATGGCCATCCAACCTTTTTCCCAGACTTCTTCCGCATAGAGTGGAAAACCTCTTGAGCCACGATAATATTGTCCCTGGATTGACGATTAAGAACAAAACTACTCTGACAAGGACCAATCAAATTCCCCATGAGCCCACGCAATCTCTGGGTTACAATTTTAGTAATAACTTTGTAAGAGACATTACACATACTGATTGGGCGAAAGTCTCTCATATTTACCACCATATCTTTTTTGGGAATCAAAGTAATCAGAGTTCTATTAATCTCTCTAACCAAGAGAGGATTATCAAAAACTCTACAAACTAAATCACAAAATTCATCACCCACCACTTGCCATTGGTTTTTAAAGAAGATGGAATGGAATCCATCTGGGCCCGGTGCCTTAAAATTACCTGTTATCTGAATCATTTGGAATATCTCGCCTCTTGAAATTCTTCTATCCAAATCACCCAAATCTCTCCCCTCAATCCGAGGAAACGCTCCAGACAAGGGAAAGTTTTGGTCCTGCTCATCATCACAAAAGATTTTCTTATAATATTCTGTAACAATTTTTCCAGCTTAATAGCTTCTTTGACCTACACCTCATCATCATCTTGCAACATCTCATAATTATTTCTATTCCTTTTTATGGTTGTAACACCATGAAAATATTTTGTATTGCTATCTCCATGTTGAATCCACTTAGCTCTAGATTTTTGAAACCATAACATCTCCTCTTGAGCCAATACATTTTCATATTCTCTCCAAGTAGTTGCATACTCATTCTCAATGTTGTTACTTCCATTTAAATTTTACTGAAAATCCAACTCTTCCAAACGGCCAAGCAACATTTTTTCTCTTGAAGATGCATCCAAATGTATCCCGATTCCACATCCTGAGGTCTTTCTGGAGCAAATTCAACTTTCCCTCCCAAGCCTGATTCTTATCATATTTAGACCACTGGTTCCACATGAATGAAGGAAAAAGCTCACGAGTTAACCACGCAGCCTTAAAGCGGAACGATCTGCGTCTCATACTTTTCCTTGTCTTGCCTCCCTCACAAATAACGATTGGCCGATGATCAGATTTT
This sequence comes from Sophora flavescens, assembly GCA_030762895.1. Classification (NCBI taxonomy): domain Eukaryota; kingdom Viridiplantae; phylum Streptophyta; class Magnoliopsida; order Fabales; family Fabaceae; genus Sophora; species Sophora flavescens. Next base: position 60,008,509 of record CM061064.1, read on the forward strand.
TGATAAGGAAGATGTTGAATAAAAGCATGCTTAAACCTCATCCTCCACTCTAAATTAAAAAGACAACGATCAAGCCTAACCTCTTTATTACTCTTCTTCCAAGTAAATGGCTCTCCTTGAAAGTCTGCATCTACTAGATTACAAACTTGCATAGCTTGTCTGAAGCTCTCCACATCCCTATGCACTTGCGTTTGGACATCACCTATTCTCTCCTGACTAGACAAAGTATTGTTAAAATCTCCAATAATCGCCAAGCACCAGACAAGAAACCACCAATATCGCATAGATCTTCCCAAAGACTTTGTCTACGAGAAACTTGAGGGGAGCCATAAACCTTAGTTAAAAACCAAGGCATATCCGACTTCCATTGAACCTCCATATGAACCAGCTGATTAGAATGTCTAAGCACATTAACCTTCCAAACAGCTTGGTCCCACAAGCACCAGATACCACCTGAATGACCCTGAGCCTCCTGGATAAAATTACCCTTTAACCCAATGCGCTTAATAATACTTCTAGCTTTGTCACCACTAGTATGAGTCTCTATCAGAATACAGAATTTAGTAGCATAATTCTTTTTCCAAATCTCTCATAAGAAAGCCAAAACCTTTACAAGTCGTCCCTCTACAATTCTAGCTAAGGACATTCATTGAGACAGATTTACGTTTTGTAGCAACTCACTCCCCCTCTCCTCCACATGCATATCGGCATCAATGTGTTTTTCCTATGATAGAAGTATCGGGTTTTTTTTACCCAGCTCCTTCTCCCCAACCCCTGCATTCCTCATCTACTCAATAAAGTTTACTGCCTCTATGTCCACATGAACATTAACCGTGTTCAGTAAACCATTCCAACCACTAACTGCTTGCATAGTATCAGTTTGTTGGAGTTGGATTTGTTTCATGCGATCCAGAATATAAGCCTCATCCTCCCTTTTTGATTTGAGATCTTGCTTTTTGACCTCCCTATTCAGAACCTCCTCAATCTTTTCAATAGGCTTGGGCAAAGAAGCTGGGGTTGCCTTTTTGAAATATTGCTTAATTATGTTTTTATATCCTTTCCACGATTAGCCTGCGTATTCTTCCCCGCCCTAGGGTTTCTCACGCGATTCTGACCTGGGTTGGGCGTAACATTCTGCATGGGTTTTGCATGGGATGGGCCCGCCTGTCTCGTTTGAGTCAACTGGGTTTCAGGGACAGTTTCAGGTAACTCATTAATTTTGAACTTAAAGATTTCTTTCCCTTTAATCTTCTTATCCACCATATCTCCTTTATCCTGATTAGCATCTCCCTTAATCTTCTCAGATTCTCTTCCGTTAGGGAATTAAAACGAGATCCTCCTCTAATTTTCAACTCCCCCGATGATCTTTCCTTCTTTTTTGCTTTATAGCTGCCATTTTTCAGTTGCACTTTATTTTGATGATAATGTCTCTGCTTATTTTTCGCAAGCATCCATGGGCCATAATTGGTGGGATCTTCATCCCCTTGATTTGCTACCTTTTCTATCTCCGAAATATTCTCACGTGATTTGTTACCATTGATGACGTCAGCCCTTTATGTTTGGATGATTACAGGCTGACTCGTCTCCGACGTATCTCCAAGCACCTACGGCTTCTCCATTTTTTGAATCACCATCTCTCCTTCCACAATCTCCGTACACACCTCCTTCTTGTGTCCAAACCTACCGCATCTGAAACAGATGAAATGCAATCCCTCGTATTAAATAAAGAGTGGATAACCTCTAACCACGATGTGAGTAGCTAAAGGCATATCCAGGTCAATCTCAATGCAAATACGAGCAAATTTCGCACGGGAATGGATGGACGTGAGTTTATCCACCTTAAGGAACGTTCCCAGTCTCTCTCCTATTCTTCTAAGAAATATTTCATTCGAAAGCTCTATAGGAAGCTTCTATATCCTCAGCCAAACTGCCACCCTGCGAACTCTCTCAACATTCATCAAGAACAGTGGCCCCCACCCCGGACTATCAAGTAATAATCTGCAACCTTCCAAGGCCCCTCAAACAGAGCATGCTTATAATCCTCTTCGCTTTTGAAAACCACTTGATAATAGCCATCATGCATATCAATGATTTGAATTCCTCCATTCTCGGTGCGTTCCGGATGCAACTTGTTTTCTATGATTCGAAAGTTAACCCTTTTTCCCAGCACATTAACAACTAAGGTGTTCCGCCAAGGGTTCGACCATAGTTGTAATTCTTCGCCTATTACAGGGGATAATAGGACCTTTAACATAAGGCCTTTTTCCACCATCCCCCTCAGCCACCTTGACCTCCATCATATAGTCTTCTATATGATCCACTTTTTGTCCAACATCCACTAATCCATCTCCACCAAGAGGAACGAGCAGCTTCTCCACGTAGGAAAGCTCTTTGACTTTCCTAGTACTATGTTTGAGGAGATCCTCCTCTTCCTGACTTGCATTCTTCTTGGAACTCCGCTCCCCTTCAGAAACCTTAGTGTCCCTCACCATACTACAGAAACCCTATGTTCTCGCCGAGATCCGACTTGTCGAGTCTCGCCGTGAGAACGTCTAACCAAGAGTAAACACCGGGGTTGTTTTAGATTAAGGCTTGACAAAATATTGTATTCTGGTCCTACGTATCCCAATGGGAATCAAAGCCAGACGTAGTTCTAGGTTCAACCCTTGGTCATATGGTGACCTCAATCCGCTAATCTTGTATCTGATGAATACCAGCGAGCAAGGACTCTTCAATAGTCTCTTGGTCGAGCTAGTTTCTCTAATACGCTTAAGGAAGAGTCACCTGGGTCAGTGAAAAGTGAGTCTCTCTTTTGGGTTATCCTCTTTTTATAATAGGATCCCCATATCTTTAAGAGATCTGGATTTATCTCATTTTATCTCTTAAATCTTCTTAGAGATGTCATTTCCTTAATTTAAGGGATATTATCTCTTCTAATTGGATAAGGTTATTTGAGATAATATCAGGATTATTAAAGATAATATCAATATCTCAAAATGATCTCCTAACCGGATAAGGTTATTTGAGATAATATAAGATTATTAAAGATAATATCAATATCTCAAAATGATCTCCTAACCGGATAAGGTTATTTGAGATAATATAAGATTGATAAAGATAATATCAACATATTATCCTTCCCACCTTGATTGGGTCGGGTATCCAAGCACGGTGACCGAGTTTTACTCCTCGGCCAGTACACAAGCCCCCCAAGCTTTGAGCTAGTAGCCGAGCTTGGCCTTTTAAAAACCTTATTTGGAGGATCTAAGGTTTATGGTTTAGGTTCTCTCCCCCTTTTTACCATAGTCTTAATGACCGATCTCGTACCTCGACCAATCATTCAACCTCGGTGACCGAGCTTAGGAACCTGGTCTCTTCTTTAGCATTTCGAGTTGGCGAGGTAATTGGAAGAGCTTCACACTTCGATACATATATATATCTTTTGCCTCGGTGAATACCTCGGGCGACCGAGTTTCACGCTTTGAGTTGGCGAGCTTTACACTTCGGCCCATATACAAGCCCTCCAAGCTTTGAGCTGAATGCGTGGAAGCTTTTTGAAGGAGCCGAGCCTAGCCGAGGTAGTCATCTTAGTTTTGTACTGTGACCATATTTTCTCGGTTCACGAGATGAAAAGGGACGTTGCCCTTTGTTATTAAGGAAAAGCTAACTTGTAACGCGTGGTTTTTATGGCATCATTTATGAGGCCTGCGCTATAGCTGCGTGCTCATATTTTTAATTGATGACAACATATATTCCGATGTCTCTGCCATGTGTTTCTTTTCCATTAGTGCGCCGAATTTGCACAAACTTGAAGGGACGTTTCTCTTCTCTCACACGTCAACAACCACCATCATTTCGCTAAATGGAACGTTTCATTTCTTTTTGAAACTTTGCTCTTTTTCTATAAATTGAGCGATCCCCTGATAAAGGGCTTTACTTTCCTTGAACCTTCGATTTTCTTATCTTCTCGAGCCCTTTCTATTCCAAGCTTTCACACTCCCTTTCCTATTCGAGGTACGCCCTTCTCATCTCTTTTTTCCAGTTTGATTTCTGATTTTTCATTCATGGAGACTTCATTCGAGGTATCCCAGAATGCCTCTTCTGGGATTCTACAGTCTTCAGTGGAGTGGTCATAGTTTTGATTCCATTTGCATTCTTTACTTCTGTCTGCATTGGTCGGCGTTTTGGACGGTCGAGGTAAGGTGAGTAACTCGGCGTTTCACACCTCCTGGAGAATGGTTGCCCGAGATCGGTTTAGCGACGTATATCATCTGGTACGGATTGCCCTCTCTGAGAACCCCCTTTTATTGGTCTTTTAGGCCCTTTGTGGATTAGCTTCCCTATCTCTTTCTTTGCTCGGAACCGAGCTCTTGTCTTCAAAACCTCTTTCTCTCCTTTTAAATTCTACCATGTCTTACGAGTTCATGAAACCTATAGCTTTTTCCTGCAACTCTTCAAAATCTCTCGGTGGTTTTCGAGATAAATACTCAAAGAATGGCCCCCGCTTCAGATCGCCCATGACGGTATGAAGACAGTAGTTCCGAGCTCATATTGGGAATTAAAATTTGTTTGGCACTAAAACGAGCCATATAATCTCTAAGTGATTCATTCCTTTCTTGTTTAAAATTCACCAGCAGACCGAGTGCCTTTTATGCTTTCCCACATGCGAAGTGTGCGATGAACTTAGTTACAAGCACATCAAAGGAATTAATTGACCGAGGTGGTAGATTCGTCACAAAGTTAAGGCGGTGGCCTTGCAAAGTGGTTGGAAAATTTTTTCACATGACGGCTTCTGAATCCGTCACCAGGTAAACAGAAGAAATAAAGGATTCTACGTGCTCGGTTGGGTCAGTGGTGCCATTGAATTTATCGATGTTAAGGGGCTTAAAATGTCTAGGCATGATTACCTCATCGATGTCATCCGTGAACGGAAACCTCGGTCGTCGTGCCTCTACCCTTTCTTTTTGGATAGTTCTTTTCGCACGAGACTTAGCTTCAAGCCTCTGGGCGAGGTTTGATCTTGGACGGTCGGTTAGTATCATGAGGAGAAGGTACGTAAGATGAATCCTTTTGGCTAGCCTCGGGTGAGGATTGCTCTTCCTTGAAAGGTGTCTCTGATCTTTCTCTTTTCCGAGTTCTTAAAAGCATTTGATTATGAGCACGTATCTCCTCATTCTCCTTCTGCAGCTGCCTTAACGGTGCCATAGCCTCTCCCAGCCGAGGGTTATCTTCAACGATGGGAGGGGGAGGGTGATTGTCATGGTTCTGGCTCGTGGTCGAAGCCTCATGATCTTTATGGTTCATGCTGTTCGCCCCTCCCCTCGGTCCATTCCGTGTAGTCACCATCAAGCTTTTTTATGGGAACCGGAAAGCTTTTCCTCGGCTCCATGGTGGGCGCAAATGTTCTGCGAGATCCGACTTGTCGGAGTCTCGCTGTAGAATGTCTAACCAAGAGTAAACACTGGGGTTGTTTTAGATTAAGGCTTGACAGAATATTGTATTCCGGTCCTACGTATCCCAATGGGAATCAAAACCAGACGTTTCTAGGTTCAACCCTTGGTCATATGGTGACCTCAATCCCCTAATCTTGTATCTGATGAATACCAGCGAGTAAGGACTCTTCAATAATTTCTTGGTCGAGCTAGTTTCTCTAATACACTTAAGGGAAAGTCATCTGGGTCAGTGAAAAGTGAGTCTCTCTTTTGGGTTATCCTCTTTGACAAATGATTTTCAAGTTTCAAGCTATAGGATATGCCTTTTTTTATCTCCTTGATCAAATTTTGAGTTAGTTGTATTGCTTGCATGTAACTCTTGACTTGATGACGGAAAGTTATGATCTGGGGGAGGTACCGTAGAATATATATGCATATAAATATATAGAGCACATGGCCACAACATGCATTTTTCGTATCATATTAACAAAACAGAAGCTGCCACATAACTTTCCCCATTTTCCTTTTATTTCCCCCATTAATCTATTAGAAAGTAGAAAACCGAATGTCTTTTTCCAACTCCAAAACCATCCTTTTGCTTGGTCATAAAAATATTAATAGTGCTAATTAATAATAGATTCTAATGCAGTACAACTCACTTATTTTGACATTGCATGTTTATGCAAGAAAGGAAGACACTTAGTTTAGAATATTGGTTAAGGAAATCATAAAAAAAAATTGCATTGAAAAAATTAGGTTTAATTAATGAGTTAGTTCCTGAACTATTTGAGAATTTTCAATTAGGTTCCTAAACTAAAAAAATTTCTAGTTAGGTCCCTGAACTTATATAAAATTTTCATTTGGGTCCCTAAACTAAAAAGTTTCTAATTGGGTCCATGAATTTATATAAAATTTCAATTAGGTCCCTAAAATAAAAAAACGACTGTATAAAATTAAAAGTAATAAAATGATAGATGATGAAATTTAGGAAAAAAAAATATTGTTTGACATAATAATAAAATGACAAAAGATGAATATGAGAGAAAAATCACCTTTTAAAATAATAATAATAATAATAAGAAAATGTTTTGTCCAAAAAAAAATTAATAATAATAATAAAATGAAAAATAAAACTTAGTGAGAAAAATTATTGTTTAGCATAATAATTAAATAAAAATAGATAAATTTGAGAGACAAAATTTAGTTCTTGAAATGATAATAATAAAATAATGAAATATAAAATTGTGCTAGAAAATCAATGTTTTATAACAAAATATTAAGAGATTAAACTGATAAACCTCAATTAAAAATATAAATAAAATAAAATAAACCTAAATTAACAACAAAGTTATGGGTTTAATTGTTATACACTGACAGTGTAAAAGTTTTTTACACAAACATCCAATCATAACTTGCCACCTCAACAAGTTTTTTTGGCTGCTAACTACATTAAAATTCATTCATTCTATGATCGGTGATTGATTAACAGTGTAAAAAACTTTACACTATCAGTACATAACAATTAAACTCCAAAGTTATTGTTTGAAATAATAAATAAAATAAAGAATCTATTTAAGTAAATATCACTTCTTGATCTTAGTTTGATTATCAATTTTATTTGGAGTTATTTAATTATCTAATTATTTATTATGAATTTTCTCGCACAATTTCATATTTCATTATTCTGTTATTATCATTTCAAGATCTAAATTTTGACCCTCAAATTTATTTATTTTTATTTAATTATTATGCTAAACTATAATCTTTCTCACTAAGTTTTATTTTTATTATATTTATTATTTAAAATAGTGATTTTTTTTTCTAATATTCATCTTTTGTCATTTTATTATTATGTCAAACAAAATTATTATTTTTTTAAATTTCATCATTTATCATTTTATTAATTTTTTATTTATATATTCACCTTTTTAATTTAGGGACCTAATTGAAAATTTTATGTAAGTTTAGGGACCCAATTAGAATTTTTTAGTTTAAGGACCCAATTGAAAATTTTGTATAAGTTCAGGGACCTAATTAAAAATATTTTAGTTTAGGAACCTAATTAAAAATTTTCAAATAATTCAGAGACCAACTCAATAATTAAACCAAAAATTGAGTGTGACACTTTTCAATATATTCAACACAAAATTTTCCCATGTAAACTTTATTGTTTTGATTTCCTAACCACCGGTTAACATTCTTCATTATTAATTGTGATTTAGTTTTACAAAAGTATAATGAGAATTGGACCAATTTATTTCTGGAGATTATTGCTCCTTAAGTAGTTATCATTATACCGGAATAATAGTAGGCTAGTAGCGCATTAACTCGCATAAAGGTGGAAAACAACTCCCTACCGGAGGAGGAGAAATACCACCAAATATAAAGTAGTGTTAGCTAAGATTTTAACAGGAAAATTGCAATTGATTGCTCATGTTTTTATATTTTTTTTAGGGGAAAAGGAAATTGGCATTGCTTAAGGGAAATAATTTTATCAGAACATTTATCTATTCTAGACATAAGACAAGGACAAAACTTATGTGCGTTTTTAGATGTATTAATTTTTGATTTTTTTAATAAGAATACATGTGTAATATTTCATTAATAAAAATATAACATGTGAACCATCTATTACATATATATTTATTTTTATTGAAAATACCAATAAAATTATACCTAAGTTTTTACCTTAAAAGAATATGTGATACTGAATCACTACTCAGGCAGAGGAAAAAGAAACAGTCGATGATTCTCATAAGGACAACATACTTAGCAAGAAAACAAAGGATGAAGCAGTCTAAAGAAAGTTCGTGTCTATCACGTTGTCCTTTTGGATTTGTATACTTACAAATGGCATTATCAATAGCAAATAGTAACCTTACTGATGGAATATACAATATTATCGTGTCATATATATAGGGCGATAACAAGTAATAATCGGCTGGAAAGCATAAGCCACCCATTTTAGGTATTTGTTTGGACAAGTCGGCCATACTTTTTACATAATAGTAAACATTTTTAATATATATATATATATATATATAAATATATATATATATATATATTTATATATATACGCGTAAAAAGACCCCCCAAATGTTCCGTTTGATTTTTCTTTACACTTCCGTTAGGGATGTTTATCATGAGCTTCATTTTATAAAGAAGTTTTTTTTTTTTTTTGACCAAATTTTATAAAGAAGTTAAGAGAAGCAAATATGAATTAAGATAAAATTATGTTTTTCTTGTCATTCTAGAAAATAATAAGCACAACGGGAAAGAAATTAGGCATGCACCCACCTAATAGCAGCCTCAATCAATTATTAATAAGATCATATGTTAAAATTCGGGGCAGAGCAATGGCGTCGCTGAAGTCAACAGCATTTGACCAGACCAAGATTGAAGAGTTATTATAGTAGAGAAATATGTGGGTTTGCTTTCTTAAATGATGCTTTTAATAAAATGATTCTCTCGTATGGATTTTTTGAACAAAATTGTAGAAAATAATTATTAGAGTTAGCTGATATTCTGAATTTTTACATATGAGCTTATTTTTTACCATGTCAATAATTTTTATGGGGGTTAATACACGATCAAGGAAAACTATATAAAAAACATAAACTTAGAAAGAGTCTTATGGGTGAAATTCTTAATGAAAAGTATGCACTTATCTAATTGTCAACATCATACTTTTTGAAATGAACATTAGGAGAGTAAAAATTCCACGCCACATGATTATCATGGATCACACATTCACTGAATACTTATATAAGAGTCTGTCTTTGAAAATGCTCCCCAATTTCCCTTTAGCATCATATACAAATTTAGCCTAATATATAAGGGGGAAATTTTCGACTTCAAATGATTTTTCTCCCATGGACGTGAAAGTAAGGGTTTATCTCGTAAAATGTAACACACACGATTCAATTTACTGCATATTTATTTTCTTAACTCATCAAGCTACGAGGATATCTCATTTTAATTAATGCGAAATTTGAGAAGATACCGACTAAGATTGGTTCGGTTGATAATGAAACAATTCATATCCTACAAGGATGTGAGTTCTAATCTTTTGTCGATTTGAAGATCTCTTTGGTGGGTAATTAATATATAAGTATCATTGTAAGCCGTTGTTTGAATCGAAAGCCTGTCATGATACTGATGAGTCCGCGAGCCCAATTCACTTAAACTTACTTTGAAAAAAAATAAAATTGAAAGTGAAGAACCAACGGACTAATACATAAAAGTATATAATTCTTTTATGTATGTGTGTAAATCATTTCATAAAAACTTCTTTTTCCCCAAACTCTAACAGCAAAATTGGTCATCTACTGCACAGGTCTTTTATAATCATATCGCCTCTCATCAATATCAATAATATTATTCCGAATTTAGATCCGTCTCTCTTTTTTCCTTCTTTTTCAATATGATATCGGAGCCATGGTACCAACACTTGAAGAAAGTTTCACCACTACAAACTAATATCTAATTTTGTTGTTTTACTCATTTCCATTTAGTTTTGCCTCTGATATGCATCTACATTGTACGTCTCCATTTAGTTTCACCTCCTATATGCATCTCTGATATGTATATATCTTTTTGTGTGGCCTTGTGTCTCCAATCAGTTTCACATGATCCACATATGTATGATCAATTTTGCATGATCCAGCCTGAAAGATTGGCTTTGTGGTTTCGTGCAAGTGCAATATGGTTTCATGTTAGATGTGATTTAGCCCTTCCATTGTGTTGCCCCAAATACAATATGGTTTCATCCTAGATGCAGTTTGACCTTTTCGTCGTGTTTATCCCAAACCCTCCAAATTCAAAAAAGTATGAAAATTATAGGGTTTAAGTAAGATGAAATTGTTTAATTGATTATCCTTAAATAATGAGTGAATGTCCCCTAATTTTTACCTGATACATGCCTTGTTTCCAAAGAATTAAAGGGACCCATCTCAAAAAATTTCGCCTTGAGGATTACAATCTGGGTGCACCACCCATACGTCGGTCAAGCAAGTAATTAGAGTTCCAAATAAGAAAACCAGCAAGAACTCCAATGATTGTTTCACTTTCACCCTCCGAAGCTACCCTCACCACCAAATCTCCTTTCAATGTCGCCTTCAAAATGCTATTTTATCTGAGGCACCAATATCATATTATTTATATTCACATCCTCATAAACTTTATAGAATAATAAAAGTAGAAAGTGCCACATCCACCTCACGCGCTATAACGAGCATAATTGATGAAACACTAGTAAAACACTTTTCACAGTAGTAATAATCCATTCCAAGTTCTACTCACCCTCAAGAGTCAAGCCAGCCAGAATCTCTAATTAATTAGTATTTATCAGACTTTCGTTTTAACTCACAGAACACAACAAAAGAATTCTACCATTATTATATTCCATTTGTGTGAGAAGAGAGAGAACACCTTCTTAGTTCCTTCTGTTCTTTCCGCGTCCATTTTCCAAACCGTCCTTCCCCTTCCTTAATTCTTCACATTCTTTTCATCATCAGAATCCTATTCTTTGCTTAAACAATTCAGAAGCAAGATGGACACAGAACAGAGGCGAAAGAGGAAGCAGCAGCATCAGCGTGTGGTTGTGGGGAGGCACCATATTCTAAAAAAACTCTCATCATCAAGATCAGTTTTTCTTTGCTTCTCCTTCTTCATCTTCCTCCTCTTCTTGTCCTCAAATCGCTTCTCCATCTTCTTCTTCTTATTATTCAACCATTCCTCAACCTTCCACCCTTCTCTCACACCCTCAACCTTATCCCTTCTCTACTCTTCAGCAAGCCACTCCATTCTTGACCCTCACACCACACCCTCCTCCACCCTCCACCACCACCACCCCTTCACCCTCCAACACCGCATCCTCTTCCCCAACCACCTCCTCCTCATCCTCACCAACAACCACCACCCTCTTAAAGCCCATGAGCTGGAGTGCGTCTACTACACCCTCCTCACCAACGGTTCAGGCCCCGGTTCAACTGAACCGCTCCTTCATGTTGAAGCTCGACCGGTCATGTCCACGGACATATATGACGAATCTCGATCCATTGCCAGGTGCCCTTTTCCCAACGCCAACTTCTGCCTCCTCCGCCTCTTCCGCCGTCGATCTGCGGCGGCCGCGGCGAAATGGGTCGCCGGAATTTTGGTTTTTTGAAGAACCAAACTGCTGAAAAGGCTCAATCTTGGGATAGGGTGGCTTACGAAGCGACCCTAGATGGAGACACCGTTGTGGTGTTCGTGAAAGGGTTGAATCTTCGACCACACAAGATTTCGGATCCGACCCATTTCCGGTGCCATTTCGGGTTGAAAGGTTTCAACAAAGACGGTGCCTTTATGCTCACAACGAAGGCGGTTTCGGTGGCACAAGAAGTTGTGAGGTGTTTGTTGCCACAGAGCATTAGGAACAATAACATTCCGGGTAAGGCCCGTGGGATTCGGGTCACAGTGAGCCATTTGGGTGGTAACATGAGGCACCCGGTTCGCATGCTTGTGCCTTCTGTGGCCAGAGTTAGCAACCCTAGTGGTGATAGTGTTAAGGTGAAAAAGAATAGAGGGAAGCATGAGTTGTGTGTGTGTACCATGGTGTGGAACCAAGGTTCTGCATTGAGAGAGTGGATTATGTACCATGCTTGGCTAGGTGGAACGTTGGTTCATCTATGATAACAACAGTGATGATGATATTGAAAGGGTGGTTCATGATCTTGATCTTCAAAGGGTATAATGTTAGTAGACAGGCTTGGCCTTGGATAAAGACTCAAGAAGCAGGGTTTTCTCATTGTGCTTTGAGGGCTAGAGAGGAGTGCAAGTGGGTGGGGTTCTTTGATGTTGATGAGTTTTTCTACTTTCCTAATGAGTTTCATCACAGGTTAGGGCAGGATGGTGTTCCTGGTGAGAATTCTCTGCGGTCTGTGGTCGCGAATTTCTCGTCTTCATCGTCTGTTGCAGAGATAAGAACAGCTTGTCATAGCTTTGGTCCTTCTGGCCTGAAGTTGCCACCCAAACAAGGGGTTACTGTAGGGTACACTTGCCGGCTTCAAAGCCCTGAGCGGCACAAATCCATTGTGCGGCCGGATTTGCTTGATATCAGTCTGCTGGAATGTGGTGCACCATTTTCAGCTAAAGGGAAGGGTTCGGGTACATCAACATGCCCGAAGGTAGTGCTATAATAAACCATTACAAGTACCAGGTGTGGGAGACCTTCAAAGCCAAGTTCTTCAGAAGGGTTGCTACCTATGTTGTTGACTGGCAGGAGGATCAAAACAAAGGATCGAAGGATAGAGCACCAGGACTAGGAACAGAAGCTATTGAACCACCTAACTGGCGGCTACAGTTTTGTGAGGTTTGGGATACTGGCCTGAAGGACTTCCTTTTGTCTCATTTTGCTGATCCCATGACAGGGTTGATACCCTGGGAAAGGTCTTTTCTATAATGGTACTAATCATCTTGGTGGCTGGTACCCATGTAGAGCACGATAATCATACTTGTAGACATTCATTCTTTTCATTGTTTTTGGAGCCTTTCTGTAACATAGATTTTGTTTTTTAAATGATTTTATAGATATGAAACAGACTCTCAGAGCTTATACAGATGTATATTTGCAGCAATATGAATGAATTCCCTTTCTTTTTTCGCCCTTTACATCTTTTACCTCTCACTAGTTAACCACAGAGTATATATCATCCAGCAATCCAGTAGAACTGCAAAATATTAATGCTGAAGATGGTTATATGCATCACATAACTAGCTTGTTACAACTTTCAATTAAGACCACGAAAAATAATAATCATACAAAGTTTGAACTTCTTTGCTGTACAGTCTTTTTACATTGGAGTTTATCCCTTAGCGCTCTCTTGGCAAAATTTACATGTCCAGAAAACGGTGGGGTTTGGATTGGACCAATCAAACAAATCTAACACAAGTTTCTGCTACGGTAAAACTGCAAGTCTACAATACCAAATTCCTCTTGAGTTTATTCGTTTAGTGCAAACTATAATTAGAAAACAACTGACAATATAAAAAAGGTCTTTTACTAAATTGAGTTCGTGGAAAGGCCACGATATAATTAATTAATGTATCTGTAGGAATAACTGGGAGATACATGACCTCTAGCTTGTATGTTTTCCCTGGTTCTTCTAAGATACATAATATTAAATGGAAATCATAATTTTTTTCTGTACAAATAGAAACTTATAATTTAAAACACAAAATCAACAGCTAGAGGTAATCTAAAAAATGTGCTGATGTATACAATAAGTTAATACTATGACTAACTTTGAATTCGTCTGACTAGTACTACAGTTTGAGCACTGCCTTAAAATATGAATGAAATATACATATGTCAATTTTAGCCTCTTGAACTCTGGCCGACTAATATCGGGTACCTTGAAAATCTTTGAAACTTAATCTTGCAAAGTCAGAGGGACATGTTTCACATATTTTTCAAGGGTAGAATCCACCTCTCTCCGATGAATGTAATCCACGCCTACAATAAGTTCAATACTTAGGCCACTAACCCAAAAACACATGCATGTAACTGAGTATAAAAATATGAAACAACTTGCAAGACCTGTGCACTGCCAGTACTGTCACGTTGGAAATACAGAAACTGAAATATGACATCTAAATAGAGTCAAGTGATCCTTCAGGAAACACGGGATGCTGACCCTAAATTTGAGGGCGGAGGGGGAATAAACTAAGATCAACCAAGCCTTTTCCTACTAGATGGGGTCAGCTACATGAATCAATCGATGTCATAGTTTTCTATCATAAACAATACACATAGAGACAAACCATTGACCTCTAAATCCTTCTTAATGGTTTAGCCTGCAATTTATTTGGTCTCCCCTAGTTCTAGCGATTAGGCTACCCTTCATCTAATCTACTCTCCTTATTGTGGGCTTCTACTAGTCTTTTCACTTTACGCCCAAACCACCTAAGGCAAGATTCTACCACCTTTCTATCATAAATAACGCTCAAGCAATCCTCTATTTTCCATCTTATTTGAATTCTATGGTTTACATCTCCTCTATTTCTCAATAGTTTTGTATGATCCAAAGATACTTACACCGTGTGACTTGTTGTATGATATGGAATGGTATCCAATTTTTTTCACTAAGCTAGGATTGATGCACCTCCAGCTCAACTTACATTCCATAAACTCTATCTTTACTTCTATTTAAACGAAAGCCATGTTTTTCCAAAAGATTGTCTCCAGATCTCTAACATCCCATTTATTTCCTCTCTTGACTCTAACTAGGACTCTATCATACAGAAAAACATGCATCGTGACTTCAACTCTTGGATATGCTTAGTGAGCCATCTAAGATCAAGATAAAAAGATAGAGGCTCATAGCTGACCCTAGGCGTGATCCTATAGTTATAGGGAAAACCTTGACCCCAACTTTGTTGTCTCAAAAGTTATGGCCTCTTGATACATATTCTTGATAGCTCGAATATAAACAATCCGAACTCTTTTTCTTCTCTAGGGCCTTCTACAATACTCTCTTGACAACCTATCGTACGCTTTTCTCAAATCAATGAAAATCTCATGTAAGTCTTCACCAATTATCATAGCAAGTATATTGTTTCCATGGTGGAACCTCCCGTTATAAAACCAAATTGATTTTCAAGTAATGTGAGTTTCTTGTCTTAATCTCATTTCAATATTACCTCTCTCATATCTTTATAGTATGGCTCATGGCTCATGAACTTAATCTCCCTATAATTTGTGTTATATCTCCTTGTTCTTATAAATAGGTATGAAAGTGCTTCTCTACTCATCGACATTTTCTTACACCTCATAATCTCGTTAATGTGGTCCCAACCGCTTTGCTCATATCCATCTCTTCAATGTTTTTTTTACCTCAAGCTCTGAATGCCACGGTAAAAGGTATAACTTTAGTACTCATCTCTAGTGTGTAGCCTATCAGAGAGCCATACAATTTTGTATTCTTCATTAAATAGCTTGTGAAAGTAATTCTTCCGTATTTCCTTGATATCTTGTTATGTAACCAAGACTTTACCTTCTTCGTCTTATGCCTTCCACTTGGTCCAAGTATCTTGTCTTTCTTTCCCTACCTTTAGCAAGCTTGTAAATCCTTCTTTTTCCAACTTTGGTGTCTAAGGATTGCTATAACCCATCAAAAGTTCTAGCTCTCGCCTTATTCACTGCCTTCTTCATGTCTTTCTTGGCTACCTTAATTTTTTTTCCAATTTTCAGCATTTCTACACAAGGACCACACTTTATAACATTCCCTATTTCCCTTTTAACCTTAACTTTATTTTGCATACTTACGTCCCACTACCAAAATTCTTTACCCTCAAGTCCAAAGCCTCTTGATTTGCCTCTTGATCAACTAGATCACCATTCACCATTAACCTAATATTTGAACACTAACAAACAACAATCTTAATGATGTTTTAAAGGGGAAAACCTGAAGTCCTAAGGTAAATATTAATATAACCATAACTTGCTGTAGGATCCAAAGATTAAAAAATGTTGGTAAATCATTAGAAATAAAAATGAAAGCTGACATGTACCTGATCAGAAGTAGTGAAACCTCGTATTGTGTCACCACCAATAATTGCAATTCCTTTATCTCCAAGTGGTTGTAAAATTACTGCCTAGCAAAATAACAATTGTATGAGTAACTTTAGTTATTAGATATTTATAAAATCTAAACCAAGAGTCATTGATTACAAAGGTGGACTAACCCCCCCCCCACCCCCCACCCCCAAAAAAAAATACAGAGCGAGTGATAGAAGGCTATGCAAAGAAAGTCACATAAATCACAAGAAATACAGAGTAGTTTCTCATGGTATGATGAAAGGAGATCATGGTTGGTTCCCCTAACAGATTTTTCTTTTTTTCCCACTCCCTTTTTTGTCATTGATTTCATCAGTAAACAACACATAAAAGATACAAGATGGCACCCCGAGCATGTTGACAAACAAACGTAGACAACGTAGAAATCCAGGCTCAAGTGAGTCTCATCATAATGTCTTAAATCTGGTGCAATATTATGTGCTTTTGCTTATTTAAGCTGCTTCTTTGAACCTTTTCCTATTTCCCCTTACATAAAATGAATGGCAACACTGACAGTCTGATAATTATACTCAACTTTGCAAAGGTTTCAGGAGTTTTGAGAAAAACAATTTTCTAATGTTAGGAATGACTGAAATTATTTAATATTGAATTCATAATTGCCAGTTAAATTAATTTGTTATTACTTAAAGTCTATCCAAATTCCATTAGACTTACACAACTTCTATTCTATTTAAAGATTTCCTCCAAGAAAAGTAATTGATTTTGGGACAACTGAACATGCAACTAGGTAACTATTGCCAGGCTTACTCGTCCCCCAAACCCACCCACACCTTCCTCCATGTTTAACTATTTCTGAAAAAAAATTGTGCTTCAAAGAAGTTTTGAATGATAGACAAAAACAATGAATCTCATAGAATATGTCAAGTACCTGTGTATTTGAAAGGAAGATCAGTTAAATGGACAAATACCTGTGTATTTGAAGGCAGAAATGGCAGCTCAGATTTCCCAGGATAAAGAGATAGATTAGCCAAATAACTCTCTGAACATATATAAAAGAGTCAGCATGTTTTAACTAATCCTAGTGCACATATCTTCATGAAAATACTGTACTGAAGTACAGATGAAACACGGTTGACAATTTATGGTTACAAACTTACGAGCTCTAGATTTCATAACACCCTGATACAATGATCCTTGCATCAATTTATCAGCATCCACACTACAGCCTCACCATCCCCCGCGAAGATTCTGCTGCAAAACCAATTTGAAGTACACAAGTTCTCTCATAAACAATAACAAGTGATCGCAGCAGGTGACATCAGATAGAGATTCCCACACCCTGATAATAGAGTATGGAAAAAACTGTTACGGATAGGGGGAACTGTCCATTAAAAGCAATATCTTCCATACTTGCTGATCACAGCACATGAACTTTTCCTCCATTATATAAAATAAGATCTCCTATTCTATTAACAATTCACATCATCTTCATATCTATTCTATTAACAGCACATATAGAAAACAGCCATAATACTAAAAGTCACAAAGCATCCATTCCTTATTAGTTATTCCAAATCAATGTAGATTTGGCAATTGGATAACAATGAATGAAAGGCCACGTTGTGATCCAAATTTTCAGTCTTTAACTTTTCTATAGAATAGAAAATACGTGGGCCAAGGCGGTAGAATGGGGAGAAGGGCTAAGTGGTCTGGTTTCTAAGGCGTTCTCGGAGGAGCTTGTTTAAAGGGTTCGTGTTCGGGAGGACAACGTGGTAATATCTCACCTACAATATGCCGATGACTCTTTGCTGGTTGGAGAGGCGACTACACAAAATGTGTGGATTTTGAAGGCTATTTTGAGGTGCTTTGAGCTAGTGCCTAGGGTTTGAAGGTGAATTTCCTTAAAAGTAGATTAATCGGTGTGAATGTTGAAGATCATTTCTTGGAGGCAGCTGCGGGATTTTTGAATTGCAAAATCTGCAAAGTACCTTTTAATTACTTGGGCATACCCATTGGAGCAAATCCGAGACGTGCGGAAACCTGGAGGCCTATGATAGAAAAACTGAGGCGAAGACTGTCGAGTGTGGAAAAGAAGAAATCTTACCTTAGGAGGTAGAATAGTACTTATCAACTTGGTACTTTCTAACTTGCCTATATACCTTCTATCCTTCATCAAAGCACCTAGGAAAGTGGTGAAAGAAATAACTTCAATACAACGGAATTTTTATGGGGTGGTAGCAGTGAAAGGAAAAAGATTGCTTGGGTTAAATGGAGCGAGGTATGCAAGCCAAAACAAAGCGGGGATTGGGAATTAAAGATATACACCTATTCAATCCTATCTTTGCTAGGGAAGTGGTTATGGAGAATCGTCAAAGGAGAGAAAGGATTGTGGTATAGGTGTTGAACTTTAGATATGATTTGGAGAATTCTGGTTTTCTAAACAATACAGGAAGCCAACTGAGTCAAGCTTGTTCAGTGTGGTGGAGACTGGAGAGACCTACGCAGTATAGAAGCTGAAAGTCATGTACCCGGGGATGGTTTAAAGATGGTTTGACAAAGAAGATAGGTGATGGTAGGCTCACAGGCCTTTGGAATGATAATTGGTTAGGTAATGTGTCCTTGAAAGTATCCAAGGCTGTTTTTGATCTCAGATGACAAAAATGCAAAGGTGGGTGAGGTTGGTAGGTGGGAAGGAGATTCGTGGGTTTGGAATCTTAATTGGAGAAGGAACTTCTTTGAATGGGAAGATAGCATGGTGCAAGATTTAGTGAGTTTCTTATCAAATGCAAAACTGACAAGGGAACAAATGGATGATTGGGGATGGAAACACGACTCTGATGATATTTACACTTGCAGGACAGCATATTGGGTTTTGATAAAAAATTCCTGCACAATGGCGGATCCAAATAGGCCTTTAAGTGGATGAATTCTTCAAAAAATTCTGGTTAACAACGATACCACTGAAGATTTTAGCTTTTGGATGCAGGTAATCTTGGACAGAGGCGCCTACAAGACTGAATCTCTGGAAAAGGCAGATTTTACATGATGCAGAGGAGATTCTTTGTGTGCTGTGTGAAAGTGAGATGGAATCCATTGATCACTTAATCTTTTCATGTATTAAGTCACAGCAGATTTGGAAATCAGTGTATGCATGGACTGGATTCGCAGTTGTTATTCCTGCAGATGGAAAGTCTCATTTTATACAAAATAGGGGATTGGTTAGAGGAAAAGATTGAAACAGTATTGGATGATAATCTGGTTTTCAACTTGCTGGTCTATTTGGCTTTTGAGAAATGGTGTTATTTTTAAACAGGAAAAGATATTATTCATATTCTAGACTTGATAAAGGTAAGAGCATGGAATTGGTTCCAACACAGAGGAAAGGTAGTAGCTACTGTTTTTCTGATTGGAATATCTCACCTTTAAGAGTGCATGA
The DNA here is from genome assembly GCA_030762895.1 of Sophora flavescens. Taxonomy (NCBI): domain Eukaryota; kingdom Viridiplantae; phylum Streptophyta; class Magnoliopsida; order Fabales; family Fabaceae; genus Sophora; species Sophora flavescens. The sequence goes on from CM061064.1 coordinate 60,027,935, forward strand.
AATCATGTGTGTAGAGTCTGATACCTAGCCATGATGTATTGTGATAGCCCATATATTTGTATGATGCTTTATCAGTGCCAGGGAAGGAAAGCGAATCAGGTCTGCAGGTGTAAGTTTGGGACATTTTATTCATGAGACCCCAATTCAAGTGGTGCGTTAATACAACTGATAGCTGCACTTGTTTTTGACTAAAGCGTTGATCTGTTAAAAGTTAGGCAGAATGACCATGCTGCATCATTTTTGAAGAATAGCGTATGGGAGTTTTTGGGTTGTAATTAGAAAGTGGGCTTGCTGACTCTGATATGGGAATGAAACAAATATGTGTATCTGCCTAGTAGAGGTCCTTTTGTAAAGCTATTTCAATAGGTGTAGCCCATTGTAAAACAAATACACAGTTATACTCAGTATTTTATTTACATAAAGCCTATAATCTTTTATGTCCTTTTGTACGTGGGTTAGAGTACCTATTGTACTCTCATCAATATATTTTTGATTATCAAAAAAAAAAAAAAAAAAAAAAAAAGCTCATTAGCATGAAAAAGTTACGAATGAGAAGCTGGTGTTAGTGATTTAGAGTTACTTCCTTTCAATTTTAAATATTTATTTCTTATGTTATGATTCGCAAACATTTACTGTAATGCTTGCCATTCGTGAAACCAGCTAGAAATGATTTGCTAACAAATAGATAGGACTCCTCAAGGGAAAAAGAGAGCAAATGAAGGTGAGCACAAGTGTATACAACTATACATGATGTGCATTACAGAACAGCTCAGTAACTGCAACATCAGGGAGACCAGTGCAGACCCTCTTGCATTCAACTCCTTTAGGGTTTACCTGCATAAAAGGAACCATCATAAGAGCAAAATTTTAAGCCGAAATGACAATTAGATGCGCGAATTTAATTTAACCCATCAAAGGAGATGAATTTAGAGATATAGGAGTTGAAATTGAGAGGCAAAGAGCTCACCACAGCTATAGATTTTGGTCTAATGGAAAGCCACACCAATCCAGTTAAAATATTGGTGACAGCCAATCCCAATGTCAAAGAGAGGTCAGCTCTGGATTGCGAACTGCAAAAACAGTATAAATTGCACAAACAATACCAATCACTCACCAAATTCTAAACATTTGTATGTTGTTGGGTTTTGATTATTTTGAAGAAAAAAGAAATCAATTTTTTTTGAAAGCTTAAATTATAAATTATTTCAAACACAAAATAAACTAATCAAAATACGGTGTCTTTTACCTTCTTCATGAGAAAGTCAATCCCAATCGTTCGATTTTAGCTCCACACGTCAAAAGCCCCAATTTTGGAGTTTAATTATTGTTTTTTCACTTTTATTAAATTCGATTATTGGAGTGGAAAAGAAGTGACGAAGGAAGTGAGAAATTGGGACCTGCCGGCATCAGCGACGGGAGGAATGGCGGAGAGAGCGTGGTTGAGGAGGACGGCGAAGAGAAGCGGAGCCAATGTAGATTGGAGA